>CARXXK010000003.1:60557218-61027215 GCA_949089665.1 Macrosiphum euphorbiae | reverse complement strand
GAGTACTACAATATGCGTATCACAATATATTAATACAACGATTTTAACAATATATGTTTATTAGAAAGGACATTTTTCAAATTATAATATTGATATATAAAATACGATCGTAAATAATTAACGATATACGATTACATTTCATAAAGAACAGTATCAATGGATTTGATTCAGCTTAGAACCTATCGAATATCTAATGCCCTAGTTCGATCATATGACAAATGCATAGTAAACACGTCGATTTCACTGCTTTAAAAGCATAATAGGTATATGAATTATTCTATTATCACTCTAGTATGAAAAATTTAAATAAATATAACAATATAGGAGTAAGCCGATAAGAGTTTCTGAGTTATATATGGGTGGTTGAGGTTTTTATAATTTATCATAACATAATTAAATAAACACAAAAAAGAAAATAAGATAATCTAATATTTATATCAATAAAACTAATAGGTAGCTAATAATATTACAAAATGCTATTCAAATTAACATATTTTATATTATTCTAAAACAAGTAATGTTGAATTTAATTTAGTTTAAATTCGTAAACTGCAATAACAATTTTACAAATATATTATAATTTGTAAGTGTATACTAACAGTATATTACACCAGTACTAGTGATGATCCATAGTTTGACATGAATTCAGAAGATATAAATCATGTTTGGATAAGCAATAAAAATAATGTATTTCGTCTCACGAGACTTATTATTTAAAAATAATATTAATTTGTATTAATATTTAATATCTATTTGGATTCTACAAATATATTAACTATATTATACAATTATCTATAAAAATTACTAATCAAGCGGTATGAATACGTTAGTTCCGATTCAGATTATTTAAAATAAATTTAGATAAATCAACATAAATACCTATTATTATATATTAAACATTTTTTTTAACTATCAAAATAGCATGGGTTTAAAGTCCTTATTTAACAAATATTTACATCACTGAAACTAAACAAATATTGGATAGGTATTTAATAAGATATTGGGTTTATAATTATCAAAAAATAACCTTATCCTAACCTTCAGAACATACCTATATTTTTAATCATCACAATATATTACATGGTCTTTAAAATACCTGTAGGTTTTATCGATTTGTTACCAAGTCGAATTTTATTAAAAACATAAAATATATATTAAATTTGCTTACTAATGTTTTAAAACATATCTTTGTAAAATTAAAATACTATTAAATAACTGCGTCGAAAAAGTTCTATATAGTATATAAATTATTTGAACGATTATTAATTGTTGTATAAAATACTTTTAAAAATAATAACTAAATCTAATAGATTGCATTTTTTTTAAAAAGATTATTAAGAATATGTATTTTGATGGTCACGAACACAAAATATATAACAACGATTATATCTAGATACACCAGTTTAATATTATAAACGTTTATTTTGGTTTTGGATGTATGAACCACCATTTGGTTGAAAAATCAAAAATGGCGTACTTGACTTCCGGAGACAAAAGCTACAGTCTGATGAATAGGAATAGCACACAATGTATTCATATTTCATAATATTACAATATCGGGGGAGCAGAGCAAAGACTATCGTATGCCAGCATCAATTTATCAACGGAGTATCCCCATCATGTTTTATTAACCACATTTTATATTGTGAAAATAAGTTTCGAGTACACAACATGACTGTTTTTATTTTTTTCCACGAACAAAACGACTCTTCATGACGTAAAAAATATTTCCTCACATATGTATCACCCAACTTCCTATTGTTTTTTCTTAAAATATATTTAAACTAGCATTCCATCCAATATTATATTTAGTACACTTAATAACATTTCAAAAAAAGCGTCTATCTCACGTACCTCGTAGAATTTGACAATTTATTATTATTATAATGACTATATATAATATTATATGTATACAAGGCGAGTACAAAAACCTGGCTGATGGTGGGGCAGTAGCAGCGTATCCCCTTCGTTCCGCAGTTACGCGCCATTTGAACATCAGTAGCAGTATCTAACAGCCAGTGTGTGTGTATAAATATAGTACGCTGCTGCGGAACACCACGCCACAACTGTTGGTAGGTTGGGTCTTTGTCGAAAAACAGAAGAAAAAGAAAAAACCAACATGGTTCAATGTACCCCGGCGGCACATAAACCGGTTGAAGACACGACGACAAAGCTATTATACAATGCCACAATATTGTGTGTATCGGGAACTATCGGTTAAGGGGAAAAACGAATATCGCGCCTTCCGCTTTTGTTCGTCTTCAATGTCTCCGAAGGACGCGATCTTTGGATTTCACCGTTATCTCCATTGTTCCTATAGACCCTGAAGGTTTTCCCCGCTACTGTATTATGCATTTCTTACGGGAACCTATATTTTATGCGGTGTTCCCATTATTAAATAGGTATATGCAAATTTTCGGAACCATTAAGATAGAACTCAAACAACAGCGACTAAAGAACAACACTATTAATTTTATTTTCAACTGTGACCTACCTACATATTATAAAAATTTGATTTGAAAACTAATTCATCGGCTTTTATAAATAACAAAATATATTACAATGGGTAACAAGTAGTAAGTTATTAACTAATATAACTGTTATAACGATATAACATCAAATATATTTTTATAAAAATGATAAAACTGAATTTTTTTTTTTGAACAAAATGTTTTTACAAAAGGTATTGTGGTACCTTGATAGTACTTCGACACTGAAATATTAAAAAGTATGTACATTTAAATTTGTATAATTTAGTACCTATATTATATCATTTAAAAATTAAAATTAAAATACAAATACCAATCAAATTATAAAAACGTATTGAATTGGTTTCTTATAAACATTTATTACAACGCAAGTTTTAAATTTATAATTCTCGTTCATAAAATATTATCTTATGAGAGGCGTTGTCTTATACTATATTGTTTAAGAAATATGAGCTTTAATTGATAACTGTCACCTGTCATTGTTATGTAATTCACAGAGTTCTAATAAAATAACAACAAATGTATGTAAACTACTATTTCTCGGTACCTACATTATTATATTATTCACACTTCAAAAGTTAAAAAAAAAATTATATCAGCAACATATTATAAGAATTCTAGATACAGGATAAAACAGTTTGTTAAATGCGTACATCATGGAATCAATTATCAAAGCAAAGAAAACACGATAAACGATAATAATAATGCTTGAATAATGTAGGCAACGAATACAGCAATTAAAAATTGTAGTTGATTTTGCAAGACAATAAATAATTATCATATTTTTATTAATTTATATAATGTACCTGAATATTAAAAAAAAAGGCCTACATTAGCAGGACGCCAAATTGCAAAATGTTGTTATTTCAGTTACACTCGATAAACGAAACACCTTCACAAAGATATTTAATACATTTATGTAAAATTAAAATGAATGAAAAATTATTCCCAGTTTAATGCTACCGAAAACAAATATATCTAAACAATAATAATTAACATGCAATTAATATAGGTAGGTATCTCAATCTGGTATAGTAAAATATAATATAAAGAATCAAGGCCACACAATTTCAAAAATATTTCTTCTTACATTTTATAATAGTGTTATTAACTATGACATCACTTTCCGATCATTCATAAAATACTTTTGTGAACTTATTTTCCCACGTGTGACATAAGCATCGGTGTGACATCATCCTCTCTTTCTTATAAAACATACGGCCGTTATTTAAATTAAATACATATCCACAATGCTATTGTTTTTAATTAGTTACAATTTGAAGCTCTTATATTTGTATGCATATACTTTTTAGGTAAATACATACACACTTATATGTACGAGTATATACGAAAAAAGATAATGAAAAATTCCTGAGATTATTATGTTATTGAATGATAAGAATAATGGTATGTTTATTGGCACATACAAAATATTAGCTAGAGCCATAATTTAAATAATCATAAATCATAATAAATGAAAACATATTAAATTGTTTCACTGAAAAATTGAAGTTTATAAGTATATATAAAAATAATAATAACACTAATTTCTGAAGTAGAATTAAAAAATATTAACTATACATTTTGCTTTTAAAAAAACAAGCAATAAATCCCTTATCGTTTAACATATTTTTTTTTAACTGGTAATTTATTCAATTAACATAATATCTGATTGATACACAATCAATAAATAATTTTAACATATTTGTATTTTATATTGAATTAAATATCGTCTTAATATTTGAATCAAATATCGCTATCTATTCCATCAAACGGAAAATACGATTTAGTTCTGTAATTATCATTTACCGGTGTTTGAAGTAAGGTAATAATATAATGTTTAATAAATAAGCCAAGGGTCTTCCTATTCCTAATTCACTTTTTTTCTAATTTGAATACACTCGATGGGGTTGTAATTTTCAGAACATCTCGTTCACACCTTGTATACTTCCAATTAACCAATATTATGCGTATTTAATTGAGTAAATACTGTCAATCGGGATGTGGGTGGAATAAAACATAATAAATATCAGACCGGACAAATCATGATGGTAACCGATGTGGGTGGCGGATATATTCAATTTTGGGATAGTTGGTAACCGGCCGGTTTGATATTATAATACGTACGTAAACGCTACAGCTCGAGCCCGCTATACAACGTGTTGCTATGGATACTGGGGCGTCGCGACGGGTCTGTAGCGATCGATCGTGCGCGTCTCGCGTTTTAGACCCTCCCAGACTAGATATATATATTTTTTTCTGTATGACAATTTTTGGTTTTTGGTTGGGGCAGTTCTTAATACAAAAACCCATTTATTGACCGAACAGTTTACGATTTTACTGTAATATCGCAATGGTGACCGCTGCGAGTATATTGAAGTTAGGACTTAATGTGGAATGCCTTTTGGTGGAAAGCTAGCCGTTTTAAATTAAAGAGCATGTTTAACGACTGTAGTACATAGCTACATTTTATTTATTTTAACCATGACCTATGATCATAAAAACTACTCAGAAAGTCTGAAAATTAAGTTATTAAACAATAGGTAAATAAAATTGCTTTTATTTTTAAATATATTTTCTCTCGGCAAGTAAATCGGGAAGTTTCAGCACAAATTATAAATATATTCTTGATACGGGGGTTTATTAATATTTTACTAATAAAACATATTATTATATACGCAAAAATATTCAATAACAGGCCAATGAAAATTAATGATATTATATTTAAATAAGTCATTTAATTAATAATATACTTATTAATTCATTTTAAAATAAGCATATAAATATAAATTTTAAGCAATTTAAGATAACATATTCCTTAAATTCTGTTCATTGTAAATATTAATTTCAAAATTGACACACATTTATTCCCTTCTTATTTATGAGACAAATGCTTCTAGCAGCTACATTTCTTGCAAATAACCTCCAAACTCGTTATGAAAATGCCCAACGGACACATTTTCATGCCAAGAGTTCATTTTATGAGTCTAGTTCTAGTACTCAAAGTAGTAAGTACCTCTTAGAAAAACTGTTATTGGAGTTAAGTAAGAGGAAGTCATTATTCTTGACACCCACTCAAGGAATCCCTTTTCATTAAAATTAAACTGTAGAGAGGGTTACTTTATTTACTATTAATATAAAACTTGTTTAAACAAATACTAAACAAAACACATTTTCAGAAGCCTTCAGGAACAACCGAGTATATTATAAATTGTTTGAATTCTTAACAAGGTGTGGTTTACTGATAAAAAATACTTCAGAATTAAAAGACACGACATTATAATAACTTCATAATTCCTTGATCGTAGTTTCCTGTAAACAAAAGTCGTGTAGCGCATATTGTATTGGAAGAAAATCCTCGAACTATATCCACGTAAGCCTGAATATAATAAGCTATATTATACTATGATCAAAGAGGTGCGTTTGTATGTTTATTGTTTACGCTGACAATTTTCGAGCTGCTATTGTAGTCTATTTTTAAGAAATCAAAATGTTATTAATCCTGATTGCGCGTGGCACATATTATAATATAGTATATACCAATACTATAACAGTGTAACCCTATCCACATCTTGTAGGCCTCTCTGTTAGCAACAATCAAAAAATTAAAACACAGTAAAATTCGTGACTATCAACACGCGCTCGATCTAGTACGCTATATATATATGTGTAAAACACCATTAGAGGAACCGATATATAGGGCTATCACACATCGGGTGTTCAAACACAAGTCAACGTCCTCCACCGTTCTAGGTTCAAGGTTCCAAGATTGCTTTTGTGACCACGCTGCTGCCAAGAATAATAAAAAAAAAGTAAAATAAAACCGACTAACTAGGCCGAAAAAAAGGATTTTATCTTATCACCCATCAAACACCACACCAGCATTTAAATAAAGATTTGTATTTTGAAACTTATAATCTGAACTTCGCAAAAACAAAAAAAAAACAAAATAATAATAAAATATGCGACTACTTCTAATTGGAAATATTTTGCGATTATAATAAAACAAATTAGGAAAGCTAACTCTACGAGTGTCCTAAATTCTTGGTTTCTAAGTATATTTTATTTAGTATACAACGCAATAAACTACGATTCCATACACAATTTAACCTTTATATTTGTGTACCTACTTTTACTGGCTAGTATGAATTTACTTTGAACCGTTATTAAACTATTTATTTGTTCAACTGTAGACTTTAATATTAAAATATTTATAATATAATAAGACTGTTAAGTATATTTCTAGTTTTTATTTTGAAATATGAATACTTATACTGTATTAAGATGAAAAAATTAATTTCAACAATCGTAACTATGTACTGGTAACTAAAGGACGGACATAACGGAGGTTAAATATAATATGTTTAGAATCTTAGAAACCTAAAACCTATCTATGTATAATGAAACATAATGTAAAATTACCTAATCCCAGAATAAATAATATAATATTATGTTTTGTAGCATTAATTTGTTGAACTAAAAACAATTTCTTATGCGTATATTATTAATTATATTAAACTGCTTTACTAAATAAGTAAATGGTAATCATAAACTATAATATTGGTAAATAAATATTATAGTTTAATTCACTTAAGTTATAACTATCAAATTTAGTATTTTATAGGTAAAAACCAGATTATACTATAAAAAAAGGTTAGGTTAGCTTTTGTACAGGTGTACATACTTTTAAATATCATTAGAAAATAATACTTCATTTAATTTATTTGTGATATAATTTATTCGACTCATATACAACTAGTTGAAATTAAAAATCGACAGTCCTAGGTTTAAAAAAGTCTTCAACAATGATAATCATATATACCCACTCAACCATAACTTAAAGTACTTGACACCGTTTGTAACTATACCTACATTTGATTTAAACATTTTTAATTTGATTGTATCTTACCTCTTCAACTGTTTCGGTTTTTACGTCAACAGCGGCTGTTTCCTTAACTGTTGGTTTGGATTTATCTTTTTTAGAGAAACTGATGCTTCTGAACGACCAGGATTTCTTCTTCTTGCGCTTCTTTTCTGCAGATGCTTGAACCTCTTCTGTAGCTGTTTCGTCAGTTCCAGTTTTAGACAACTCATCGGCAATAGTCTCCACATCACCATTAGCTTCAGAAATCAGTGCCACAACTTCGGTTATTTCCACTTCAGTTTTAACAGGTTCTTTGACATCTTCGGTTTCAGCAGTTTCCTAGAAAAATAATTATTATAATTTTATCAAATTCTATAAACCTTGCCATAATTATATAAATATTCAATACAATTAAGACGTGTTTGTAGTACAGGTGATTTTTCTTGATGATAATTTCAGCGTAACAAAAAAACGAAATATATTGATATTTTAGCACATTGATATTTTAGCACTTATAAGTTTATATTATGAACCCTAAACTTAATTTAAATAATCATACAACAATAGAACGATTTTTTTATTATTAATTTACTATGTTCTAATTTTTGGTTGGATTCAAAAATTCAAAATTACTATACTCTTTTCAGAATAAGAAGGAACCAGGCGGCCACGGACAAAACCGGTTTTGTTACGTAAATCTGGTGCGTTCTTATTCTGAAAAGAGTATACACAGTCGTCAAATGATAATCGAGTAAATCGCATTTATTATTATTATATTAGGAAGCACTATAATTTTTGATTTATTTACAAGGAAACTAATCTTTTTTATTTTTAAGCAAATTATTTCATCGATTAGGAGGGAAACTACGCAAGTAATAACTTTTTTCTTGATGCTCAAAAAAAAAAATAATCCCTGGCATTTGACATTATGACTTAAGTTTACCATTTGTTAATAATATATTGTCTAATCCGATGTAGGTATATCTACAAAGAATATATTAATACTTTGTTAGTATTTAGTTACTTGAAAAATATTTTGGAAAAATTAACTATGCCTATATAAAATAAAATGTTTGCATAACCTCACTATTCATAAAGTGTAGTATTTAAATATTAGTATTACTTAAATAGTGATATCGTGAGTTGTAATGTAACTAGTATTAAAATTTTTATCTACGTTGTTAACAAGCATAGGTAATATAGATAAATTCAATTAAGTTTAAAGTACAGATTCACGTGACAAACAATAGATACCGATTTTGTATTTACGTACAAACAGAACAAAAGAATGTTAGCCGAGACAATCATAAATTATTTAAACAACAGTATTTAAACCATATCATTTTGGGAGCTATATACAATGTCGACTCTAAATAATAATCTGAAACTAAAATAATTAACACATTAATGAACTAAATTCTTTTATATAAAACTGTTGGTATTTTTTTATTTTTTTTTTTGAAAACCCACATAAAAATATTTTTGTTACACCTAATAATAATTCTCAAGCTTTTTATTACTCTTTAGAATGGCACATCCATTTTCATACCTATTCTAAAGCAAAATGTTTTTCAGACAAAATCGATTTATGAACTTAATTTCGAACAAGTATAGTTAAGTTAACTTCAAAAACTTTGGTTTGTAATAAATTCAATAGTGTCAAAAAATATTCGTTAAAACGTTCAGTTTTCTAAATAATGAGTGTGCTCAGGTTATTGTATAGTTTGCGCTATAATAATAATATTATATTAAAAAGATAATTATGAGTTTACGTGGTACACTATATGTATACTTATATAATATTCACTATTTTTTGACAATCCGCAATGGTATGACACAAACAAAATTATTTCAGATGAACAATTAATGTTATCTAGTAATTTCATTAAGAAATTATAATATTAAATCATAAAATATAATTTAATATAATTACTAAACAATTAATATTGTAGAATATTTATAGAATGAAATGTTCAAGTTATTGTTATTTTACATGATTTTCATTTTACATTAAACATGTTCATGACCGGCCAATTAAAAATAATTCAACAAAATAAAACATAGAAAATACATAAGTTTTATTTTAACAAGTAATTCATTTTTTTGGATGAATCGATTTATTTCTAATTAAATATGATAAATTATTACCATGCCAAACATTAGATAATGGAATTTATACTGAGAATATTTCACTACTCCGTACTCGCATACCTACCATAGAGCATAACAACTAACAAGATAAAACAACTACAAATCAAAGGTCTAGGTCAGATTACAAACTGAAGTAAACCGTGACGCTAAAATTAACATAGGTTAAAAACAAAAATGCTTAAATGCAACTGAATATTTAAAATAAAATAATTACGGACATTACATAATTATACTGTTATAATTAAGCTATTGGACCTTTTAAAATATGTTTTGTTTTTAAATGATTTATCCGGATCAAAGTATTTATTTATTAAAAATAATAAAAAATATTTTATTTATAACACCTTTATAATAAGAGTATTTAACTCATATTATGATTAAGATGTTTGCACGTAATATGTCGCTATAACATTGATATTAAATTAAATTAAATATAAAATAAAATAAATAATAATAGATCCTACTAAAATCAATGATTTATATTAACAGTAAAATATTTTCAACGTGGCATATATTGGGACAATAAATTAATCGCTATTGCTACCATCAACCTATTATATAAAACTATGCATGTTAAGTTTTATAATATCATATTAAATATCTTAAGTAAAATATTAAAAATGGAATAGTATATATATTTTTTTTTATAAAAATTGGTATAGAATAATATAATACATAATCATACCTTTTCATCTATGTGGGGTGTTGATCCATTCTGTTTTGTTGTTTCTTCTACTCCACCATTTGCCTCAACCACTTGTTTTTCGTCAACAGAAGCAGTTGTAATTGTTCCATTTTCCAAAGGTTCTCCAGCTGCAACTTTTTCTGCTTTTGTGGCTCCGGCAGATATGTCAACAGATCTTTTACTTTGTCTGGCTCCCATATTGTGCAATTTATTCAATTAGTTACCGAAATGAAGAAAAACTGTTTTATGTGTGTGTACAACTTAACAATTACAAAGTAAACCACTATACAGTGTTTTTCTTCCGATTAACAGTGTTCGATTTGTGACACAGCTTCTTTGTCAAATTATTCTGAAACAATAATAACGAAAAAATCAAAATTGGTTATCGTTAGCCCCACTACTAATCTAAATGTCACACTGTTGCAGCGTTATCTATGAAAACACTAGTCTAAATTGTCGGCGGGGAATTTGTTCATTGAATATAAAGAATTATAATTTGTATAATACTCAGATTATCTGTATTTAACAATTTATTATTCAATAGCACAAAAAGTTGGTAGTTAAAATGAGAAGTAAAACGGACTACTAGTTACAATACGTTTAAAATTAATAAAATAAGCGACAGTAACAATCAATATTTAGTTAAAACATCGGGGAATGCGTTGATAATGATGATTTCCGGTATTACACGGCGTTCAAAAGAAAATAATATCATAGTTTGTATTACTAAACAAAAATATAGTGGAATATGAGAATGCATAAGGTAGGTACGTGATTTAAAATAAACGTCCATCTATACGTGCGTCGTATACGAGCGTGTTGCACTGATAATAATAAAAATTAAATAGATAGACGAGTGGATAAGCGATCGACTTGGCCACCAGACATAATTCAATTTGAACGGGTATGTCTTGCATACATCCTGTGATCATTACCTTTGTCCTTGAACCGAGTTGTATTATGTTAGTTATGATGTATATTTAACTTATACTATGCTACTTAGACTCTTGCTATGCTATGCACACCCAATGCAAAACGTATAGTATCAAGCTGAAGCAGATTTGCAGCGACAGTTATGAAATAGAAAAGTAATATAATTTCACTTATTCCAACCAAATAAGCATTTTCTACGACAGTAATATTTATTTTACTGTAATTGTTAACATAAAATATTAACAATAATTGCTACCTGTTGGATGTGATCTGCACGTTTTTAATTTCAACGAATAAATGGAATATTATATTTTAAATAATTTCTAACATAATAGTACATAATATAGTTCAATAAATATGAATTTTAATTTATTTTTTTAATTTATTATGTTAGATTAGTTAATAATCAAACACCAAAAACATTAAAAATCAAGAAGCCAAACAATATTACATAAACTGATGTTTTTATAACTACTAAATAAATTATGCTAGTATGAAATAATTAGAGATTCTTTTAACTATTGTCGTGCATTAATTATTAATACAGCATAATAGAATAGGTTTCAAATATTTTATTACGTTCGATGATTAAATTATCTTATTTTTCTGCACAACTATGATATAAAATTTTGTAAATACAATATACATTTTATATACGATACATCCAGTAGACCTTTGCGATTAAAGATAAACCATTTTTGATAAGAAAATAAAACTAGACAATCGTATAACCGTACAGGTGATAATTATTATATTTGATAAATTAATTCCGATTGTAGTTGATAAATTAAATAGGTGTGATTTTTAAAACTATTAACATAAAGACGCTACAGATTAAATGTATTTGTAAACTTTAATAAAATATGCATATTTTAAAAATGGAAAATTTTTTTTTTCTCAACGTACCTAGTTATTATTAATGTTTAATATTAATTATTCGTATGTTAGTTACTAAAATGTCTACATTTCTACCGAGTATAAATATTGATATAATAATTTATTATAATAAAATCATTTACAATAAAATAACAATTTGAAAGTATTTTTAATTTATTAATTTGTTCCTTAAAGTATAATTTAATATAAAAATATAAAACAGCAACTATTTATAATGAGCCCACTCTAAATAGTGACGAATATTAATGATCTATTTTAATTTAAGTCCATAAATAATAGATTGCACTCAAACTTATCACGTTCTGAAAACGTTAATTCTAATAATGCAGTATCTGACTTCAAGTGATCTTATATTAACTTATATTTATTTATTGTGTTAAAAATACGGATTATACAACACAGTTTATTAACATGAATACATTTTTATTTCAGAACCAGGTACCTAAAAAAGGAGGGTATAACTTTAAATAAATAAATAAATAAATACTATAAAGTAAAAATAGAAATATTAGGTATTAATGTTTTCTTTGAATTATTAATATAAATAGTTTTGTGTAAATTCTATTAGTAGATAATAATATTATATAATATTAAAAAATTATTTATTGATTAATTAAATCAAGCAGTAAAATATAAACATTATATTAGGAATTGATAATGAATAAATAGATAAATATTGTATAATATAATAATATTTATTCGTAATACCATTGATTATGAATACTTTAATACTATAAAAATATAATATATTGTGGGACGGAGTAGCCAAGCGGTCTAAGGTGTCGGTTGCGACGCAGCCACCGCCGGCTCGATTCCTTGGTCACGGGCGGTATTTTTCTTCGGGCAAGTCACTGTGTCCGGAGAACAAGTGCCGCAATCCCCCACCCGGGGCATAGCAGAAACATACGGGTGCCCCATTAGAAATTCTGCCAAAACACAACACACACGTGTACCAACATACCCAATCTACAAATCTACACGGAAAAAAATAACTCAGTGAATTTTAACAAAACCGTTATGTTAAATATTAATCTGTATTGTTAATCATAATTCAGTTGATAGAACAAAAAAAAATGTATAACATACCTAAGTGAATAACAACACCAACAAAACTAATTTTGTTGATCGTGATTATTCTGATATAACCATATTCATATTTAAAATAACACATATTATGTATCTGTTACAAAATAAAAAGTAAACATAATAATTGTGTAATCATAGACGAATGGTTATGTAGTAATTACTATTCCTTCATGTAACAACTACCAAGTGTGGTGTTAAAACTACCAACCATCTTAGTGTTCTGGTAACATTTTACATTTATGTTGTGGATATGATAAAATACTAGTTAAATGAAAAATCTATTATGTTGAATATTTTACTCAATAGTTATTGCAAACTTTTGTACACTTTACATGGGAAATGTTAATGTTAGCAGTCGCTAGTTGCTTCAACTCAATGTATTGTTAACTTTGTGACTGATAACGTTGTATTCACTATTGTTTGGTTGTATATACCAAACGAAATGTGCTAATAGCGATTGAAAATAGCGTAGAAATAACAGTTTTATATTATCCGTTACCAAGTTTTCGTTGTTATCTCTACATTTATGGGGAAAACCCAGCGTTCTATACGTGATACGTCCGTCATGCACTGTGCGTCTGTGCTGACCACAAAGTCACCACTATTATACTTTAATAGTCACTAGTCACTACTCTCTGGGACACTGTGTACCTACTTAGCATACTTCTATTCCTGACTCGCCCGTTCTGTGTTTAAATAAATTTTAATTTGTTATGGTATTAACAAAATAATTATGGCTGATTCTGACGTCAGAGACATGCTTCATGCTTGGGGATTATCGAGCTACATTGACGTTTTCAAAGGTACGTATTCATAATCTTATTTAATTATTTGTTCTTTTACCAAACACATTGTTTTTTATGACACAATATAGACTACCTATATAGGAATATACCCTGGTTAGACTATATTTATTAATATAAATTGTAACTAAATTATTTACCTGACGAAATTAAATTTTTTTAAAATTCAAAAATTCACGTGGGCGCTAAACTAGATTTGTTCCCCTTGGTTAATTTGTGGATCTGAGGTACTTTATATTAATACCAAACATATTTTTAACTTAATTTATCTATGCGTTAGATCATGGAATAGATATTTCATCTCTTAGTATGCTTGATGAAGATATGCTCAAAGAAATAGTGCCAAAAGTTGGTGATAGAGCCAAATTAAAGTCAAATATAAATGATTGGCGTAAAATATTAGATATGTCTAATAATAAAGTAAACTTTTTGGTAAGTTAGTATTTTTATTTGATGAAATTTGGTGATTTATACATTCAAATGTATACTTTGTTAAATTTGTTAAATTTTTTTAGTTTTCTGTAATTGTCATATACCTATATTTTCAAACTATTTTGGTACTTACATGTTGCGCTTGCTACTTATTAAAAATTGATTCATCTATATTATTAGGATATTTCAAATGATTATCCTCAAGATCACAGTTATCTACTAGATAATCGTGCTCAAGACCTAAATATAAGTACTACACCACTATTAACTATTCCTGAACTCGAAGAACATAATTTAACTCCAAACACTGATGATACTGAGTCTGTAGTAATGAATAGTGAAACATCGACACATTCTTCGATAGATAGTAAAACAGATGAGGTAGATATATTTTTTTTTGTATTATAAATGTACCTACTATCAGTTCATACCAAATTTGCGTTCATCAGAACCATTTGTGTTTTTGGCTTTTATATTAAAGTAAATTTACCTATTATAAAACTTAAAGATAAGAATCTTAAAAAGGATATTTCATAGGCTTTTATTGATATTTAAATTTTAAAGCAAGTTATAAAGTTCTCTAATTAAATAATATCATTGTATCTTAGTTGTATAGTTGTATAGTTGTAGAATACCTAATAAAAATATAGTGACTTGAGTTTATTAAACAATTACAATAAGTTTTTTACAAATATCTATATTTTTATTAACCAGGAGTTAACATTCAACATTGATTTATTTCTAATATTTAGATTTTAATATAATATTTTAAAATGTTTAGGGTCTTCCACTGTTGGATTATTTGAAAAAAAATTCTGAAGGTCGTGCGATTTTGGCAGCCAATAAAACAACTCTAGACAATGCTGCTAGAAGAAAATTGTGTAACATTATAGTGAGAAGAGAACTGCAAGACGACCCAGAAAAACATTTTAAAACTCCACGTTTACTCAGTCTTTCACAAGAAATCGTTAAAATTTTTCCAGGGGAACATATAAGCACTTATTTTATTCCGTACATAAACTATGGTAAAATATTTCCTATATGTTTAAGTACCTTTTAACTTCATTTATTTTTTAAACTTTTATATTTTATTCAACAGGCCCCACGTTAAAAAAGTCAGCTAAAGGGAAACTTTTAGACTGTTTTAACAACAGGAGGAGGGAATATAAGAAGGCAGGATTAATAGTCAACTCTCCTACGCGTACAGACCATTCACTACCAAAATCAGCACTACTACTAGCTAGTGCCCAACAAGTTGTTTATACTGGTAAAAATTTTAATTTTATATAGAAAACAAAACACTTATTTTTTACATTTTTTTTTTTATAGATAGTGAAAATGTCGATGAATCATTATCTTGGCTCCACAATTCTTCTGATCCATGGGATATTGTTATAAAACATTGGTCTATTACAAGAGCCACCCGTTTAAAAAAAATTTTGGACACAAATTATGAAAAGATATCAATAGCAGATTATATGAAGGAGTACCCAGCTTTACAAAAACCAGCTGGATATAATCTAGTAAGATTTAATCAACTATAATACAAGTTTTCACGTGCCGTTTTGACTATTGCAATTGCTTTTTTCATGATCAATATTTAAAACATTTTAATTTTGGTCATGAATAAAGTTATTAGAATGTACTTAATAAATGTAATAATTAATTTTGTAGTATTCATATAAACATTTCTTATATTTTTAGTTGATCGATGATTTTAACTTCATACATCCTGACAAAATAAACAGCCTTTATGAAACATTTCCGCTTTATAAAACAAGAATTTTGGAACTGGCCAAAACTGCATCACTAAAATTAAGGGACAATACCATCAAAGGAATTTTGAACGAATATCTTGATTTGGCATTAGGTACATAAGCAAGTTTTAATTTGAAGTACTTAATTATTATTAAATTATTAATTTTTTTTCAGCAAGTGAAGAAGCATCAGCTATAGCCACATTTTCAATTTTGCCATTTCTCTTCAGTCCAGCTTCTACCAAAAGAAAGAAAGGAAAAAATAGTTCTTGGAAACCTTCGAAGATTGAGATGAAAGATGGCTTTATAACGCATTTGAAATCTTACAGTGAATTACAGGAAACAGTAACAAGAAGAAAAAACAAGTATGCTCAACTTGGTTGCACCTTACAGCCTTTTATCATAATTGTAGGCCCTAGCATCAATGAAATTGCACAGTTTTATGTTTATGTTGATAACACTTATTATGTTCTAAACTCAATTGTTGGGGCAATTGATTGTTGTTTCAAAGTTATTCATGCGTTAAATTTAGAATATCCAATAGAATGCCTACAAGTTTGGACATTTATTCAAAAGGTTTTTTTTAAAATTAAAACTGTTTGGGACACTGAGTTTATATCAGTGAATTCACTTATAAGTGATATAGGGATAACTAATGTTTTATAATCAGTATTCATTATTCAATGTAATTTGTATTCAATTACACATTTTGTTGTTCAATAACTCATGTATTCATTATAATATATTCATATATTAGTTTTTAAATTTAAGTAACTAATTCAATGTGTTTTTATTACATTTTATAAGATTATGAAAGTATAACATTTTAAATATAGGTTCTTAAAACTTCCATTATGCCTTGTTGTTTTATTTGTAAAGAAACATCACCTAATATAGTGTTATTATGTAAACATTTCCAATATAAGCACGCTAAGCATGATTTCATTGAATATATATGTATAGAAAATCATTGTAATAGGTCATTTCATTTGTTAAATTCATTTAAAAAACATGTTGCTGCAACTCATTACTCTCAAACTTCTATACATACAAAACATTTTGTAACAACTAGTTTTCAGAGTAACGAATTGGCATCAGTTAATAGTCAAAAAAGTTTTGCCAATACATCTACTTCCATTGAAATTCCACTTATACAACCTTTGTTGGTTGATAACTTTAATAATCCTAATTTTCCAAATAACCAAATTGAACAATTTTTAGCTTCTTTATATGCTAATTCTCAAATACCACGTAATGTTGTACAAACAGTTACTGAAGGTGTAACTGATATAATAAGAGGTATTAAAGGGTCATTGGTGAATTGTGCTACAGGAATTCCTCCAAATATTTCTGACCATATTAACACTACATTTCAAGGCTTTGAATCTCGTTTTACAAATTTAAATACTGAATATAAGCGAATTAAATATTATACAGATTGTGGTACTTATATTCCGCCCATAGAGATTATAATAGGACAGAGGCTGAATGAAAATAGAAACAACAATACATTTTCCATCATTCCAACGCATTGTACTGAACAATTTATTCCTACTCGTGATGTTTTAAAAAAATTTTTTCAACTAAAAGATATTTTAAAAGATACAATTGACTATGTAAATAAAGTAAAAAGTTGCGATGCTGTGTTAACGAATTTTATTCAAGGTAGTGTTTGGAAAAAAAAAATTAAAGATTATGATGAAAGTCAAATTGTTTTGCCTATATTTTTATTTTTTGACGATTATGAGGTAGGTAATCCCTTGGGTAGTCATTCAGGTATACACAAATTAGGAGCTGTTTATCTTACTGTTCCTTGCATACCCATTCACCGACAATCTTCCTTGAGCAATATTTTTTTAGCTTTATTATTTCATTCATCTGACAGACAGCAATTTGGAAACCATATCATTTTTAGGCCACTTATCAATGAGTTGAATTATTTAAAGGAAACTGGTATTATGATTGAATCTGATGATTTTAAAGGAAATATTAAATTTGAATTAGGTCTAATTGTTGGGGATAATCTTGGTATTCATTCGATAACCGGATTTGTAGAAAGTTTTTCTTCTAATTATCCATGCAGGGTATGTAAAATAAGGAAAGAAGATATGAAAAAACAATGCTACGCTGATGTTAATTTAATTAGGAGTTTGGAGCAATATAACCTAGATGTTTTAGAATGTAATGTAACAACTAGTGGCATTAAAGATGTGTGTGTTTGGCATGATGTATGTGGTTTCAATGTGTTGGATCAAAGTGGTATGGACATTATGCATGATTTATTGGAAGGGGTATGCAAGTTTGATATAGCATTTTTATTAAATTATTATATTTATGAATTAAAAATGTTTTCCTTACAAATTCTTAATGAGAGAATGATTCATTTTGATTATGGGCCAGATAGTAGCAGTAAGCCTCCTGTATTAATCATGGAGAATATTCATAAAAATAATATTCGTCTGTCTGCATCTGAAATGTTGGTATTTGTTCGGTACTTTGGCTTATTAATTGGAGATTTTGTTCCCAAAAATGATCCAGTATGGCATTTGTACATACTTTTAAGACAAATTCTTGATTTAATAACATCTATGTCATTGCAAATAGATTCGTGTGAACTCTTACAAACATTAATAGCTGAACACCATGACCTTTATCTTATGTATAGTAAACAAAATCTTAAGCCAAAACATCATTTCATGTTACATTACCATACAATGTTAAAAAAATTTGGCCCCCTTGTAGCATTATGGTCAATGAGGTTTGAGGCAAAACATAGGATATCCAAAATAGCTGCAAACACTACTAGCAATAGACGAAATATATGTAAAACGTTGGCAATCAAACATCAGTTGCAATTAAACAATATTTTTTTTAAAGGATCATTACCTACCCATTTTGAAACAGGTCCTCCCAAGCTCCTGAGTGACTTAGAATTGGAAGTTTTAAAAAAATTTTTACAATTTAGTTCTGTAGAATCTATTGTTAAGTGTCCTTGGGTATCTATAAAAGGTACCAAATATAAGCCAAAGCTAGTACTTACATTAGATATACATGAAAATGATCTTCCTATATTTGGAATAATAGAAGACATTGTTTTATTTAATGATACTTTGGTAATTTTTAAGTGTAAGCGTACTAATACTGTTGCATTTGATGATCATGTATTTTCATATGAGGTAAAACTGGATGATGAATGTACATTTGTGTATCACCATGCATTATTTTCTTATATTCCAAATAACATTAGTGTATCATCAAATGGATGTAGTTATGTAACTCTAAGAAGCAGTATTTAGATTGTTATATAGGTACTTATATTGTATTTTTATTATTTATTTATCACCTATGTGTTCATGCAATTGTTTATTATGTTATGCTAATATAGGTATAAATTATCAATATTTTGAGTTAATTTGTATTATTTATTATGTGCTATATTAAATAAACGTTTTATAATTTAATTTTTTGTTTTCCAAATTATTTATTATAGATTAATTCCTTGGTTTTATTACTCATCAGTCATCATTATTAGGAGTATTCAAGTGCAATATTGTGTATTTCCTAAAATTATTACCTATGACCCACCTATATAATAATTGTAACATTAACAAAATAATTTGTAATTACTTCAATTATATAGCTAGTAAAAGTTACAAATTGAAAAGTAACATTCACATTTATTTATGTGTCATTGAAACACAACGTAATGTCATATCAACAACTTTTCTAGTAGCTGTTACTGTAAGGTCTTTCATTATAGACACTGAACTATTGCTAAAATCACTGAAGATATATCTTTGTTTCAACCAAACTGCCAATTATCTACAACAGAGGTTATTTGTGGAGACAACGACTATATAAGTAATGGCTACATAATACTGTATTGTTATTTTAACAACTCATTTGGTAATTGTAACCGAATACAGTTTACCAAATATTTATTGTGATATTAACTAACCATGTTGTTGTCACGGGTGCAACCAAAAATTCTGGTAGTATGAATCATATTCTGGTAATTATAACCATGTTTTTTTTTCCGTGTACAGTTCCCTCCCCACACCCAATGACCTATGATGCCACGGGTTATCAAAAAAAAAAAAAATATATAATATATTATTATAATACTAATATGTATTCATAATCAATGGTAATACATAATGTTAATTTTTAAGTATTTTTACTAAATAATTAATGTTAGATTATTTTATTACATTTTGAATAGTTAAAAAAAAACGTAAATATAAAAGTCAACCAACATAGTTATTATCATATGATAAATTATTAAAAACTTTTTCGTATCAGAAAACCTATATTAAAATTTAAACATCGTGTTGGTTATTACCCCGGTAACATAAATATAAATATACTAAGTGTTATAAGTATTTTATATTTTGAAGCATATAAGTTAATGATAAAACAATATAATATACTTATTTTATTTTTATTTATACCTCAAACGCTCACTCAAACGTTATTAAAATACAGATGTAAATAAATGATTAATTAGCTCTAAATTTTGATTTCAAGAATAACTTTTTATGCATTAAACTCAATAGGAAAAATTGAGGTTTGGCTCAAAAGAATTAAAACAAGGATAATAATAACAACTATAGTAATATTATACAGCCAATAATTAGTTCATTAAATTACATCATACTATTGAAAAAGTTTTGTATAAGAGCTTTTTTTTTAATCCAACTGAATTACTTGAAATATTATTCTTTGAAAAGTCCTTATTATGTATCTACAAATGAAAATGTTAGGTATTATTAATTTGCATTGTACGAGTGCAGATTAAATGGATGTATATAGCGTGTAGACGTTTGGGTAAATCAATAAAATTAATATAACTATTCGCCATCCATTTCAACAGACAACTTATAACGGTAGATATACACGCTAAACATAAGACGACACTTTCTCCCCTTTCGTCTGCCGCAACCGACTAGTGACTCATCGTCGACGGCAGTGGTTTTCAACAGTTCCCACTGTTTATACTGGACAGAGGGTAGTCGAATGAGTCATTTATCGTTATATTGATTATTTGATAAAACTCCGCATTAAAGTTAGGTGCGATATATTTGCATATTTTTGAACCTATTTAACATATTTAGTTGGACATATTCGTAATATTGTTTGTAGATAACAAAAAATGTAATACAATTTAATAAACTATAGAGATATTAATAATAATGTTGTAATAGCATAATAATTAATGGTCATTATATTTCAATTTTAAAAAATATAAACACACAACTGTATGAATTATATTTTATTAAAAGTAAAACATTATTACGAAATAAGTAATATATTAAGTATATTGAACTCATGAAATTAATTGTAATAAAATAGAACATTTGATTGGAAAAATATGCAAGTTGAGACAACTTCTGAAATGCCAAACAATTTTGCAGATGGCAAATGTCTGAATCGAATATTATACTACTGCCTATACTTGACAATACTGTATGAGGGACCTATAAAAGAAAAGCTGGCAATAATTGCGGCTTGACGTGGTAATTACACAATTTCCCCCAGGCTATACTGGTTGAGTAGGACTTTTTGGCCCTGTTGATTTTTACAAAGAGTCATTTCAAGTGATGGTTCCAATAAAAAATGAATAATAAATATAAAATATTTGGATGTTAGTTAAAGCAATTCAGATATCAGATTCATTATCTATAATATTATGTATCTAATAAAATATGGTTCATTCTAAAAAAATATACGAAGACTTAAAACTCTGTATTTATTATTTAGGGATAACAAAATATGTAGAAATGTCATGTCAAAATAGCTAATATTTTTAATTTATAAATCATTAAAGTTAGGTACTAAAAAATGATATTATAAACCATTCGTTTTAAATATGTATTATTATAATACAACTTTTTTTTGTATCAAATAAGATTTCATCCACAAAATATTTTTTTTCTCGAAATAATAAAAAAAATACGAGGAAACATCAGCTTTAAAAAAAGTACATTCCTAACCAGGAAAATGTCCTAAATCAGCAAAAGTAGGAGGAAGAAAAGTTTCAGATTACCGTTTGTCACAAGACGCATCATAATAAGTAAATTTATTAATAAAAGTTAACATTCATATACAATTATACGAATTATAAGTAGGTAATTGAAATTCGTATACGT
This sequence comes from Macrosiphum euphorbiae, assembly GCA_949089665.1. Classification (NCBI taxonomy): domain Eukaryota; kingdom Metazoa; phylum Arthropoda; class Insecta; order Hemiptera; family Aphididae; genus Macrosiphum; species Macrosiphum euphorbiae. The sequence continues at coordinate 61,004,969 of CARXXK010000003.1, read as the reverse complement.
TATAATAGAAGTGAGAAGTCTACAATAATCATTTACACAGAATTAACCATTAAATATTTCAACAAAATAACTTTTCGAGAAAAATTGCAACAATAATTAATTAATAAGCTATTCTCAACAGGCAATAGCTAAGTTGTTATAATCTTGATAATAAAGATTATATGGCATACGATTATAAAGGATTAAAATAATATGTAGGTACATCATATTAGTATGTATAATAAATAAAAACGATGACCTTGCTCGAAATTCAATGTCGACATGGCCAACACTGACCCGTGTCGCGAATTGTGTGATAATGATGCGTAAAAAGAATTCGAATGACTCACTCCCTACGGTATTGATCGATTCACGTAAAATTAGTCAGTTTCAACGATGTGATCCGACGATGAGTAACGTGAAAACTACTGATCTATAAATAAGGTAGGTACCTTCAAATTACAATTATACTTTCATTACATTATTATTGTTTAATATAATTATTTTATAGGTATATTACGAATATAATACATATAAGTTATTAGTTATTACTAAATAAGAGAAGTGGTACAATCAAGAAAATAATATACGTTATATAAACGTTAAAGTATAACGTCAGTCATCCTGTTGGCTATTGATCTAGGTCGGAAATACTCATAACATTTACACTAAATAGTACTCATACTCATACACTTAAAGTTAGAGCATTATTATTAATTAAATGTTATTAAACGTATTCATACATATGAAATAATATTATAGTTGTAATCACTAATGGAATCTAGCAAAAACATCCAAAAAGCTATTACCTTACTATTAACCTTACCTAACTGTTGGATACTGTCATCAAAAATAATAAAAAAGCATTCAAATTTATGTAGGAAGAAGTTTGACATTTATATAAAGGTAGAGGGTTATGGTAGATAGCCTATAGGAATAAAGTTATCAAAGTAAAAATAATTTAATGAAAATTGAAAGTTTAAGCAATGATTCATAAGAAATTGTTTTGTTCTCTTTATTTAAATAATTTTAATTGAACTAACATACCTATTATTAATATATTAGAATTTTATTTTCTACATCAATACTAAGTAAAGAATTTCAGTCTACATTTTATGACTAGGTCGTAAATGTGATAAACTGTTGAAGTAAAATTGCAGAATAGCAATCTATAAATATATTATATTACATATATATCGATTAAACGATCGTTGACACCGTTTTATAACTGTTTATAGTTTTAAACTCATAACAATTTTCACATAATCCAATATTGATAGTAGCATACTATATTGCTGATTGAATAAAATAAGACAATACGTGAACGAATATGAATCAGTTGCTGTTCATTATGTGAATCTCATATTTAAACTAAAATATTAATAATGAATAAAAAAAAATTGTGAAAAAAATGAGGAAATATATTTTAATCATTTTTCATTTTATTTTTTTAATATTTTTCCAGGAAACATTAAACCAATCACACGCCAAAAAGCTCTACCGAACACTATATTATGATACTTACCAAAATCTAAAAGATTGACAAAAACTTCATTTAAATTATAACACTTAAAATTATTGATTTTTAATAAATACGAGAAAGTAAGTTACAGTCACATCGTAAAAAATGTTATTTAACTATATTATTCAAGTTAACTACTATACAGGGATGCCATACGTCCTGTATTATAAGGGAACGTCCCGTAATTCATGACAGTGTCCCGGTGTCCCCGTAACAGATCCAATATCGTAAAAATGTCCCATATTATGAAATTCTCGTCCCGTAAAACTAGAATACATTATTGTTTAATATTTGCATAAATAATATTCAAAATGTGTTTTCAAATTTCAAGACAAAAATATTTTTAACCACTGATTGACTGATAACACTATAACAGTGATAACATAATTATTAAGGGGCCTGCACGTGACCTGTTTTTTTTGCTCCAAAACATGCCCTTACAGGAAAAACTCTCATGCCTAGTAGAGTGATCTGATTTCGTTAATTTTTTTTTTTTTTTGAAAGTGAAACGCTTCTTACAGGGCTCATTGAACCTGTATTTTCAAGATTCTATTTATAAACCATATAATACGACTTTGAATATGACAAATTTTCACAAGATTTTATTATTTTTATTATGTTTATTTAAGCAACGAAATTAGAAATCGAAGTTCAATGCGCCCTGTAGAAAATTCTCTTATTTCTAACGAAAAAAAAATTAATCAAATCAGACCACTCTACGATGCGTGAGAGTTTTTCCTGTAAAGCGTGTTTTGAGCAAAAGATCATGCATTTTATTTTGCAGTTGACATGTGCGCTCACTCAGTGCGTGCGTAGATGCACGGTACCCGCATACAATCACACTCACATTAATCATCATTGACGACTAACACAAATGCAATGGGCGGCGGCAACGAAACTTCATATTTCCCAAATATTGCTCCTTATTAAAGACACGCGAGAGGGCCACTTAAAGCATTTTTTTAACAAAAAAAAATTTATAAAACTTATCAGGCTATAATATACTGGGATGGTAGGTACCCAATGGCCAACGTTTCAATCCCCCCCCCAACCCTAATTGAATTATTTATAGTTTTGTCCCGTATTTTTATTTTGAAATCTGGCATCCCTTCAACTACAGTATACCAATACTTTATTATTATTGATTATTGTTATTCGTAATGTATTTCTAAAATAACACTATATACTTACTATGTATAATAGGAATCAGAGTAACAACGTTTACATGCGTATTGGTACACGTGATTAATTATTGTATTTTGACACAAAAGCATTATTTTAAAGACGATTTAACATAAAAAAAATACTATAAAATAATACTATAAACTAACTAATTTAGTAAAAGTAATCATATTACTTTAATTGTCTATACACACACAAATTGTGTATTTTGTTATTTAAATTTTAAATACAAATCAATACGACTAGTGTCAACAAAGAAAGCTCAACAAAATATACAAAAATATAATTGTTTCTAAATTGTGTTCTAAAGTATGTCTAATATATGTATACCAGGTTGCACGAACAATCACTAAACTAAATATCGATAGTGAGCTAATGGTTCCTAAAACATGATATTCAGTGGCCCATGATTGGTCCATTAATTTTTATTGAACCATTAGATTTACATTTTTCATGCATTCCGACATTAGTGTGTTAGTCACAATGTTTAATAGACATTTATATTTAATACAATATAGGTGTTTGATTTTTAATAAAACAATAATACGTTAGGCATCGTTCAAATTGATGTTGGTTAAAAATTATTTTAATTTTCAAATTATGTGCAAAAAGAATATGTTTTATTCCTATACCAACAATAATATACGATGTTAACATTTTTTGTTGCACCTACATTGGCTACATTCATACTTGGATGTTTGATATTATAGTTTAATAAAGTCTAAAAAAAATTTAATTAACACGACATTAAGTATAATGGATCACACAAACACACATAGTTTTGAACGTCATAACATAATATATTATTTTATGACATTAAAATATTTAACCATTTTAATGATGGTGCTATATTATAATCAAATATATTGTTTTATAACTGCGTAAATCAACTTAATATTATATAATATTTATTAAATGAAACTCTTTGTCTTTGTTTGCATACTCCAGAATTCAGATAAGACTGTATAAAAATCGAATATATTTCATTTTATCAACATAACACTAACAACAATTTTTATCAAAATATTTCAACCAGTGAAATCTATACTAAAATTATAAAGCTGAATAGTTTGTTTGGTTGAACGCGCTAATCTCAAGAACTAGGTATTCGTTCGAATTGAAAAATTATTTTTAGTCGGATAATCCATTTATCAAGGAAGGATATAGGCTATATAACATCCCGCTACGACCAATAGGAGCCCGGGGAGATGCTCAAAAATATGTTTTGAGATTTACAATGGAAATTTTTGTTTACAAACGGATGCTATTGGTTATATATTATATTGTTTAGGAGAAATAACTAGTAGATTCGGGCAGATAAAGCACAAACATGCATAAAATCGAATGTTCGCACATTGCCTACCTGCAGGGTGGCTGAATTGCACTTACAGCAGCGAGTTACATGCCCAAAAGGAGTTGAACATTCTCAATTTTTTTTAAAGTTATCATTTTTTACAAGCCACGAAGTGCGCGGGATCAGATAGTATTGTTATCACTTATCATTAAAAAATTATTTTCATATAAAATTCGTCAAAAATTAATTATAATCCCTTCCGAAAAAAATTTTTGGATACGCCATACTACACGTAACTTAATATTTATTATTTATGTAAAATTGATTGAAACAATAAATTATTATAAAAATAAGCATATTATCTGTTAAAAAAATTATAATTTTTACCATCACAACATATAATATAAACTGTTATCAATACTAGGGAGGTATATCTAATTCACTTGACGAAAATAAAAACCGTTGTATACATATCAGGAAAAAAAATGTAACCCAAATGACTACCTCCTAATTAGAATACAAAAATATCAAGTTTCCTGTGGTCACGGTTTCGGTTTTCATTGATATAGTCATCATGTCAAATTACATTACTCGAGTCGAGAGATACGCATTACACAAGTCGATTAAACATGTGAGGAAGTTCACAGTAGAAAACAAATGATTAACATCAGTGGAATGTCTCTTCAGTTTTAATTCGGAACTTTTACAAGGCATGCAGATTACTTATAACCACTCTCCCAAATATGGAGAATAAAGTAAACTATAATATAGATACCTAGTAGGTACTTTATTTTTCCTTTATCCTAAATATGGACAAATAACATATTTTGCATCTTTCAAACTTATCCAATTATTATGTTATAAAAAAATAATTATATATTTTCAAAAATATTAATTATTTAAACTCAAAATGTATAATATATACCTAAATATTAGCGAAAATCCTTTCATTACAAAAAATTATGTCTAATCTAACCCATATTGCTATATATAAGTATATAACACATAGAATTCTGTATGATGAACAACATATATGATAATATAACATCTGGCTAACATAGCATCCATAAGTATATATTTTGTTTGCTTTTATTTCTCAGAAGATAGTATCAAATATAATTTAAATGTATTGTGGTTTGAGACAATTTAAAGAAGAGGTTGTACTAGCATGTGTTGTGTCGAAAAAGTCTTACTAAACAATTCCCCGTAAATTATTAAGATAGGACATTTGGCCACAGGGAGTTATAACACGTTATTTACCCATATTTAAAATTTAAATTTGACTGATGAAAATAATATTTTAGGCAATGAATTTAAATATGGTATTAGCATTTAACATTTTTAATAAATAGTGACTAAAACATAAATTATTATGTAAATGTACCTAAATGTATTCTATTTTTATAGGTAGTTTACTTATATTATTTGAAAATTAAATTTGACTGATGAAAAATATCTGTAATATTTAAAAAATTTTATATTTTATTACCTATAATAAATTATAGACTGACATTTTATGTTTTATAAAAAGAATTAAAATTTTAAATAAAAAATTAATTTACCTATTGATTTAAAATACCGGGGGACAGGAAGATAAATGTTTTATCTTAATAATTAGCGGGGCCAAACATCCGTGGACTGGTTTCTTTTTGAAGGGGTCAAACACTAAGAAACAACGTTTTCTTAAGGGGGCTCCAGTCGGTCAAGTTTTAAAGAAATTAATATAGGCAATATTATACATGATGAAATTAAGATTACTTGTAAGAGTATGCGAAGTAAACCATTACTATATGAGTTTAATCTGTAATCATTTTCGTTCAATATTTCCTAGACATGTCCTGAATTATCATTTAAAAAAAACACAAAGTACACAACTTATTAATTAATATACAAAAAAAAAGGAAGGCATAATGTAAACAACCTAGTATGACCCAACCGAAACATAAGCCACGGCCCACAACTAGTTTGGGTTACACTTCACCAGGTTTCAATCCAAAATTCAATCCAACACGATTTGCACACATCACCTTAAAGATTTATATAAAAAGTGAAAATACATGTTCGAACCTTCAAGGGTAAACACATATCGATTGATTATTAATTGTTATTGGTATAACTCAAGTCAATTCCAGATATCTTATGTTATTTGGTCTAAAAGTCAATTTTTTCCACCACCCTTTAAGCTAAAATGGCATGTGGGTTGTTAATTGGTCTTACAATATATTATCTTCGGTGCTACGTAGGGTTTGAGAAGCGTGAATTGATTTCTAACCAAGAGGCTTGAAAACCTTCATTTTCAACACACATTGTTAAAAAATACATGCTCATAATTCCATTGTAATTTTATATTAACATTTTTGGTTTTTTAGAAATTATTCCGTGATAAACAAATGTATGTAGAAAGATTAAAACATTTAAGAATACGTTAGTACATAAATAATATGGTATTATTAGATCTAAGGATTGTTTAATATGTAAAATAATTGATTATTATCATAAGAGGCAGTAAAATGATCATTCGATCGGTGTACAAATGAATATAGGTAGTATACAGATTACAAGAGCAGAATACGTTTTCTCGAGCTGCATATACGCATCAAATCAAAATGCAATGAAAATGTTTTGGGCTTTTCACTTTTCATTGTTTGAGGGGGCGCACGGAGTTGTTGCTTTCATTCGATTTGTTACGTGTTCGTAATAAGTTTCACTATTATTTATTCCGATCGCGACAATGTGAATCCGGCGCACGAATGCACGATGCGCATTAAATACCGACGATTCGCCGCCACCAGTTCTTATTGTGATCGAGACGATAACTACCAACTGCCTCCTCTTTACAGACTTTACCATTCTGTCCACGCACGACGACGACGACGCATTTTGCTTTTCAACAATATAACATGAATAGTACCGTATTTTCACCAACAGTCTACAGGAAATCGTCAACAAGGACCAAACAATTTAAAACCGTTAATAGAGTAATCCAAAATATTAATCAAAGTCTTTCTAGGTAATATGATTACCACATAAAAAAATATATAGAGAACATTTTCAAAAAAAAAATTGACATATTCAGCTAGGTAATAAAAATAAATTGTACATCGTACACAGCAATACTATGTTCAATATTTATTTATTGTTAATATTATGAAGCAATCAACGTGGATACTCAAAATAACGAATAACTATAAGGGGCTCACAAATAATATACAAACATTTAAGTATAGTCATAAGACATACACAACGCATAAACACAGGCTAAGGAAATCTATTTTCGTGATAAAACATCCGGTGGATTCATGTTTACTCGAAGTATTCAAGCATCCGAAAATAGGATAAAAAACAAACAAGAGCCATCCTCGTTTAAAATCTGGGTATGGTCAACTCGACCATACCCGGAGGCTGAGCGAACCGGTTTCTAAACGCCGTTTCATGCTTATAAAATGTAATCTTAAATACTCATATGGAGGCTACTTATTACTGGATAATTTTTCACGGTTCAAGGTCACGGGTCGTATGTACCGAGGTTGCGTCGGATTACATAAATAAATAAAAAATAATTTACAGGACTTTAACAACGCTGCTAACGTTGTTCCTTCACAGCTATCGGGAGAATAACGAGTTTTTACTAACCTGTATGACACACGTGATGGAGTTAATCTATATCAGCCAATGACAAACTTAGTGCCCCCCTCTATTGCCAAGTTTCAATCCACTGTAATCGATCAACAAAGAAATCGTGTGTACCTATATCTTTATTATTTTTTCAGTTGTAAAAAATATGACCTTCCCAAGGGAATGGGGAACGAATTGAAGATTTTCTTTCTTAGGGTTCTTTCTCTAACGTCCAGTGGTTGTTACGGCGAAAGTAAAATAAAAAAACCATCTGAATATATTAATATGTACCTAACTAATATTGTACTTTCCATAAAATCGTTGTAATTATGGGTATAATATTATACCTATTCTATTTCTGAGAGAGCGTATCTACAGTATCGTGGAAATTTTTGTATACCACCCAATCATAGACAAAAAATAGCTCTCAATATACCAATACACAAAAAGGTGGATTATAAAAAAGAAAAAATTACCATTGAATGCAACGTGATCAAACCTTTTGAACTAAAGGTACAAAGAACTAGGTATTGTTGACACATTTAAATGTTTACCTATAGTAGTCCACTATAAGATAAATAAAAAGGCAAGTACCTACATAATATTGATATGTAATATATATACATATAATATTTCGAACATAATGTACCATATGGAAATATGAATAATGGTCACTTAAGATGGTTGTTTGGATGGTTTGTTTTACAAAGTTACATCTTGAAAATATTTTTGAGATACTAGATACATGCAATATATTTATATATATATCATATATAGTTTCGAAGTTACCTATATTACAAAAATACAGGTTTCGCTTAAGTGGAAGCGAGACGTGAATCTCTTTAATAAAAAAGATGCAGTCGATACTGGAATGTATTCTGTATACTTAAATAATACATAATCACTGGACATAATACATGCCCGACTAAAAAAATAAAAAAAAATGTTCGATATAAAAGCATTCTAAACTCTATAACTCGATAAGATATTATAGACAGTATACCAAATTTCGCAACAATATAATAGTATTTAATAGTATATATAAACTATATAGGTAGGTATAGTTATCTATTTAAATAACTTTTAAGTATAACTTTTCCAATCAAGAAAGCCCCAAGCATATTTTGTTCTTCTTATCTTAGTTTCACTTCTACATATGGAAGAAAGTATTGTGCAACAAAGGTCAAATTACAACATAATTTACTGTTGGGAGTCAAGCCCTCCAGGTGATCAACTTTAATAAATCATCTGAAAAGGGGTTAACGCTTATGGAACAAATTCTAAATACTAGAAAAGTAATTTTAAACAATTTTTTTTAAAGCTATACTGTGGCCACGTGAAGATATAACTGTAATTGATAAACTGTAGTAATGATAAAATAATGGTAAGTACACCTAAGGTATTTATTAATATCAAGTTTTCACGTCAAGGCGGTTGTTGCTAATTAAATAATTATAAGATGTAAAAATTGTATGTTCAAACCATCGATTAATTGCACAGAAAATATTTAATTGTTCAAAATTGTTAAGTACTATTGTTATTTAATTCACCAATTTAAGCCAATTTTAGGTTGTGAGGGTTCTTATAGGTTAATTTTTACTATAATACCAATGTTTAAATTAAAATTAGGAGTTCAGTGTTCAGCACACGTACTAGAAATAATTTACGGTATAAACACACCGCACAGGTTTATGGCTTTAAAATTAATTTAATATAAACAAGGAGATAGAGGCTATCGTTTAGATTTTGTTGCATAATATGTAGGTACATAACATTTGAATGAAATTGCAAAACGTGAACTTTTCAAACAAAATATTATATACCACCTTACTTTTGATAACGATACTGCAATAGATAAATCGTGAGTAGAAAATATATACTGTATACATTAACTCGGTCATTATTGTGTAACCGGATTCCAACGAAAATTGTGACATTTTTTCTTTGTGACGTAGATCAAATTTATATTAGGTAATATCATATTAACTAATATCCGCTAATATCTAAGATAAGTGTGAAAAAATTGGCACCTCGCCGTGTCAAAATCTTCTGAACAAATTTTAAGTTGGTTCTTTAATTGTAAGTAACTATAAGTTCAATCCCATAATTTGTAAAATGTAATTTTAATTTACAATTTTTTCGAGGTTGGGCGCACAGAACATAATTACTTCGATAACTTCAGAACATATTCAACTTAAAAATTCCGATAACAAGCTAAAAATTACTTACAGTTAAAATTTTACGAAAAAAGGTAAGTACTTACAATTTTTTTGGGAATTTTTTTTTTTTGGCAGGGTTCCAAACACATAATTACAATGGTTATTGCATATTATGTTCTAGGGACAGTTTTCTATTGACAAATATAATAAGTAAAATAAGTATAAATTGAAACGAACAATGACTGCGTAATTATCTGTACTCTGCAAAAGAGTCTATTTTCTATAAAGAAAATTACCTAAATACATCTCGGTTAGTAAGAATCATTTAATAAAGGTATGACTTTTTCTAATTTTGTACAAGACCGAATTTATGTTGACACAACACGTTAATGCAGTTTAAAATACTTAAATAAAATGTTTTCACCTGCACCCAATGATTCTAGTCATTTTTGGGTAGGTCCGGATATTTTACTTATTTGATTTTAGACTACACCTTAAACAAATCTACTCGGAAATAAAAAAAGATGCAAAATGCCAAAATAATTTAAATGGGACACAACCGAATTAAATACCATCAAAAATTAAAGGGAACGTCTGGCGCCATGATAACACAAGGTAAGCTTACGTAAGGTTAAAGTCTTGATAAATATATACAAGGAACATTATAGGTACATAATATGTGTATGATCCACCATTTAGTTTTAAATTTACCATAAGTCATCATATGCTTTTAAATATGTTTTAATTATTAGGTACATTCGAATATATATTACAGAGTAGATTACAAATATTGATTAGGAACTTCATATAGGGAAGAAAATATGGGTAGGTATGTTTTAAATTACAAAAAGGGAGTATGTAAATCCAGTTAGTCATATATGTAGAGTATGAAATTCAAATTGTGACAAAATTACAGTTTACAAACCATTTTGTAGTAAAAAATTTATAAAATATTAAAATGTTCTTCTTGAAGACGACGCTACCCAGTACCATTGCATTAGTTGTCTCCGTCTTACACACGTACGACATACCAAAATATGTTCGTTCTCTAGTTTCAATAGTGTGATGTTAGTTTTGATATTAGAGTGAATTAACCAAATATCAAACTTTTAGGTAAAAACACATCATCTGTGTTCATTCATTCATTTATGGCAAAATATGGTTGTGTGGCATATCAAAAATTAAAAATGGTCATATACTTATACCTCGCTTGAAAATTAAAATATCAAATAAAAGCCGACGCTTAAGCACAGATAATGTTTTTATCCAACGAAACACTATTGAAACTAGTTAACGAAAATTTGCCATATCGTAAGTGCGTAAGACGGAGACAACAAATGCATACATCCTCTTTATATTTTCCTTGCTGAAACCCAAAAATATGATATACATATTACATAAAAATAAATTTTTTTTTTTAAGTCATGAATTTAAAATTTTAACGAAATTGAATATTAAAACAAAAATTACCTAACGATTTTAGTTATTTTTTGAAATTAAAAAATATTCACAAACTTAAAATGTTTTACTATGCACAATTTTCAAAATATTACGATTCATTTTAAGCAACTGCCTATTTATAGTTTACAATGTAAGGTATAGGTACCTATAGTTTACACAGTAGGTACCGACTAATAGTAAAATAAATTACTATAATAATTAATAGCATTATAAATATAAAATAGGTAGATGATAACACCTATATATTATCTACTTAGTAATATATAGGCTGGCGACCGTCTCCCCTTAAATCCGTGTTTCGAATTCAATGGTTTATCATTGTATTCAAATTTAACACATCTATAATTACAGTGACCTACTCAATGACGAGGTATACTCGACTCCTACATTATGTAAGAACAGCAGAGCGGTTGTCCCTTTAAAATTTAAATTTTGATTAAATATTTTATTGAAAATATAAATATAAATTACGATTAAATTCGAACGACTAAACGAAATGTTTAGATAGCTTACACGATCGTTGAGGCCTTATGTTGTCCAGTTCGTACATATTATTTAGCAAAAAATTACGAACTCGACATTGGGAACTATACAGTTTTGAATCGGTTAATAATGTGACTGAACAACAATCTCATATCGGTATACACAACAAAACAGGAGGAAATCTTGGGGGTCCTAAATAGTAAATGTACTAAATAGTACAGTTTATTCTATGCATCTCGACGAGAACGATTAAAAAATAATCTTATGAAACTAGTCATATAGGTACTCATATCTTATGAATTATGACTAAATTAATCAAACACGCCGCTAACATATGATACTCATAATAGATTAATTAGGCACCACAATCGATGATGCACGATTTGTAAATAACACGGTTTATTATCTTCAATTTATACTTAACAGTGTTAATTTAACGTTGGCTTAAAAAAACAATGAAGGTAGGTATTAAAAGTTGATACTTTTTATGAATTGACTAAAGTTGTTGTCATTAATATTTTGTGTAGAAAAACACGTTAACTATAATTAATTTAAAAACATATTTTATAGAATTCTTTTTCAATTATAGACCAATTTACATACACACCCGGTATAAATTTTAATTCAAGCCGGTCTTCATTTACAACATACTATGACCACATTTTACCGAGTATCTACTTTATTTTAGATACCTAATCATAACTACTTATTGAACAATGTATTATAAGGATTTTTTAGCCGTTAGTCAAATTAAATTACTAGTATATTGATACAGTATAGTATAAATTATATATAGATAAACCAAGTATAATATTATAAATTATTATGTATAAATAAACCATGATCTATACATTCACTTTCTACGATGTGGGCGTAAAAATAACTCTTAGATGTAATTCAAATAGTAGCATGGTCATGTAGGTATTATATTATAAATCCAGTATTATACATCTCAACTAATCTGTATTAATATAAATAAAAGTTGATATAATCTAATATTTCAAAAGCTTAAAGTGTATACTTTAAGAACTTCGACATTTTAGCGCACCGATAAAGAATCAGATTGTAAAATCAATACATATCTCTCGATATTATAAAAATGAAAATTATTTGAACATAATTTCCTGGGCGTTTAGTCACTGGTCACGGGCTGCTACCATTTTACGTATATAATTTTGTAACAGTAAAAAATAAAGAAAGAATAAAAAAATCGGTATCTCTGTATTATAACCCATTGTTATACCCCCACCACAAGTTTAGACCGTATTCTGACGAAACAAAGAAATAGTTGGTTATAATCGAAATTGCTAACAAAGTAAAATAAACTCGCGTGTATTATTATCATTATTATGTTATACGAATTCTGACAAAACATCAGGCGCGCATGTCCGTTTTAGTATAAAGTATAACTAGATAAAACCAACTGCAGCAGCATTGATCTACTCGAACAACTATTAAATCCTACAATTTGTTGTATTATATTATTTGTGTACACGAGAATATGTATACATTATTCATAATATTATATAAATACACAGAAAACATAAAATACGTAGAATATAAATATTGTAATAAGACGAAATCCGAAAATCACAATGTCTGAGTACGTCGCTTTTAACAGTAAAAATAATAACTCGTTTATCGGAATCGATATCGTTAAACTCTCGTAGAGATAACATAAAATACGGTGAGTACGGAGTACATTGGGCGTTATCACAACATTATAATATCGTTATTTTTTAATGCCAGGCAGTTAGATTGTTAATATTAAATGCACCGATATATTGTACCGATTAATTGTTATATTAGTTGTACGTAATATAATATAATAATAAAATATTATAACGATCCTCGTCTCTCGTGTTCATATAATATCATATTCATGCGATTGCAGTGACTGGGTCTGCCGGTAGGGCAAAATGAGGGTCGTCGATGTGTGTTGCGCGTATACTCGATTTTGTGAACTGTTCCACTACTTAAGATAGACACTCACGGTTTGGAGGTATAAAAAATTTCGCAGTTTATGGCAACATGGCCAGGCTGATACCCCACTGCAATGCGTTGTCGCACATTTACAGTGTTGTACTCACTCACACATACTCGTTTACCATCTGACTCGTTATCGCCATATTGCTCCCCCACACGACTACTACACATTAGCTCTAACATTCCAAACGCACGACGTATGTCAAATGGGCCGCTGCCGCGCCGCAGCCAAAACTGCAGAGCTGAATGCGGGTAGCATTTAATTTTGTCCGACGCCGCGGTATTTTCTCGTGTGGCAATTTACACGCGAGCACATGGCACCACATCACGACGATTGTCTATATAGATATTATTAAATAATGTAATAATTATTATCGTGTGTAGTTAAGACTGCGTATGTTATAATAACGTTTTAATAACTTACACACACTATATATATATTACATCTACGAAACACGTCAGTCGATCGATTATGTCTGTAATGTTTTTAATTGGCAGTAATTTCATCGGAATCACGTCAAATACAAACAGTTGATTTAAATTTGTTCGTAACCCCTTCGCCAATCACTTATTGATAGCACTATAGCAGCTTGAATCAGAAATTACAAAAATTTCTCGACAACAAATTTGTATAATATGTATAAGTGGTATAACTAATCCACAAAATTATAATATAATTTGACAGAAAAAAATATAATAAATATAACTAGGGCACCGCCGTTGCTACCACACACGATGACGCGTATGGCGTATAGTTTCTGTAATGCCGACCATTTGATTCGATGACATATTATGGCTCCGCACGAAGTTGACAACATTGACAACCGGTGTCGGCAGTTAACATATTACTATAATATAATTAATGCAGCTTATGACGTGCGAAAAATTTTTAAACGGTGCTATTAGAGCAATATTTACGAAATACCAGACAAAAACAATATGGAATGCGTGGGCTGTCGCCAGTTAATTCCAAAATAATATGCTTCCGAAAAAAGGGTGAACACATTTCCACCATGCGGTATTCCACTATAAGATATAATATATATTTATAGAAATTAGACGAGGGGTTTGTTTGTTGTGTGTAGAACGGTCCGAAATAACCATTTTATGGTGTGCTACTATTAAAAACGACGTCGTAAAATAAGAAAGGGACAAAATCCATCACTCCGGGGGTAGTTTAAAATTAGATTAATTTTGTGATTTTTCGTAAGAAGGCGCAGTAACATTATTTTTAAAAAACTACAACACCGTCAAAAAAAAGTTATCTACTTAAAAACTCTTTTTTTCGAAGATGTGCCGCACAAACTATTCAATAGGTATAATCTGTACACAAGGAACAGGTTTGACTGCCCACGCGAGTCGAACGAAAAGAAAGATTTTCTATTGAACCTGGTAGATATGACTCATCCGCACCGATTTGGTTTCGGTATAACGAGTAACGACGCATAATATTCAAATATCTAAGGTCAAGGAGCAGCATAAACCATATCTCCAATCACACATATGTTTATCAGACGGTACGAAAGAAATTATGGTAGGAATATATTATTACGTCGTATGCAATACACACTGGTGAGATAATAAATTACATCTATAGGTGTACAGGCATCAGACAGTTGAATAGTTACATTAATAGCAGTTATTAATAACCACATCAATCGTCAAAAAAATAAAAATAATATTTATATAACAAAACAATTGAATAGGTAACTAATAATAAGTTTAGAGAAACAGAGTAAGCAGAGACTTAAACGTTGAGTCGTTGAAGCATCATATTCACTAAGTATACATTTTTAATACAGCCTTTTTTAAAATTAGAACCTGAAGAACATTGTTAAGTTTTGGGTGCTTACGTGAACGATAAATACAACCACCTAAATGATTGATATGAGATTAATGTAATAGGTACTAAAAACAATAATCATCTGATAGGTAGTTGGTTCATAGTCAAATAGAAATAAAAACCGATCCATTAATTTTACATTACATTTGATATGGACCATCAAGCAAAAACATATATACAGACTAGAGTCGGTATATTTGTATTGAATGTCGTTTAAGGATAATAAAAAAAGAAAAACAAGTCTAATTGGACGAAACATGGTTAATAAAGTACGGGTTTAGAGGGATAAAACACAAAAAAGTACATAATGGCTATTTAAGAAGGGTACAACCAACTACACAGTACATACGAATACGATACATACCCACACATAACGTAGGTATAATAATTGCAGAGGGACGACAGACGATTAATAATACACACACATAAATATTTTACTTTTCGTCTACCCGCATATGAGGATATAAATTCATTTTTACGGTCTTTTGAACGACAGTACGTGGTCAACCAGAATAGGGTTGCCCCATCCATTACCAGACACAGGCCACCCCTCCCACCGATAGTAGAGGAGTAGTATTACAAACGCATTTTATAAATATAAACATACGCACAGACGCACCCCAAAAACTCGTCTGTGCGACAATGGTTGACGGCGACGGTCGCGGGAGCGTTTGCCAGCATTAAACACACGGCTCCCGCACACGGCGAACCCACAGGGCGACGCACCCCTGCCCTGATCACACCCTCCCACTAGGCGCGTATGTGCCGTGCACAGTATACGCACCATACAGCAATATTATTTTGGTCTCGCTAGCGGGGTTGTTCACACGCACAACTCATATTTTTATTATCATTATCGCTATTATTTAGGTCACGTGTTTAATGTCTGCATTTTTTTCTCTCGGACATAAAATATAATATTCAATTGCGGGACAAAGTAAAAAATAATATTTCTCCACGCCCTTTCATACACTTATGCGTCCGCACCGGATACCTGAATGCGGTTGTCTAGGGCGCGGACACGTACGCGTGCATATTCTTGAAAACGAAACGTTATATCACACTAAGTAAAGTATATTATAGAATAATATGAAGTGCAGCGGTGGTGGTGTCCGAGTAACAGCAAGCAGCTGCAGATGGTCGGGGGACGGGTATCGACGACGACGACGCAGAACCGGTGAACCGTGCGCGCGCGCCTCGCGTTGTCTTCACGGTCTCGGCCGAGTTCGCATCCCGATTATTGTGTTATAGAGTACCATTATAACGGACAGGGGTTCGAAAACGTGTTCATGGACAACTATTATTATTATGCTATACAGTCACGAAGAAGGAGAAGGCAGAGGGGTCGGGTCATGGCGCGGCTGTTGTTGTTGTTGCTGCTGTTGCTCCTCTCACCGAGAAGTGAGAAGATAAAGGAATTATTATATTTTATTTGTCGTAGCAAAATCTATGGGCATATCGGTTATCACTTATCACTTATCATACATATGAGTGACACACGACGGGGGACATAATATAGACTAACTTAGTACACGACACATGGACGCCCGCATCCAAAAATATATACCTGCTATACACAAGGAAAGGACGACCGGAAAACTACAGGTACACAAGGTCGGTCTGTCGTCCCCAAACAGAACATGCAATTATTTTGAGTTGACAATAATAACAATATTGAATATATATGCTAAAACCTATATATTATCAAAAAACGACGACGACAAGGTCGTTACGATAAAACTTTAAAAGTCCAAAAAGAATTATATTACAAAATATATACATTTATGGCTAAATATGAGAAAAATGAAATGGTTTGAGACAACTTTTAAATCTGTTGGTTTTTTTTTTTATAAAGCATAATATAGTATACACGATTGTGATTACCGACCGAACAATTATGGGGCAATTAGGATAGGTAACGACGTCACTCGGAATTAGGAAACTAGAATAATATAGTAATAGGTTCGGGAGGAATACCAACGTTGCGTAACACAAAACAATTTGGTTTTGGAATCTATTTACGAAAATATCGATTAGGCCAAGTTAATTTGTACACCGATTCGCTTTGGATCATTAGGTTGACGAAATGTTTAATATGTGAACGCCATCGAAATAGGATACCACGGTCCACGACATGTCTTTCAAGCGAAACGTGAAATTGCATCTCTTCTAATAAATCTAATCTTCCTTTACGGTTTCTAAAAAAAACGATTGCGAACACGAGAAATATACCTATACGGTTTTAATTTCGATATAATATTACTATATTAGTGTAATAGTGTGATGTTAAGACGTATAATACTATAATGTAAAGAATCTGCTGAGGCATAAGAAAAACTACATAGACATTCTTTTACACATTATCTCTCATACCACAATACGTACCTGTGGCAAAATTATTTATATCGACACCTCTGACCTATCGAATATATTGTAATGAGTTTGGTATGTTCATGAATGATAATATGTAATTTGATTAACACGATTTTTTTATACATTGAATATATTAACTTGTTATAGGTACGTATCATACAGAAAAATGCTGACTTAACAATACAATTATAGCATACAGTAAAATCATTTATTAGTTAATACACAAAATAATTTACGATTTAGCTTTCAACATAATCATTTCGGGTTATGCGTAAAAAGAGTAAATTTATTTTTCATTTATTTAACGGAAGTTCGTGAACAAAATATTAACAAATCCGGAAATCGCCTGAGGTCACTGAACAGTACCTACAGACACAAAAAAAATAATAAACGAGGTAGCTACCTAACACTTAATGTATTCCAACAAGAACAAATTACGTAGGTATCCGATTTAAGAATTTTGGTACAATTTCATGTAATTTTCAAGAATTACTGATGGGTATCAGGCTCTATTTAATAATATAATATAATAAGAACAATTACCTAGGTATTTATCATCGTCTATAAGCGGACTATACTAATATTGTAGAAATCGTTTAAAATTTTACTTTACAAGAGCAACACACAACATATTATTTAAACGTAGTTTGCTTTGTCTTTTACGATATACGGACACGCGTATTTCTTAAAACAATAGTGCAAAGCAATTCGTTTCAACATTAGGTACACTTTAGGAGTACAAGCGATAGAATAATTATTATAATGGGTACACAAAAGTTTGTATTTAAACAAACAATAATGCATAATAATATATTAATATATTAAGTTCCAATTCCGCCCCGCAGACTAATATTATTGTTCAAATTGATGAAAAAAAGTAATCTTTGGGAATCCATAAATGTTGTTGGTCAAGAACATTTTCCGAATCGACCATGCTAACAAAACAACGCCCAACAAGGAAGGGGGCAAGGTTCAAAACTTCGAAAAAAAAAACCACTAAAATCACAAATAAGGGCGTGGAAATTATCGTAAACGACGGCGGTAGCGAAAAGGAAATGGGTACCTACTACGCGGACCGAGGGGACCGTCGAGACTTGAACGGTGGGCTAAGCCGGTGAGTGTGCATGTGTAAACGGAATACCCGGCGAGGTTTTTGTCCGTTTTGTTTCTGGACTCGTTGAGGAAAGGGCAGGTGCGAAAGAACCCGCCGACGACAATGGCTACCACGGGGGCATGGTAGAGCAAAGAATAAAAAACCGTACGGGAACAGTGTCGTGTACTGTTGCGGCATAACAATGAAATGCGTAGCGAATAAAGATGTAATAACTAATAACTAATAAAATAAAAACAACTCACTTGACAATAGGAGACGGTGGCGGCGGCGTTGTCTGAAGACTTGAACACCGCGTAAATCACTACCCAAAAAACACTGAATCGTATTATAATGGTCAGCCGAACGAGAAGGTTCGATATTTTAATCCGGCGATCAACAAAAAAATTAATTTTTAATGAACGAGATGAATAAATATTTTACTTACGTAAGTATAAATGCGTAATATTTTGTATACAATATAAATGTCTATATATTATATTGTGAAGAATAAGACAAAATTAAAATAAATAACGAATATATATTATATCGGCGATCCACGGTCAGTGTACGTGAAGCATCGAAAACAACGACGATCTGCCGGAGCGGCTAGGAATCGGTTTTGCCGTTTGCCGTTCAGCCGTAGCCGCGCGACCGACCAGCCAATCACAGTGGTCCATTACCCACGCCGCCAACAATGCTGCCAACTTAGGGTGTGGTCGACGCACGATTGCCCATCATATAAATATCTTTAGCACGGACCCACACTGACTCGCGACACAGAGTTTGCGGCGG
The DNA here is from genome assembly GCA_949089665.1 of Macrosiphum euphorbiae. NCBI lineage: Eukaryota > Metazoa > Arthropoda > Insecta > Hemiptera > Aphididae > Macrosiphum > Macrosiphum euphorbiae. Next base: position 60,985,187 of record CARXXK010000003.1, on the reverse strand, counting down.
TCCTTATCAGTTATCATTTATCACTATTTTCTGTTTTGAAGAACATCGATAACGATGATAACTGATAATATTTGATACTGCAGTATTGCACTATTGCACCAAAATATGTAAAATGTAAATCCAATTTTCGACTTTTTTAAATAAACTAAGTCTAAAGGTACTAGCCGTTAAGTAAGAAATAAACTATAAAGAAAATTGAGTAAGGTAATAAGAAATTCACCACATCTTCAGAGTAATAGAGTGTACATGTAAGTATTACAATTGCCACAATTGTATTTACCTAACTGTTGTGTCTGTCCATATTTAAATGCTGATTTATAATAGTTAATCTTCCTTATAATATTAATAAACTAGAATTTCAAATGTTTTCTGTCCGAAGGGACTAAATTTGAGTTTGGTTATTGCTGTAAAATTTAGAAGGATATTATATTAATTTTCCATAAAATTGATTTACTTTAATATTTTAATGCCAACTAATTTAGAAAACCTTGTAAGTTACCCTATGTATTTATTTAATACAAAATAAATGTTATTAATTTTTATATAGTATAAATATGTCAGTTTGAAAAGCAATCTTTGTAAAATAAACTACTGGCAACAATTAACAGGTATTAACAATAAATATGATATAATAGATTGAATGGCGGACAATTTCCCCCCGGAAATAAATAAAAAATAATAGTACTATTTTTATGTCTTATTATATTTATGAAAAAAAAAATGAAATTTATAGTATACATTTATAAAGTTAATTGTAGTAGGTATAATTGATTATATTTATGAAAAAAAAATAATTAAAAAAAAGGTGGGAAATGTCCATATCGGAACATTTTTCTGGGGAAAATGTCCTACTACGCCAAAAACAGTCGGGGGGAAATGTCCGGGGGGAAATTGTCCGGATACCAATAGATTATATTATAATATGTGTCCAAATTAGATTTGTTTAATATACATTTTTTTTTTTAGAAATGCTATGTGATGTCTGGTCTAAATCATGTACAAAGAGTTCGTTTATTGTATAAAACTATTTTAAGGCTACACCGAGGCTTACCAAATGAATTACAAGAACTAGGTCAAGCATATGTTCGTGATGAATTTCGTAGACATAAAAACTGTAATCCTAAAGAAACTCAAATATTCATGATGGAATGGAGTGTATGTATAAATATAATACTTAATTAAATTGGTTTTTTAATAACATTAAAATAATTTATATAATTGTTTTCCTCTTAGAAATACACATTGACACTGTCAGAGCAGCTTTTAAAGAACGCAAAATCAAATATTGGTTTTGGTAAAAATATTGATAAAGATGATGGTGTATTAGACTCTTTCACAGATGATCAAATTGTACAACTTTATAATTTATTCAAGGAAACAACTGGAATCAAGGACAAAACTATTGAATCTGAGCTTTCAAAATAATTCAATTAGACTAGACTATATTATATACCTAATATAATATGTACCTAATACCTACAGAAATATATATTTATGTTACTACTGTGTAACTTTGCTAGCTTTAAATAGAATATTATTGTTACTGCATAGTGCATGTATTTTTTTAATCTGTTAAATAATCAAATTATATAGCCACATTATACTTTTAACATACAATATACATATTATAATGTATAAATTAATTGTATTTACCTCAATTAAAAATAAAAATATATATAAAATATTATAATGTAAATGGTTCTCTTTTAATCAAAAAGTAGCTTGTATAATTATTTTTGATTTAATAACAAGAAATGATTTTAATTGTTTTCCATTTATTAGATTACTCAAATAAAACTTTTTTATGTGTAATTAAGAACTTTTTTGTTGCACGCTCACATATTGTAATGATTAAATATTTTATCTGGAAGAATTAATGATCTTTTCAAAATATTATTTTTTTATTGTCAATTTTAATGTCTTACAGATTATTTATTTAAATAATATGTTAATAAACATTGATAGTATGTTCTAGTATAATATTCAATCAATTAAATTAAAATTATTATACTTCATAGATTAATCTTCTAGGCAGTATTTTAAGTGATTGGATGATGACAGTCTAGTTATTTCTTAACTATTTAAAATTAATTTTAAGACTGATTTATAGTTCATAGTGTAACATGTCCAAACAAACAAAAATGAAAGGCCGCTGATATTCATATTATCAATAAATTCTTACATTTGGTTGAACTATTTGATATGTTTTTATAGATGAAAGTTGTTTCAAAGAATAAAACTTTGAAACTAATCTAATAAATATTATTTTATTTTGTTGTATAATCATTGAAAACTTGTATGAAATTTATTAAATTGTTAGTCATATATTAAAATTATGTTCGAAGGTTATGATAACAATTAATACCATTGATATTAAAAATATGGATATGGTATTTATATTTAGACTAAACTTACACTTTTTTTCCAATAACAAAGAGAGAAACAACTGTTTTCTTTGGTATAGAAGCTTTTGAGTGATTCAGAAACTAACATTTAAACAAAAGTAAAAATAATAAATAAATGCTAATTAGTGACGTTGTGTGGGGTATCAGCTATGTTTCCTAACAGAATTTATACAATGCCACATCCATAAATTTAATACTACTGATCATTTAATTTCATCACACTAATTATATTTTGAAACACAAATAGACGATTGTAAACTTTGCCGTAACTTGATCAATATTATAAACTTTGCCCCAAATTCTTGTGTAGTATATATTTTATATATTAACTTGGTTCCAATTTTTTAGGTTATATGAATTTGATGTGTATGTTGGGTCCATATATTATGTGGTGTTTTTGTTAAACTAAGATAACTGTTTTTATTTTTTTTTAATTATAATCCACCAAAAATGTTTAGAATTCATTTATTGTTTCATCATACTTTAAGTTATTCAAATTGTCTCAACCCAACCCCTAGGTATATAAAAAGTGTTGTACAATCTACTAGGTAATAGGTGATGATCAAATGTATTATTATAAATATATAAATACCTATTACCTAGCCCGTTTAATTTTCTTAAAAAAAAATCAAAGTTATAACTATATAAAACAATAAAGTAACTAGGTAGGTAATAATATATCACAATATTTTATTGAGGATTTTTGAAGAAAAAGTTTTAAAATATCTATAATAACAGTGCATAATATTTTTTAACCTACCAGCTACTTACTAATAATAATATTTTTTTTCTAAATGTGTTTTGTTTTTTAGAATTAAGATTTTATAGTTTAGATTTAAGAGTTTTTAAACATAAAATATTTAAATTTTGTTAATTTCCCTGATACCTAGTAGGTATTTTAGTAGGAAAGCCTTATTGACTATTTTCTTTACCTATATTTGGGTATAGTGCTATACTATAAAATATAAAAATATTTAAATTATAAGTTATTTTAGTGAATTTAAACTAGTATTTGTGGGTAAATTAACAAATTCTCATACATGCATTTTCTTATTTTGTTGTTACTCAAAAACTATAAACCATAAGTAGGTACTTGAAATTTTTATCAAATGTTTATTTTATCATTTTCTATACATGTTAAGATTTTAAAAATATTTTGATTCTTTTTGAGTTATTTGTAGAAATTTTTAATTTATGATTCTGTAAATGTCAAAAAAATTGTATTTGTTGGGCCAAAAAGGTTGAAAATTTAATACAATGTTCCTTATGAATAGTTATTAGTTATAATAGCAGACAGCAGTAGATAAATATTAAAGATTCATAGGCACAATTTTTTTTATAAGTATTTAAAAATATTGCACAATTACCAGTGTTGGGTAGTAACGTAACGAAAGTAACGCGTTACTGTAACGCCGTTACTTTGTTTGTAACGCGTTACGTAATTTAATTACAATTATTTTCAAATAACGAAAATGTAATGAAAATTACTTTTGATGAGTAATTTACATAGTATAACGCGTTACAGTTTTAAATTATTTAGTACCTACCTATTGCGAATTTCAAAAAAAAAAAAACTTAAAAATATAATGTCTAATGCGGGTATTATTTATTATACAAGTGGTTAATTATTATACGTTCCTAATGTTCTTATTAACTATTGTCTATTATTAAGCATAAACTATACGTCTGAACATGCACTAAAAATAAATATTGATGGATAACCAATGATAAATCGAATTATTTACATTGCAGTGTTATAAATAATTATTATTGCTGTTTGGCATTTTACAAGAAACGGTGAAAATAATAAACTTATCTAATATCTTTATTAGTAATGAGTAATGACTAATGAGTAATGACCGAATATTCATATGTACAATTTATTACTACTATTTTTAATAGTTATAACTTAAAAGTTATAAGTAATTAATATTGTTAGGTAAGTATTTATGTTATTAACTGTAGGTACATCTTTATCAAATTATACCATATCTTCTGTAGGAAGTGTATTTCTAGTTCCTTTGCTTTTTAAATGATAATAGCTAAGCAATTAAAAAAAAATTATAAAAAAAAAAAATGTAACGAGAAAGTAACGTAGTTACTTTTCTATTTGAAAAGTAAAGTAATTTCATTACAATTTTATTTGAGTAACGAGTAAAGTAACTTTATTACATTTCTCTCTAAGTAACGAGTAAAGTAACTTTATTACTTTTTAAAAGTAATTTACCCAACACTGACAATTACACATTAGTAGGTACAAAATTTATCAAAAATCTCGAAAATTATCAAATTATTTTTTAGTTAATAAAATATAAAATGTTCAATTTGTATAGCTAAAGAATGAATATTTAAAAAAAACGATTCTCATAAATAATCCATACTTTAACCAAAAACTCTTTTATTAAACATTTTATTTACAATCTTTATTTACAATACAATTAGTACAATGGGTAAATTGTATACAAGGTTTATACACGAGGTAGCGGGTGAGACCCGACCAGGTACTTTTTAGTTATAACCAATTTTTTATCTATTATTATTATTCTTATTTTATTTTTTTATTTTTTGACTTGAGTGGGTCCCTAGGCGACTGTCTTCTACATACATTACCGCTAAGTGAGATGGAGGATAGTTGTTTGATTATTGGGTTACTGTGAGAGTTTAATTTTAACCAAAAAATATATAGGTACCTAAACCATTATTTTTTCCAGAAATTTTAAGTTCAAATTTAGACATAATTAAAAAATAAAACCAACAGGCAAGAATATTTATATGAGTTATTTTGTTGTAATTTGAAAATATTATTCGTGCAGGGTACTTGAGACGTTTAGAGTACATACGTTTAGGGTACCTACATTATTATATTGTACCTAGTACCTTGTACCTATAATATAGTATAGGTAGGTACCAAAGGTTGGTGTTAGTGACACAGTCACTCTTTATGTGATCTACGTACTAATTATGAATAGTAGATTAATTGTTTTTAAACTGAGTTAAGTTTTTTTTATATTAACTTTTAACTCATCGATTGTGTGCCATCTTAAAGTCTTAACTCAAGTATTTTCATTAAACTGCCCACCTTTGCTGTACACCTACGTCCTACACACATTACAAAATTACATTTTCAAATTTAATTAATTTAACCTACTGTAGTAGGTACTAATGCCCATTACCTAGTAAAATAAATAAATTTAATCACAATAATATTATACAATTTATTTAGTAGCTGGCACCTAATGGCTAAAACTATAGGCTGATAGTGTCTTTGTTCAGAATCGTTTTTTTATATATTGAACTCAAATTTAACACAATAAATATTTCAGGCTACAACAGCAGTGACTCTCAAGACAATGCACAGATCTTACAATCGTTAGAGCGTTACCTAACCACTTATGTACCAGATTTTTGTTATATTAAAAAAAAAAAAATTGATATTACGTATAGTAATATTATTATTTTCTGTACCTACACAATACATTTTTTTTAAATATTTAGACTAATGTCAATTCTATACCACAATCCTATTAATACCGTTTTACGGTGACTGGTACACTGGGACCCACAGATACATAAAAAGAGTAGGAAAGTTATACTATCTAGTATTTTTACATCTCTGTGATACTAGGTTACCTACCTATTGTGTTATAAGTTCATAATAATGTATTATACAGGTAGTATTATAATGTTTTAATATATGATAATATACCTATGTAGGATATGTATATAATAATACGTCCTATGGCCTATGCACGGCCATATATTATTAATATAGGTAGGTAGTAGGTAATATGCTATTATTGCTATTCAATAAAGGTAGACACATCACACAATTCATAAGAACAACGACCCGCAAAGCTTACCTATCTATACTCGTATAATGCGTGAGACGATTTTTTTATGTTGTTCTTATAAAGATTATTTTAAATACAAAATACTCAAATCTTGTCGATTTATTAAGGATTTTAATTTACTACTTATTCCAAGCCTCTTTTCCACATAAATAGATGCTTAACTATATTTAATATTATAATATAAGGCATATATAATATTATAAGCTATTGGGAATCGCCAAGGTCTGGCACGAACTGTGGTGGTACCTACATTTTAACTAATGCAACTGGGCATGTTTGTTCGAATCTATATCTATAAAAAATATTATTATAAATCATAAACAATTCTTCTTGAAGTTCTTGTGTTTACTGTTTAGTTAACAATATTAAATACCTCTACTTGGCTTTATTAATAAAACTAGCTATTGTTAATATTATGTGTATATTGTAATTAAAACTTATCGAATTAATAAGTATAGAAATCGATCGTGAAAGTGATAGTCAAGGTGACCTGGAGACCAAATAAATCCCAAGAATTTTTAAAATTCAGATTACAGTTTATTTCATGGGGCTTATGGACGTTTGTAAACATGTAGCAAAAATACTAATACCTACTCATTTCGTTTTTATTAATGTAACCACAAATCACAATTAATAATGTGCCCGTTGTTCAATACATTTTCTCCTTCCACCATATTTCTGGTGGTCGGAGTAGCGTTGAAAAACCTATAAATTTCCAACGCTGGGCATTAACGAGTTAGAAAGTTAAAGTTAAGTTAAAAAGTTAATTTTATTTTAACTTTTTAACTTAGGTAACTAGTCACTTTTGGCTTTTCATTAACTTAATTGTTAACTTCCTAATTTTATTTTTTAATTAAGGTGAAATTAACGAATTAATTTTTCATTTTAAGAAGTAAGTTAAGTTAGTTTATTTTGTTTTTTATTTTATTATATTTCACTATTTCAGACCATTTCGTTTTCTTGTAAAAAAATATTTAAAATTAATTTTTTAAAGTTAAAAATGTATATCATTCAAATTTAACTTGTATGAAAATACTGTATAAAGCATAAATACTATAGTCTATAATTTAATTTTGGGTTGGAAAAAAATTAAGTACCTACACTACGCTACGTTGTGTAAACAAATTAACTTTTTTAACTTACTAAAAAGTTATCAAAAAGTGTGTATTAACTTTTAACTTAAATGAGTTGACCTGTAGTTAAATTAACTTTTTGTTATTTGTGTATATTAACTTGACTTAACTGAGCTAAAAAAAATCATTAACTTTCCAAGCATTGTAAATTTCTGATAGAAAAATTGAATTCATTTTGCATAGGTACGGTAATTTATCTTATATGATATAGGTACCTACTACAAAATGAAGTATTAACAAAGGTGTTTAAAGAAAACAATTAACTAATTGATGATTAAAATAGACTTGTATAAATGTATAATAATATAATAGAACAATAATAAAAATAAGTCTATGATAATAACAGTTTATTTTTAGCTATTTTATACTAAATTTTTATTATGCCCCATTGGCCATTAATAAGACTTAAATTTTCAGTTGGTATAATATTCATGGTGTCATAATAACGTTAAAATAATGCAAACAACATGATGGCTTACCATTCTATCAACATTTAACGGAATCTAATAATATTAAAAGTATTAATAGTATGATTATATTTAAATGTCCCCCCGGAGCCAGTTTTTAAGATTTTCCACAATTCTAAAAAGTTTGAAAATTAAATTTTATATTTTAGTTGCCACCTCAGTTATAAGACTTTTCCATTAATCTACTACCGGATACCTATTTAGGGGGGGGGCGTTGATAGGGTGTATTATATCGAAAAAAATTTCTACGGGAATAACTCTCAAGCTTTGTAGAATTGTGGGATTTTTATAACTATTTTTTTATCTGAAAGAAGAAGAGATCCTACATCGATCTCTGATTTTGTATTTTATTTCAAATAATTGTATTAAAATAATTTGTAAAAAAATTGCTTTTTATCTTGTAATTTTTTAGACATATTATAATGTTTGAGAATAACATTTTGAAAAACAGAGATCGATGCGGGCTGTAGAATATTTCCCTCTAGCAATTAAAAAAAAAATTATGAAATTTGGTTGATTCTTCAAGGCGGTATCGTTATTCCCACAGAGTGTATTTTTGAGGACAAAATGGAATCGTAACCGGGTGCTTTAATAGTTATTAGTTAATAGTATGAGATATTGATATTTGAGACAGTCAATACTATATAATATTCTGCGACCACGGGTCCGTGGCACTACAGCTTGTTGCTGGCCCGAACTACATGCCCAGTTCCATGCGATTCCATTATATATTATTTACATTGTGGGCCCCTTCTATTTTTATGATCAATTAATTGTTATTACGGAATTGATTATAAGTAGGTAAGTATGTATTTGAAAGAAAAGTTTTTTGGAATACTTTAATTATTAATTACTATATAGTTAAGAAATTGATAAACATAATTGTAAATATTAGCAAGAAATTATTATCAGATGATAGTAGGTCAGTCGTAGATCACTAATCGAATAAAAATAGTATTCCACCTTGATGGTTTTTTTTTCAAAACCTGTTTTCTTATAAGTACTATAGTCTATAGACTATAGATATATAATGGTGGAAATAGATTCTCCTATTGTACCATCACATTGTCGGCTTGTTAATAATAAACCAGTTATTTATACGCTTTTGTCAAAAATGTTGTTTTATCTGAACAAAACTATTCAGATCTAACTTTTTTATAAGCAAACTATTCATTTGTGAATTTGCGAACTAAACAAGAATTTTTAGATTTGTTTGCAACATGTCTTAAAACTAATTCAATGCAAATAAAAGGTGGGTAAGTTGATGTTGCTCTGCTGTACAGTAGGTTACAAGTGGGTAACTGTATAATGGATGGTATTAAATTTGAATTCAATGATACACCTAACATCATATTGTATACGAAAAACGATTCTGAGCGGTGACGGATTGTCAGTGTGGATATTTTATATTATATTTATATTTTATATTGTCATAACTTATTATTAATATACGGTAGCCGGTAAGTTGAATTAATATTATACAATTACAACAAAATAACTAAAATCGTTATTCTTGGTTATTTAATACCTATATAATTTCCTCCAAATTTGAATATAAAAATTTTTTTTTTAAATATTTTTCAAATGTAATTGTAACAATATATTAATAGCCTTGTATTAAAATTTCAAGCTTTTTTACCCAACAAATAAAATTGTATGGACATTCATAGAAAAAAAACTAAAAATATTTTAAACTGTAAATGTCCGTAAATAGATCAACACAAATCAAAATATTTTGAAAATTGTATGGTGTACAGAAAATGATAATATAAACATTCAGTGAAAGTTGCATGTATAGATACGATCATTTGTTTTAGAGTTACACCAAAAATCAAAATCGATTTTGTCAAAAACCTATTTATTTCTATCTGAAAAGATACTGTTGAAGTACTGTTGAAGAAAATCTAAGTATTTTTATTGTCCTAAAAGGTGATGACAGACACAAATGAAAACATATTTAAAAAAAAAACACACATCATTGTAAAATCAGTACATTCATTGCTCCTCTCAGAATCTAAAATAAAAATAACGTTCCACATGAAAATTAATTATACATAAAGATAAAAAAAAAGACTGTTTTGTTGTATTATTTTGAATTTTCGATGATAGTATTATATATTTTTTAATTTATCAAAAAATACATCGGTAGCCATTTAGCCATTGTTGTTGTATTCATTTAGGTACCGCTCTTTAAGGGGTTTTATATAGGCAATTTTAATAAAATAATTTACAATCATTTATATTTAAAATCTTTTATAATATAGGTATATTTAAATATTGTTTCAAGCTAATTTTAAAGTAACTGCCAAAAGGTAAAGCATGTTTGTAGTCAGTACCATTGTTGTTTGTTGTGTAATAATTACGATATAATTTGGAAAATTGTTTTTGCTTGAAAAAAATACAATATTACGAATTAATGTTGCTGTTGACTATTTCCGTACATACCTTTTTCTGATTTTTATTTTACGAATTAGTGTTCCCTAGTATTATTTTCTTACATTTTACTTTCCCGTTTTTGTGATTCCTCCATATAACTTTCCTGGACTTTATAGCCTCTCATAATATGTTTATTAGTATAGGTAATATAGGTACGGATATACCCAAATAATGGAAACCACAGTTTTTCAACACGAGGAAGACAATACGAGTACATTTGTTGTGTCTAAGCGTTATATTTTTCTTATTCAAAATCCGTTATTTTTTGTATTTTTTGAACTAAATAACTTTTTTTATATTAATGATATTTCAAAAAAATTAAAACGATATTATACTGAAAATCATGTTTTTTATATCGTGTTTAAGTTTGCTTTTTTAAGTATGACTTTAGCTTGGGTGTTTCTTTATCAAGCAAACGGTGTTCACAAACAATTTATTTGTGTAATATGGCACTGTGACGCCTGAAAGTTTCAATAGTAATTTATTAAAGTTGAAAATGCTAATATAGTGAATAATACAGTTTGGTGCGATATAAATAGGTACCTCTTATATCTATACAAAAATGTAAATTATTTAACGAAATTGTTAAGATTAAATTTCTATAACAGTATATATAGCTATATGTCTATAGAGTTACAATATAGTTATAAGTTAAACAATTATAGGTGTTTTATTTTATAGTGTTGTGATTTTATTTCTATTCACTGGTGAAATAAATTATACAGTTAAATGGCGGACTTAAATGTTATAATATGTACCTATCTTCCTATAAAAAAAAAAGTTCTTTATAGAAGATCGGAAATAGGAGTTAAGTAGGTACCTATAATATAATAGTATAATAATTATAATACTATTAAATATATTTTATACTAACCACGGCAACCACGTATTACTGAGTATAGACTATAGGCTGCAAATACGTTTAAGGGATTATTTGTAAGATAACTATATGTAGTGTTTGAAGTATGAGAAATATTTCATGAAATATTTCAAATGAAATATTTCATTTTGAAATATTTCACTAAGTTGTGAAATATTTCACAAAAACGTGAAACCTATTTATTTCTATCTGAAAAGATACTGTTGAAGTACTGTTGAAGAAAATCTAAGTATTTTTATTGTCCTAAAAGGTGATGACAGACACAAATGAAAACATATTTTAAAAAAAAACACACATCATTGTAAAATCAGTACATTCATTGCTCCTCTCAGAATCTAAAATAAAAATAACGTTCCACATGAAAATTAATTATACATAAAGATAAAAAAAAAGACTGTTTTGTTGTATTATTTTGAATTTTCGATGATAGTATTATATATTTTTTAATTTATCAAAAAATACATCGGTAGCCATTTAGCCATTGTTGTTGTATTCATTTAGGTACCGCTCTTTAAGGGGTTTTATATAGGCAATTTTAATAAAATAATTTACAATCATTTATATTTAAAATCTTTTATAATATAGGTATATTTAAATATTGTTTCAAGCTAATTTTAAAGTAACTGCCAAAAGGTAAAGCATGTTTGTAGTCAGTACCATTGTTGTTTGTTGTGTAATAATTACGATATAATTTGGAAAATTGTTTTTGCTTGAAAAAAATACAATATTACGAATTAATGTTGCTGTTGACTATTTCCGTACATACCTTTTTCTGATTTTTATTTTACGAATTAGTGTTCCCTAGTATTATTTTCTTACATTTTACTTTCCCGTTTTTGTGATTCCTCCATATAACTTTCCTGGACTTTATAGCCTCTCATAATATGTTTATTAGTATAGGTAATATAGGTACGGATATACCCAAATAATGGAAACCACAGTTTTTCAACACGAGGAAGACAATACGAGTACATTTGTTGTGTCTAAGCGTTATATTTTTCTTATTCAAAATCCGTTATTTTTTGTATTTTTTGAACTAAATAACTTTTTTTATATTAATGATATTTCAAAAAAATTAAAACGATATTATACTGAAAATCATGTTTTTTATATCGTGTTTAAGTTTGCTTTTTTAAGTATGACTTTAGCTTGGGTGTTTCTTTATCAAGCAAACGGTGTTCACAAACAATTTATTTGTGTAATATGGCACTGTGACGCCTGAAAGTTTCAATAGTAATTTATTAAAGTTGAAAATGCTAATATAGTGAATAATACAGTTTGGTGCGATATAAATAGGTACCTCTTATATCTATACAAAAATGTAAATTATTTAACGAAATTGTTAAGATTAAATTTCTATAACAGTATATATAGCTATATGTCTATAGAGTTACAATATAGTTATAAGTTAAACAATTATAGGTGTTTTATTTTATAGTGTTGTGATTTTATTTCTATTCACTGGTGAAATAAATTATACAGTTAAATGGCGGACTTAAATGTTATAATATGTACCTATCTTCCTATAAAAAAAAAAGTTCTTTATAGAAGATCGGAAATAGGAGTTAAGTAGGTACCTATAATATAATAGTATAATAATTATAATACTATTAAATATATTTTATACTAACCACGGCAACCACGTATTACTGAGTATAGACTATAGGCTGCAAATACGTTTAAGGGATTATTTGTAAGATAACTATATGTAGTGTTTGAAGTATGAGAAATATTTCATGAAATATTTCAAATGAAATATTTCATTTTGAAATATTTCACTAAGTTGTGAAATATTTCACAAAAACGTGAAACATTGAAATTTTTTTTAACACAATTTATTTATTTTTTTAACATAATGTTCAGTGTTCTAAATTCTAATGTCTGAATTCAGTAAGTATACAATATACATGTATGATATTGTATACCTACTTGTATCATTTAAACATTAAAATATTTAAAAATTTTGAATACCAATTTAAATGTATAATACCAAATGTTAGGTATACATACAGGTACCATATAGTGATGAAGGTAATTTATGAAAATTATATGTAAATATAAAACTTATTTAAAAATAAAACAAAATATATTAAAATACTGAAATATTTCACATATTTTGAAATATTTCATGAAATATTTCACGAAATATTTCATTTTTTTAAATTTCATGAAATTTTCAAACACTAACTATATGCTATTCAATATTAATTCGGTGTATAATTGAGGGACAATAATTTTATAATAGTTTCGTCCAAACAACGATATGAGTACTTATATTACAGTATTTATACTATTAAAAGTCTAATACAAATCTCAAGAAATAATTATAGTATAGGTTTTTATCATAGTTATATGAGCGATGATAACTCACTCAATATAAATTTTATATTTGAATATCATAATAAATTATTATTCAAAGCTAGAACCTAGAGGCAATAAGGTACTTAATTACGCGTCTACTATAACCGAATCAATATAATATAATGTATTTACTATAAGATGTGATTTCTATGGATGTAATATTGTAGTTTGTATAGGTTATTCAATATTATATTATATACTAGACGAAAATGATTATGATTGATGATTCAAAGTTTCAAAGCAAGTTTGGTATTATAGTGCTCTGATTTTTCATAATTATTAGTACGATGGAGCGTAGACCTAAAATCTAAACTGTAGCTTAGGATTCTGGAACTATTCATTAAAGCAAGGTACTGACATTGATTTTATTTATAATATAATAATATTGTTTTGCGTCTATATAAGATCCAATATAATATATTTGTTACACCATAATAATTATACATTGTATATTATATTATATAATATTATATTATTATATTATATTATATTATTGTATATTAATTGTATTAGGTATATAGCCATATAGGTATTATTTTATTAAAACATAATATAATATATTATTATACTATAGGTAGGTACCGATTTAGCTTATAATACTAAACACAAAAAACCGTCATAATAAGCTAACGTTTTAATTATCAAACACCTTGAAACACAATAACGGATTAGACGGTATTTTGATGTTAAGATTGTATATATAATAAAGTTCCATATTGTAGTATACCTACCTACTGGCTACCAAGTAATAAAGTTTGAAGCAAACACGCCGCCGTCATTATACACGAATGAAGGCGGATATGGGCGAGCTCGCGGCAATTTGTCTCCCTTGATCATTATAAAAAGTTATTTATACTGGCATTTACTAAAGCCCAAGTTGCATATATTAAGCCGATAAAAATATTTTATTATGAATTATATGGACGATTAAAAACTCAATCAAATTTAGGGTAAAAGGACGGATAGTCGATAGAGTAAAGTAATAAACGTCGGAGAGCTGAGTATACAATAGTACAACCTTTATGTCCATTGTCCGCTATGAAAGACCCATATTATCCAAGATTTAGGCACCTCGATTCTATTTTTATTTTGCCCCTTACATGTAGATGTCAACTTTTGATATTGAATAACTTTGCTCATAATATTATAGTCATATAAAGGAGAAGGATTTAAGACAGACAATTAAACCCATGTAATACTATAATAAAAAAAAGTAAACCTTTAATTATTAAGAAAATTAATTTAAAAATAATATTTTTAAGAAACTTATTCCACGTATGTACCCCGAATATTAAAGGTGATTTTTTTATCAAGTATTTTTAATAGCATTTTCTTGACATAATAATATTTAAGATAGGTACGAGTATTTTGGCTCGTTGTGTGCCACTTATTTAATATGCTCTACTTTTTTTTAGTCTTTTTAAATTTAAGTTTGATAACATTTTTGTTTGTGGGTGTAAAGATTAAAAATGTAAAAAAAATATAATTATTATTAGTAAAGTATTGAAAATGTACGTTATTTTGTACATTATTATGTGCTATACACAATGACATCTTAAAAGCATATTATAGATAAACATGTTTTAAGCTATTTTTTACCATGAAACTATAAACACCTATCTACGGTTCGACTTTCGACGTTATCGACTTATAAGTAGGTTGTGGATTTAAATTCAAGGTATTTAAAATTTGAATACCGATAAGCTGATAAATTAAAATTATAAAAATGTTTACAACATAAAATGTATAATGAATAAAGATAAAAATAGGTAATTAATATTATCATTGTTTCATCCTATTAAAGCCCCTGTCCTACACACACTGTGGTAGTTAGGTTAAGTTGATTGAAATATAATACATTATAGTCGGACAAAATTTACTGTTAACATACCAATGTCTGTCTTGTTTTAATTTTATGCTGTGACAAATCTGATAAAAAATATGTCGGAAGAAATCTGTCATTTTTTTGTGATTACCCGCTGTAAAGAAGTTTTACTTCAGTATATTTATTGGTGTTTGATCCCTCTAAACCACCCCCTGTCTTACACAGAAAATTGGTAATTTGTTCATGATGTTCCTGGTGACGACTTCTTGACAGTTTGACTTTGACTAAATTGTAATTTTGCGCAAAAATATGTAAGCGATAAAAACACTCTACATTTACATTGGTACAAAAATCGTTTAAGGAACATTGTCTTCCTGCATAATTCCATATAACATAATTTTTAGTTATGTAGGCTTACTGGCTCGTCGACCAGTCTTTGCTCAGAATTGTTTTTCGTACCTATGCTGTGATTTATCATTGATTTCAAATTTAACACCTAAATTAGAGTAACGAGGTATTTTGAAACCTACTGAACCTAATGCAAGAGTGGTTACATATTTAAAGGTAAGTACTTAGTTCTACATTAGTTAATAAATAATAAATATCAATAAAACATTTTCTATATCAAAAAACTTGAAAATGTAATACAAGGTTCCTAATATGAGTTGTTCTTTTGCAGAAATTTAAAGAATCGGTAATACGTTATGGACATAATTTTAAATTATTAGAGACTTTTAACTCCCCCCCCCCCCATTTATTTTAAGAACAAATATCGATAATACCCAATATAAATTAGTTTGTTCTTAAATGTTTTAAAACATTATTTAACACTTTTCGTATTTTATAGGTTATTTTATGGTCTACAGTAAAATAATTACTCTGTTGATAATATAATTATATTATACTTTATGATTCATCCCCAGCATGCTTACCCTTAATATTAGTTATTTTTCTATAATAATGGATGTATTCAAATTTTAATTCGTGTTTACAAGGACCATATTTTTAAATGCTTAGATTTCTTATACAATTTAAGGAGATACAAACTTTCTTGTTATTTTAGAACCTACCTTTGTTACGGATGATTATTTTGAAAATATTGATTTATCTAAATCAATAAGGGGACATTTTGTGTTAACACTATATAACGGTTTATTTTTACCAGTTAGGTACTCTCGAGTCTTCATCATATATTAAAAAAAAAAAAACAGTGGTTTCGTTTTATAGGCCTAACATAGAAATTGTATACAATAGCTAATAGCACCTTTAACTACTACTATAATTAGTATCAGTTATAGATTAAAGTCTATAACATATATATATATAGGTAAACGAGTTCAGTTTTATCGAATGACTTTAAAGTTTAACATCAGCTATTACCTAGTTATTAGTTATTACCAGTCAGGGGTGGGGTGGACTGGCTAGGGTGGTGGGTGAGAGATCCCTGCCTGGGCCTGGTAAAAATATAAGCTGCTTGAATACATTTGGGTCGATAACTTATAAAATATTTTATTATTAACCCAAAATTGGGCGAATTTCCTGTTTCCCTGGGGTCAATTTTTATTCCCAATCCGCCTCTGTTATCAGCTAAATGTAGGTATATTAAAAATAATGATATGGTTGTAATATTTAATAATTAAACTATTAAAGGCAATACATTTCACTGCTTATTTTTTATTTATTACTTTGTTTACTGCTTTATCTATGTATGGATATATTAATGTGCAATCTATATCAATCATTGACTAAGTACCTACAAAGTCCTACACTAAAAAAAGTTACAAGCTATCGACAAATAATTAAAACAGTATCAATAATCTACGTATTTATAAACATATCATATTATGTACTTGTTTTGGTTAACAATAAGTGGATTAGCTAAAAACTAGAGAATGTTTATGGAGTGTGATGTATAATATGTTTATATACATATAGGTAACACCGTGATACAAACTCAAATTAAACATATTTTGTATATTATGTTCGGGATTAAAGTTGCTTTAAAAAACAATCATCAGCGTGCTATAGCATTATTATAATTATTATCATCATCACCGTATAATGATTATTGTAGAGTGTAGACTATCGCAGTCATCCTATAGGTACGGATTTAAATGTTAACGATAATTTGGGCTCTAATTAAATCGAATCTCGTGGTACGTAGCGTATGAAATATACGGATAGGTATTATAATTTATATTGATATAATATAATATAGAGGCGCACATGCATGTATTTTCACGGCTAATTGTACTTTGTGTGTTACTGCTACTGTTCGAGTACCTACGTGTACTATTGTTATATATTAGCAATTATATGGCAGTATTTTTGTGCGACCGAGTGGATAACCACCAATCTGATATAAGCAGGGTGTAATACCTACTGTTAGTAGAGGAGTACCAGTTTATAACTGAAGTGAAACCGGAGAAGGGAGTGAGTGTCAATTCTCCTGAAAATAAATTCTACTCTCGAATGAATTCTAAAGACGTCGTCACTGGCCGGGTGCATCACGGAGATTCGACATATTTGAATCGAAAATGGTCAAATCTTCGACATAGAAGAGTTGGACTGAAAAAGCGAGAGGTGCGGACTATAACATCCGCGGGTCGTGTTATTTTTATCTCATCGTTATTTACTGTAGCCTAAGGTGGTTAATGGTCGCTGGTTAGGTATATTAAAATTTAAAATGTGTTGACTGTTTACCGTTTCGGTAAAATGTTTGATGTTCGTGCTACGATTGCAATTTACAGTTAACTATCAGTGGCAGTACTAGTGGTACACTAGTATTACAGTGGCAGGGGATAGATTCACCCAATAACCCTTTTTTAATATTTGAGAGATGAAATAACCATAAATTATATTTTTAATAATTAAATAGTAGATGTTAAAAATCAACTATATTCCCCCCCCTCAAAAAATCATTTGACCACCAATTAACTATATGGAGAAGGAGACAATACCAATTTTAAGTTTAACAAAAGATCAACAGATAAAGTAAACCACCCTGCAGGTCAATATATCAAACTTTATGATGTTACTGTTGCATCAACAGTGTTGGGATATGAAATGTATCAGTGATAAAAAATTAAACATGACATGGTTGTGTAGGATGTGGACTTTTTAGTAGCACTTAAATTGGTGTGGAGGGGAGATAACTTAACTTAAATACCTATTTAGAAGATAATTTGTTTGCACCACGATTTAATATAGTATAATGGTTGCCCAACGAGATATGATAAGACAGCCTGACGGCATAAGATTTAAATCTTTACTAGCGCTTCTGGTGGACTATTTTTTTTGTACTTGTCATTTATTCATCTTATTAATGTCTGTATACATTAGTTATCAAATATCATAAATAAATAATAATTAATTAACTAACATTTTAAAAATTTTAATTTACCACCTGCAGGCTGTAGTGCTGTAAGTAAAAATAGATCACTTGACTTTTGGATTTAAATCGTATGGCGTGTGATAACATTTTTCTAATGTGTCAACCATATACTATCATAAATCGTGGTCTGCACTCGTCTGGTTGTATCGTAAATCGTAATTCATAGAAGACTGTTAGAGAAATGATACAATCTGATCAAAATATTTTATAAGCAAAAGTAAACAAACTTTTAATATTGTAATTATAATGATACAATTTCAAAAAAAAAAAAATATATATATAGAATTTAATAGGTATTTTTTACATTTAGTTGGATTTCGACCTTTAGATGGTATTTAATCCGTAATTTTTTTCTCACAACTAGAAACAAAATGTCAAATAATTTAATGAGCTAAATTGATTTGTAATTAAAAAAAACAGAGGACGTCGCTCTGCTGTAGTGAACTATATTGTATCACAACGTACTCACCATACTCCGCCTGCGCCATAAACAGTAATTGGGTAAACTTATTCCTGGAATAGAGTATAGAATTCAATGAAAATAATCATTGTATCAGATGAAAAATGATTTTCAGAGGAGACTTTTTTATATTTCTAACGATACCTAGGTAAATATTTTATTATTTATTTATGTTGCTATAAGTAATTATTTTTTCTATTAGGGAGTTTGATCTACTTACTTTTTGCCAATAATATTATCATATATATTATATGATATTATTTCATTTTTACAGTACTAGGTACTGAATTTCTACGAATTATTTTTACCTTTTAGTTTTACCACCCAAAGTACCAGCTACTTCAATTTTCTAACATAAACCACCTGCGAAGTGGAAGATCTAAGCATTTTTTTTTAGCATAAAATAAGGCAAAAATAAAAACAAATCATTCATTATAAATACTATAGATTTCTCACTGGACGGTTTTTCGGTGGTGCAAAATATTTACTGCCGATAGATATCATGGTTAAACGACTAGCGATTACAACGGCAATGTCCATTACTAATCAGTAATCACTCACCAGCACCTAGCATTTATATTTTATAATCAATGGAAAATTCAATACATTCGTCGCTCCTTCTCACAATCTAAAATAATAATAAAATGTTGATTGTTATTAATATTTATTATTAATTTAGTTCTTCTATATAATTTACGGTTATAGGTTGAAACTTGCAGTGTTGCAGTCAATTGTCTGAGCAGTGTCCTAATAATTGAACACACCTAAAATAGAGTTGTATTATAACGGACTATACATTATAAAATATTGGTAGGAGGTACCCGTTAATACTACAAAATAATTTCGTAGTTGCTACTTACTAAAAGTATAGGTACATGTCACAGAATTAATTTAACATTCCACGTCAGTGTTACCATACAGTTTTATTGGTGGTAGATGCACATACAACAGACATATTATAATATATTATATAGCTAGGCACTTACCTGAATTACCTAACGGTTTTTCGGTCGATTGACAAAATTAAAACATATGTTGTAGGCAGAATCCGGCATTATAGGGGAGTTTTTGGTATCAAACCGTTTCTGCTGCACACTTGGATGTCAATCACGTCGTCATTCGACCAGAAACATTATTAATTATTTCCAAATAAATATCAAAATAATCGACAGTCTCGTTTCATTATTTTTAGTACATTACGTAGGTACGTTTTAAATAAACAAAATCCAATCATGGATGTATTATATAGTATAATATGTTGAGATAGAACAATGGCAAAATAATAATATGTCGACGTAGAGGTGTTTTTTTTTCATTTTTGTTGCACATACCCGAAATTATCTCGTTACATTGTTATACGACTAAAATTATTGCAATTAAATATTAATAGAAAGTAACGTGTACAACAAATTTAATTTAAATGTTAATAACTGGTGGATGGGAAATGCCAATTTTCCGTATGCTGTACTCAAGGGATACATAATATTTTGAATACGCACCGTGTTCAATAATTTCTAGTAGCTAGGTACCTATGTATTTTGTTCGACTCATTTCCAATGTTGGTCAAATATCGATTTCATCTGCTAAAACGAGAAGGATTTCTTTTCAATAAAATGTACCTGCATGTTATATCGAATTTATAATTTATATAATATGTACTACTGGAAACTGATGAAAATGTAATTAGACAAACAATGTTTATAATAACATAAATAAAGCTAAATAAATGTATCACTTTATATTCATCCTAAATTCCCACAAAACATTACAATATAAATGGAACTGTGGTTAATTTTTGTGCCATGTCATAAATGTTATTATTTGGTGAATATTAAAAAAAAACATATACCTAATAATAATAAACAATAATAATAATATATAATTAATATATTATAATAAAAATGCGATAAAACTATTAAAAAACCAACTTCTTATTATTGATTTTTTTCAGATTTTTAATATTTAATACGCATTTGGGTGGTTCGCTTTTGTTGTTATCCATACGTTGTGTACTCGTATTACATGTAAAATGAAATATTACAGTGAAATAATAATATATTGTGTTACATTGGATAGTATACCTACTTATTTAAGTGTTTTATTTTTTTTTATGTTTTTGCTAAGCCATTACTATTTAATTTTTGAAAAATACGTTTGTTACATTAGTTTACGGGGCTTATGGTTTATTTAAATAAGAAGTTTGTACCCAGAACCACTATATACAGAATGTATAAATAATGATTGCAAACAATTTATTGAATCCTGTTTTTGATATTTAAGTTTTAGGAAAACCGTATACGCGTTTGGTTAAATTAACATAATATACTCCAAAAAATAGTTACATTTTACATGACGTGGAATACGATTATAATAATTTTAAAATGATATTATAAAGGAATGATAAAGTTAATACGTCATTTCAAACCTCCCGTACAGTATTAATAATAACAATAATAAAAACGAAAAGGTAAAATAATGAGTTTTAGAAAAATGTAAATGTATATATATGTATATAGGAGTGAAGTTGGAAAAAAAAAAACAAAAATATGACAGCTGTATGTTTGATACTATATAATTTTATTAGCTCCATCTGCACGACGATAAAACCAGGTGGCGCGTGTGCAGTCAAAATTAAATATTCATTTTTCATTTGGGACTTGATGTAAACGGGGCCGTGGTGGCGCGGAGGGCTTCCAAATAAAAATCCACTATTAGGTTTCATCCATCCGGCACAACAATGGTTTTAATTGTGAAATTAAATATTAACATTGTTTCCGACTTTCGGCAAGAAAGAAGATTTGTTCGTCATCGAGTAGTGAATAAAAAAAAAAAAAAATTATGGATTCATCGCAATAAAACAAACACACTAAGTTATACATGATATATATTTCCAAAGGTAGGTACAATATAATATAATATTATTAAAGATTTTTAACTACAGGGTGTTAGCATATTTTCAAGCGGTGACTAGCATATTATTTATCATGATAATATAACAATATTGTAGGTACTTAAATAATATGTTTTATAATATATATACAGCCGGCGATATTATTTACGAGAATCAATATAGACATCGGACCACGCTCTATCCGTATATAATATGATTTGCTTATGTACATGATATTATATTCAAACACTAAACAATTTTTATAAATACAAATTCAATAAAAATATGTTACAATAAAATAGTAAATAATAATAATTATTTAACAATGATTGAAAATTTTTTTTCAAAGTTTACAATGTAAACAATAGATTACAACGAAATGTAACAAAACGTAGGATAATGGTGTCAAATTATAAAACAATATACATGCCCCGCATTGGGAGACTGATTTTTTAAAAACACAGAAAAGTCTTAGGTAGGTACTTATTAACATTTCAAAAACTAAAGTTAACTTATGACTTAAAATTGTTCATTTTTTCTTCTTTTTTTTTACTAATTTTTTTTTTTAGATTAATTTTTTAAAATATTATCATTATTGTTGAAAAATCATTGTCACATAATAGGTCTGTGACATTGATTAGGTTGCGGTCGATCGCTACCGTAGAAGTACAATAAACAATGATGCTGACACGTAGACCGCGATCTCGTTGATGTTCAGTGATTGAGCAATGTTTATGGAAGGCGAGTTGCTCGATGCTGGAAAAATAATTAAAAATAAATATTAGTAATGTAAAACGGTGGTTTTCATGTTATTTTCTACGCACATAGGTACAGATAAATAGAACCGACGAGAGTAATAAACAGTAATTGAACAGTTTAATTTATATGTACCAGCAATATTCCAGATTGTATATAGTAAAAATGTCAAAAAAAAGATGTTTAAAGATGTCGATATCTTAATTTTATATTAGCATGTCCTTTAAATTTATTTGAAGATATTGTTTTTTTATGAAAAATTATTTTCTGGTATCGTTTTGTTTTATAATATGTCATATAATAATAATAATATTGTTTATCGTTCAAACTAAATATACAGTAATACAGTATAGAAATAAGTAATAAAATATCAAATAAAAGAATAGTTGCAATAGTATAAATAATATTATAACATCATAATACAATATTTATAAAAACAAAAGCCAATAAAATAAAATAAAATAAGAAGTCCAGTAAGTGGTTGGAAACTTAGAAACAACTAAGTAATATTAAGAAATTGTTAAAATAAAAATAAGATGATCATAAAACAATTTTATTGATGATTATTAATATAAATGTATTCTTACTGGGATAGTTGAAAATCTTTTAACATTTTGTCACCAATATTTAAACCAAAAAATCTCACAGCATGAACATTTAATATAAAGCTTTGTACTTCAATAGCTATTAATCGGCAATCGCTATATAAATTTGTGTAGGTGGCTGATTCTGTTGTCTACATTTTCTAGTACATTTTAGGAAATTTTAGTCTGTTCATAAGTATATAATTTAAATGAAACTTATACATTTAAGCAAATTTAAAACTTCAAATAATTAAACAATCCATTTTTGTATTATATTTTGTTGGGGTACACGTTTCTTCATTAACGTAATATAATTATATTTATGTTTTAGGTTAATAAAATCAAATATGTTCTATAGTAAGTTGCAGCATTTCTTAGAATCTGTATGTTGTACCTACACATGGAAGTATTTACTAAGGAATAATATCATATGATTAACTGTACGAACAATTGTATTAGAAAATAACCATTATAGCTAGTACCACGTAATATTATTATTATCTAGACACTAATAATTTTGATCAATACAATACAATACTACAAACATTACACCGAGAACATAAAATGTAAATAAAAAAATAATTATGTAAGTCGCAGTACCTAACTCGATATTAAGATTTAATATTTAAACGGGTCATGCGTAGGGGATAATTATATTATGCGATTTTCCTGAAACCAATGACATTTGCTAGCATTATTGTATCATGATACCAGGTATAACGGGCGAAGGACTTCACAGAGAAACGTATTATTATATTATATTATAAGGTCGCCCACAATGACTATTTCCCGACAGCTGAAAGCCAAAGACTTACCTACAATTTATGGCTGATATATTATATACTATATATATAGTAATCTACATTATTTTGTCCAGTCCTCCTCCGTGCGTATTCTGATCTTCTCCTCCACTCCACTCATAAAATATGGGTGCTCCGAAGTGCAAATCTCCTCATGTCATACGCCTCTTTATTCAAACATATTCCATGTTACGGCTAGCTCGTAATTAACCCCCCCCCCTCACCGCCATCACGAATACATCTGTACCCTACGAATAATACGCTGTAGAATTGAATATTTTGAATTCCATAATTTAATAATCATACCTACCTACCTACGTACCCATTTATTGTACAGATCTTTCTCGAATAAAAAAAAATTATCTCGCTGTAGTAGGTACATCGATTATTGCCCATCCACTAAAATAACACGTTCAACAAATTAAAATCCTCATGCGTTTTATGAATGTACCTATTTCAATTTTTTTATTTCTCATAAATGGAACATATTTTAAGGGTTTTGCGTAATATTATGCTGTTTTCTTGCGTCAATCAGTACGAGGGGTGGCGTTACACTTACCGTGAACCGGATCAGCCCTGGAGTCAGCGTCCTGTTCGTCACCCCCTACCAATCCATCATCGGCAGCCGGCAATGGTAGTCCAGGGACGGGCCGCGGCCGGTGCGCCAGAGCGCTCTGCTCCTTCGACTTCCAGTATACGGTGCCCAGCGTGGCCACGCATTTGAGTTTCATGTCCCGGTCGAGCCTGTTCCGGTGCTGCTGGTGGCCACCGGAGCCCGGCAACCGGAAGTGCTGCATCCCAGCCTCGAACTTGAGGCCCAGCGTGGTGACCATCAGCCCCTCGCGACCGACGTAATCCGTGTACGGGCCCCGCAGATACGAAGAGTTTACCTACGAAAACGAGTATCATATTATTATTTATATCAAAATATAACATAGACACGTATATTGGATTATTTAGGGTGGATCCCGGCGTTGAGTTGCATGCACTACTGGCCAATGCCAGAGGTCGATAGCGACGAAACCGGAGATAACTTGATTTTTTTTTAGGTGGGCGGTGGTGTGTAAAAATAACAGGGCGCAAACAAAACCTTAAGCCACAGACATTTTTCTAAGAAGAGCTGAGAAGGGCATTGATCCCCATACCCACTTTTTTAATAGTTAAAATTTTCATAGAAACAGTTTTTTTATAATTTTTTTACATTAATTTACATTAAATTAATCATAAATGTAAATACCATTAACTGCAATAATGGTAAAATTTACATTTTACTATGATATTACATATTTGTATACAAATATCAAAAATGTGTGTCATCGATTCAAGATCTTAAATGTATTCTATATTATCACGGAGTCCCACCACACCTAATTATTTTTGATTACTTTAGTAAATTTCTAATAATTTCTGCCCGCTACAAAAATGTGTGCCAAATCGCTAGCTCCATGTATAATTATTGCTACCAGGCCATCGATAAAGTAAAATTATACATTATGTTTAGAGAAAATTATTTCAATCGGTTCGTGGATTAAATTATGACAAGTGTTATTGGATTATGTATATATTTGATGATTCACTTAATACAAATACTCATTAATTCAAAAACAATTAATGATTATGTTTTTGAAAGTATTATATTTTAGATATTTTTAAATATTCACAAAGCAATATTTTTGAAAAAAAAAACAGTGAACAATTATTATTTTCAAAATAATGAGTGTTTTTCGAGAAATAAATACATGTTCTATAGTAGTACAAAATATATCTATAATTTTGTTTTATTTTAAATTTATTTACGAAGAACAGATATTATATTATGGTCTAAATGGTCTACAGTTGTTAAGAATATTATTATAATATTTTAAGTAAGACAGCTGAAACTTGAAATTATCGTTTTATTTTGTTTGACAACAGTTAACAAGAAAAACACAGTTGTGATTTTTCTCATATACCTAAAAGTCCAGCAAGTTTTCAGGTTTTTCATAACGTTAGAGGTTACACGTATTCTTAAGAAAATGTTAGTTACTCAAATGAATTTCCACACTAACCATATTCAAAACTAAATAAATAGTGGTCAAAAAATTATATATTGTATACAGTATACATTTTTAAGCGGTGTAAGCAGATAGTTTTGTTTTTTAAATATGTTTTTTATTGCAGCACAATTTACTTCAATCGAAAGTATTGACAATGACAATAATAATAATGATAATGATAATAATTTTAAAATACATTATTTTATTATAGAAATAATTGCATGCCAACCTGTTCACCGTTGATGTACCAGGCCAGCTGTACGGCGGGTTTTGATCTCCCAGAGGTGCAGTTCACGTTGACAGTGTCGCCTGGCTTGTACCTATCCTGGCCGCCAGATATGCGAGGTCCTTCGTCGGGTGGGGCTGAACAAAAATAAAAATATATACGATATGAATATAAATATATAATAGTTTACAATGACTTTTAATTATGTAAAAATAAAATACTCTTCAAAAACGTTCTCTAGTTTTCTAAATAATGAGTAGGTATAGTTACGTTTATTTTGTTTACCTACAAGTTGTGAAATTAATAATATTATATTAAAACCCCGAGATGAAAAATGCCAAGTATTTGGAAATATGGTGGTCTTTGAGCACATTTAAAATTCCGGAAATCCGAATTTTAATAAATGCATAGATATAACGAACCAGGAGTAAACGTGTGATCTCCCCCAATATTATATTATTACTGTATAGGCTACGGCCGAGTTTTTCCATATCAGCCATAACTGTATAAGGGCTATCGACGACAACTACCAATCCGGTTTTATAATGTATATATATATATAATATATAAGTTATGCCCAATAATAAGAACGCGCATCGTACACGGACTTTATTAAATTCTGAGGAACGTTATTTAATACGTTTCGGCTGTGCAGGAGACGTTTCGAATAAAATGCACGTGGAAATGTTTACGTCGATATCAATACGCGATTCGAGACTTTTCGCCGGCGGTAATCCCACGCGTAAACTCTATATACGTATAGGTACGACTGTACTCGTATATAGGTAGGTAGTTTTGTGGTTTAATTTTTTTTTAAACTAGTTCCATGCCGGTGGAAAAAAATATTGTCGCAACTCGGTGTCCAACGCCGACATCGTTAATCAGCCTATTCGAAAAACTTTTACTCGTTTTACAACTTTTTCTTGTCTAGCGATATTGCGAAATAACATTTCATTATAGAAGTTTGAAATGTCTATGAGAGGCATCGCAACTAACTGCCACCGGAACTTGTAAACGAAATATTTATTATCTCTGTCAAGTCGGAGAAGAGTGAGAAGACCAACCTAATTTCGACTTTTAGTCGGGAAAAAAGTTTTTTTGTTTCAAACGGGGATCATTAACTTTTGGACATTTATTTATAACAAAAAAAATATAGAACACTATGATAATGCGAACAAAATTTATAATATTAAAACGGGGTGACTCGGAAAAAAAAAATACAAAAGAAATATTGCATCGGGGTTCAAAAAGATTAAAAAATTCAGTACTAGTTTTTAAATTTTTCATTTTTTAAAATGAAGAATCTTTTCTTTCGTTACATCCTGGATGTATTAAAAACGATTACTATAACATTATTGTGCTAAATTTTATACAAATTGAAATAAGGTTTGGGGTAAAATAAATACAATGTAAAATGTTGGTAAATAGTATATACTATATACAGTGGGTACTAATAATTTTAGGTTCTAATTTATTTTTGGATGCAATCATTGCAGCTTTTCAAATGAAATGTAAGTACTACGCACATAGTTATCCTGAGCTGACGGTTAACATAGCGAGATGGATTCTTAATATCCGGTTTCTGTATCCTGTCTGGATTATTTTTATTTGAATTTCCTTCAACTTTAAATCGTATAAGCTGTTACCTCCAAAAACGATGTAAACCCACTCTGGCTAAAATTCAATAATTTACATTCAGTTATAGGGAGGGAAAAAATCGATAGTTATACTATCTAAATACGATTTTATAATATTAAAAAATTCACTACATGGTGAGTTATCTCATTGATGTCGGTTATGTTACTGGAATACGACACATTATGAAACATATTATGTTATTATGTTCAATAATTTTCAATCTAAAAACTAAAACGTGTTAGTAGGTAGGTACATAAATTTGTATTCAAATGTTTTTACAACATACTCAACAATAAACAACTTTAATTTGTAAAATTGTTATCATACACATAGGTATAAGAAACATAATACAAGTGTGGGTTTCTTAAAACGTATCTTCTAAAGCGACCGAATCAAATATTATCAAGAGTTGGTAGGATGTTCTGTCCCGATCTTAACTTTTAAACCTGAATGGTACCAGCTATAAAAGATAACACGACATTTTGTAACTTCAATAACATTTAATATAACAACGGTATCGCGCATCCATTACGTTTTGTTATAGGATACCTACTCTGTATTATTACCGGTAGGTATTTTAATGAAATGCCATCAAGCGGCAAGTCATATATATATATTGATTTATTTTCAAGAAAAAAACGTAAGGAGTCATCGTGAAATCCATTGCAAAAGATAAATTCTGCTTACACGAGCGCGTGCTCGCACACATACACACGTATATTTATAGTTTTTTTTTTTTTTGTCTCCGGCAATAAACATTTAGAAACGTAATCGTAAACGTCGTAATGATCCTCCGCCGTTAGCGCATATAATTTACCAATCGAATCGATTCGGTCTACCTATATCTGTGAGATTACGCGCATAAGTGTATATCCACCGAGACAGCGGTGCACATATATATATATACATATATATTATATAAGTAATATACTTGT
This sequence comes from Macrosiphum euphorbiae, assembly GCA_949089665.1. Classification (NCBI taxonomy): domain Eukaryota; kingdom Metazoa; phylum Arthropoda; class Insecta; order Hemiptera; family Aphididae; genus Macrosiphum; species Macrosiphum euphorbiae. Next base: position 60,956,110 of record CARXXK010000003.1, on the reverse strand, counting down.
CTCCCACCTTCAGTTCGAGTGGTAGACAGTGGCGCGCTCGAGAGGGTCGGATTGAATTGGATCGCCTGAGACAAAGGCGCGCCACCGAGTTAAACCAATTTGCACGTGCGACGACAATATTCTCGTATATATCGGGTTTTACGAGGCGCCGGGGACCGAAGACTACGGTGGATGTGTATTGTTCCCGGTCGTTTAAAACGCACTAAGGTTGAATAAATATTTGGTCGAGTACCCGGAGACTTTTACGTGTAATATATACTCTTAGGTCCTTCGCTCTCTCTGATCCTGCAGTATAATAAACGTGTCATAATATGCACCTCGTTGACGACGTCGAAGGCGATTGGGAGACGGAAGATGGTAACCTAAATACAATCGGCGACCATAAATGTTGTTCTCCTGGTAAAAATGTATTGTTTTTTCGCGGAACGAAACGAATCACAGACAATTACAACAAAAAATCATCAAAGGAATTTTATAGTATTAACGTCTTAATCATTATTCTACCTGGGTGAAATTCATTTGACAGCGCATAAAATATAGAGCAGACGTTTTAAATTAATGGAATTTAATAATAGCTATGCACTGGTTAGTAGTCTGTAGTAGTAGTAGTAGAATTTTGAATAGCTCGAATATTGTTAAAAACAATTCCCGTCACTTCCGGACTATAGTATTTAATATAAGTATATTACTTATTTACCTACTCTTATAATAGCTTTATATAATATAACAAGTTATGATTCCGCGGCCACGACGTTACTCTAAAAAGTAACAAATGTAAAACTTATACATTTCTATATAAGTCACCTCGACACACATTTTGAAAATGTTCCATTACAAACTTTACATTTCATGAAATAATAAACTTGGAAAATATATAAATATAGTGTAATTAATTATACTACGAGTTGATTAGGTATTGAAAAAACAAATGTGCATGTGGCTATTGAGTGAATTTCATGATTCAGTGGTGTACATTAATTAAGCATTTATATTTTGCTCTCAACTTTAGTTAGTAACAATTATTGATCGCTGTGGCTAAAAAACTTTTTATATGGTTTAATTTTGAAGCATCTCTCCTCTCCTGCGTATGATTTCACGGGGCAAACATAAGTGATTCATTTGATTTCAAAGAATTGATATAAAAAACCGCAAAGCAAACAATAATTATTTATATTTTATGACGCAATAAAACGTAAAATCATTATCGTCTATTTGAGGTAATATTTTATTCAGTTCCTTAGCCTTTTTAATGAATTTGTTTTATTTACGGACCCATAAATTTATTTGCTTACTACATTTTTCATCCTTAACGTTTGTGTTGATCTGTTAAAATTAATGATTTTTTTCTTCTCAAAACAAATAGCTGTTTAAGCGACCGAGATAATATATTTTTAGTGTTACGAACAGTTTTCATTAATGTATAGCATTGAACAGAATCTCTAGTTTTGAGTTTTAGATATTAGAAACACGTTATATAATTATTATTACAGTGATTAAAACGAAACTTACCAACTGTAAGCATAGAGCTGTGATTGGTGACCGTTTGGAACGACGGCGCTTCGGCTGAGACTTCACAGCGGTATTTGCCGCTACTCGCCAATTCCAGGGGCCTCAAAACAACGCTTTCTGCAGTTGACTGTTTCTCCTGAAATTAAACAAACCGGTAACGATGTTGTATTATCTTGCAAATCGTCTACAATAAGCACACCAAACGCAAATTGTTCACGTTCTTTGGTATTAACCTAGTTATTGATTTTCAAAACGTGTATTGCATGTACCATGTGGCATACGTCTGTGGCAAGTACAGGATACGTGACGAAAATACCACCGTGGAGTTAATAACGATAATAATAGTTATTATTCCTCTTATGGCATAATATCCACACACATATAATATGTCGCACCATGTAGTAAGATCGCATTTAATTTACCGTCAAATGCGAGTGCTATAGTTTCTATTAAATTAAGACCGTGATAATGGCTTTGCGAGGTGCGCACCCTAATATTCAGAGTGTATAATAATATGTCGCCGGAAAATGCATATTAGTGGGTTCTTGCCAAACGTCTTCTAACCACTCCCATTGTAGCCACAACCAACCTTTTACCACATACCTAACCCGAATTCCCGATCTACAGCTGGATGGCTCATCACGTAACGTCCTTGTGTTATATGTAAAACACCCGTTTACTGAGTTGAATCAATTACATCCATCTCCTTTATGACGTATATTATAATATATTGTTATTGAAGAATAATATTAAATATAATGTAAATACCACGTGGCGAATTATTTCCGCAGTGGATATGGTTTATGAAGCTCGCTAAAACAATGCCATAAAAAAAAACAAACAGTATCGATGGACAAAACTTTTTAACTACCCCAAACGACACGGATGCCTTTTATTGATGATTTGGTCGGAGGGTTGTGCTTTTCCCCCACGAATAAATGTATAAACATATCGTCTTTCAATAATGTTGCCATGTGTAATGTTGTTGTTCTATTATAATGTTACAAAAAATATATATTATACATCGCAAAATTTGTATGGCAACTTATTCTTATCAACCAATACAAGTTCATTCACTTTATTTAGGCATGTAAAATCACGTCTATCATGTAAATGTATACATAATACACAAACATATAATCGACATCTAATTAATAAAACTGGTGGTTATAGATGCATTATGTGTTATGTTAGGATTATGTTCACCAATTTTACTATGGAACTATTGCACAACAGATGGCATAGAATACGAAAATAATTCTCAGAAAGTCACATTAAAAGTCAAACACAAAAATAAAGTTAAAGGGCAGATCAATAGGTTTCAGATTGTACTTGAGGCGAGGATTGAAGAAAAAAAACAATTAAATGTATTACATCCACCGTCGTTTGTTCAGTGCACAGTGCACACATAATATTATTCTGTTCCATAAAGAAACTTAAGCCAATAGACGAATCTAGACTGCTCCACTTTCTTGTAAAAATAACTATTATCAATTAGAAGTTCCCTGGTTAAATGAATATCAATAATATTATATAATCAATTTTGAGCGTACAATAAAAAGAATATAATATGAAAGTATACCGAACTAATTTTAATATTTTGTAACACGGCGCTTCGTATATGCAATTTCACTACTACAATGTTTTTTTAAAATATTAGTGAAATATGCCACGATAAACCGCTGTCGTAATAGATAAATCACTAATAATATATATATAATATATAAGTACACATAATGTTTAAGTTAAAATGTTAACGGTTACATAATATTATAATAAGATGATAGATTATGATAAATTTGACATACTCACCTACATATTCATGTCAAACACCAACACCTAATATTAAATGCTTAAAAATCATACTTCGACTATATTATAGGATTAGTTTAGTCTATGATTATAACAATTATATAATATAAACTATCCATTATGCCTGTATTAAATTCGCAAAATTATTTAGAATACAAATATTTAATTCAATCTCGTACAATGAAAAATCCGACCGAGTTATAATGATATAGTATATTTTGTCACCATCCGTAAATTATAGTAAACCGTGTACCGTTATCTTGATACACGAGCAGACGACTACTGTATAATTCAAAAATGGGAAGTGAAGGTGATTTCCGCAAACGAAAAATCAGGATGCTTGGATAATAAAAAAAGATATATAGTCCATTTATTTCGTTATTTTGAGTACACGTTCGATTAGTGCGACATTAAATCTAATGTAAATCAACCAAGTATGATTTCATATAATATGTAGATTGAAAAAATCTTATTTTATTTAAGATGGTATATTCTAATATATTTGCGTAATATCCGAATCAACAAGATTGTTTAGTTGGTGACGGTTCTACCAAATCATTATACAGTATACAGAAATAAACTTTTACCTAAATTAAATCAAAATTGTACAAATGTATAGAATTTATTATATATGTTACGAGCAAAGTATACGTCATGTTTTTGCTATGAAATATATAATAACTTTTATATATACGCACTATACACATACATACAGGGTTTATTTTTAACATGGAAATCATTTTAACAGTAAATATACCTATTATTATATTACTATGATTTGTATTCTAATAGACTTAAAATTCTTTTTTAACATAGCAATTTTTATAGCTGTATTATTATTTTAAATATCTACAAATGCTATTTTTTATATTTTATTGTTGGATTTTTGGATTGTAGATTTGTGGACAGTTAACACTTTTACCCATATTATAAAGAAGACTGAACTAGTATTATATATAACTTTATATGTCTAAGACATTTAAGTTTGGTTAAGATATCTAGGTATAATAGGTAAGACATGTACACATTTATTTACTATTTTATATAAAAATATACATCAAAAATTTTTTTGTACATATAATTACATGCATAAAAATTGTATTGAATTTCTTATTGTAAAATTATCTATAAATATTTTATTTTCAAGAGATCATTAAAAAAATTTTTTGGATTTCGTCAGCTATTTCCGAAGCGTGACGAAAAACAGCCTACGTATAAATGAAATAATAGTGAACATGTGAAATGTGTGGAAAACTGTTTGGATGAAATCGATTTTTGTTATATTGTTTTAATTTATAAATCTTAAATGTTTAATATTACATTTATTTACTTGTCAAATGACGTAGTATAAATTATAATTAAATAATTAATATAACATAATATATCAATAATTATCGTTTTATAAACAAAATCGTTTAAATTAAATATCTACAATAACGATAAGAACAAAAATTAATGAATATATCACTTTCAATATAAAAATAATTTATTTTTAAGATGTTACTATATTTGTTTAAATTAAACATTCTTTTTTATAATTGCGTTTTTATTGATGTTTTACAGTGATTATAAAAGCTTTTTGCAGGAAGAGTGTTTTAGGTTTTTCACCGAATAATACATACTTTGCTTTTCAACGTTTTGGTAAGTTTACTTTTCTTAAGATGTTTATCGATTAAAATGGTATTTTTTCATGTTTTGAGTCTTTACAATATTTAAAAAAAAATTAAACCTCTCATTTTTTTAACGAATTTTCCAGACGAGTGTTTATTTTTCCCAAGGATCAACTTCAATTTTCTTGAAAAATATATATTTGTATTTATTTTTTGAATTGATAACTTTGTGTTCAAATATAAATTTAGTTTAATACACTTAAAATCACTTTCATTTCATATCTATTATCTAAAAATGCTCAGGGCGTTCACAATTGAATGAAAAATTAATTTAAATCAGGTTGAATGTGAATTGGTTTGAAAATATTTTTAAAATTGAAAGAATTTAAACTTTCATATGTAATTTATGCAAACAAAATAGTTTACAATTTGAATTATTAATTTATAAATAGTTAGAATACTCAATTTAAGTTGCAAACGTCAAACATAATATCATTGTATATTGTTTCATTTAAATTGTAACGTGTCTGAAACTTCAACTTATATATTAGTATAATATAATAATATTATAGTAAAATGACTGTATGCAGACGTCGTAAGACACTTGTTGGTTCTTAAAACGACTGACCCAAGAGAAATAAAACGAAATCATCGAAGACAAAACTCGAATAATATGATTCCCTTGTAATGTTGCATTTATAACTGAATGTGTATGTTAATATTATACGAACTGAAATTGAAAATTCCACACAACAATAGCGATATTATAAAGATGTATAAGCACGACACCGATAAAATGGAAAAATCAGGTACGCATACATACCTACTTTTGGAGCGAAAAAAAAAACGACATAAAAAGCAACGGTCAAGTCTTCATTTATATTTAACTTGGAGTGCGTGTTTTTTTTTCTTTTGCTCATTTTTTTTCACTTTTTTCATCCTTTTTCCGATGGATTTAACGGGGTGCTTGTGTATATGTGCTGCGTGCTCGGTGACGGGGGTGTGTTTGCGTTTGGCGAGGGCTCTAAAAGGAGCGACGACATCATGAATATGTTTGCGCACGAACCCGCATTAGCCTAAACCTACGTATATATTGTACGGACGAGTTTTCAGGATTTATTTTATTTTTGTGTACAATATATACTTCTTATATTCAATATGTGTTTACTACCCCCGGAACCATCCTCCAACCGGCACCACCACCTTCTCAGATATTATAACTTTGTGGGTCATACACCCCCGTTACATACAACAATTGAGCATTAATATAGCAAGTAACGTGCTCCGAACTGACCATGCGTGGGACAACACAATTGGAGACGTGCCGTTATAGTATAATAAAATGTTGAATGTTTGAGAAAATCGATAAACTATTTTACTATATAAAGAACACGTCTATTAATAGCAATAATAAGTCCACTATGTATAAATACAGCATCAACTGTAGATATTTTCGGATAAAATACTTTTTCTGTCTACCCTATTCGGAGGTAAGTGAAAGTACGTCCTGTAGAAGTTAAAAAAATATATTTCATTGTGCTTATAAACTTCTATAAAATCTCAATATTTCTGTTTTAATTTTATGTTATCAGCTGAATCATCATCTTATTTCGATAAATATTTAAAATAATCTGATTCAATGTATCTCATGTACCTGTGATAAGTTTGCGCACCTGCATATTATGTTTATTCACTTTTGTATAATGTATCGAATCTATAAGGAAATAATACAATAATTCTGAATGAAAACAGATTACTTATTTAATAAAAGGATGCGAAGTTTCATGGTGGGTATTTATGAGAACATTTTTTATGACATATTATTGTTTTTCAAAGACATCCCGACGTTTAAAATGGACAAATAAAAATTGACACGAAATAAACTGAAAATATTGCATTATGTTAGTAAATCAGTTTTTTATCCAACTAATTTATGATTTTTTTTGTTGCGTAAACTGTATTTATAGTTTATAATTACAAGTTTAGTGATAAATGTTTAAAATGTTTCAACTAATAATACATGATTATGTTGAATGTTAGCATGATTATAGAGCACCGTGGTGATAACTAATTCCTGTTGTGGCCTATACGGAACTTTAAAATAACAGTTTTAGAAATAATAATTTATGAACTCACTATTGCTGTAAGTTTTTTTTAAAAACTTTTATTTTTAAATTATGGCTTCATATAAATATATTTGATTATTTTCAAATATTTTTTATTCGTCCTTCTTTATACCATTGAATTCAATCACCTCTGCACAAAGTTGTATGGCTCTCTCATGCCTTTCCAACTTACATATTATTTTTAAATATATCAGGCCTAAGATAAATGTTTTAGCGTTGAAACTTTAAATAGGCTATATAAAACAGTTTATAAAGCATAGGTGCAGTATTTCAAAATATTTTAAAATAAAAATTTAGCAAATTATTTATTTTTATGAGTATTAGAAGTAATAACTTGTCATATTTTTCAGAATTTATTTTACAACGCTATGCAATATTGTAATTTAAACTTATTTACACGTTTATTTCTATTTCATTTATACTCATACGGGTAGTTTGGGGTGAATATTATTAAGTATTAAACGTTAGTGTGTATATAATTTATGTGTAATGTGTAAGCTATATAAAATAAAAAATGTATCGGCCATATTATTTTATTTTACTATAAAGTATATTTGAATTGGTGTAAATAAAACCTTAAAACTTCTCACATAAAAAAAAAAAACACGGAAGTTCAATTGAAAATGGCAACAATGTGTGTGCTTCAGTTGTACATATTTACATAGCATATTATGTTATGTTCATCGTGTACTTATTCATGGAACCAATGTGACGGCGATATTTATTTAAACCAAGAAATAATAGGAAATTAAATATACTACTACTACCATTTTAATAAACGGCTATAGTTTATCATCCCTTGTGGGCTGACCGTAGTTTAATGTTTAATTATACGTTTGCGCTTAATATGCTATATTTTTTAAAACGTGTTGGGTTTTGAAAAAATCCACCAAACGAAGTAAATCGTAAATGCCGATCGACAGAATTTAAAATTACTGTTTACATACGCACACAAATTATGAGCATTGTACACAATGCACACATCTTATATAATAATCTTATATAATAAAACGCTAATAACGCGTATAAGATCCGCGGGGAGCGCTCACGGCACTCCGCGTTTCTTCCATGACGACCAATCACAATACTTCCCGCGCGTTCGCTATAAATTCCGCTCGCTTATCTCCCTTTTCCTTATCGACGAATATTTTCGAACATTATTATTATTATTATTAAAAAAAAACCCGTGTTTTTCAATTTTTTGACGTGATAATAACGTCTTATAAATCGATTACCCCGCGACCGTCGGGCGGAGTGGGGGACCCATTAAACGAGTAATTATTTTTGACGAAGTATAACTTGGCCGGTATTCGACTTAGAGACCCCGTACCAATGGGCATCTCAATTTTTTAGGCCCCAGATGAATTTTCAACATTAGGGAACCAAAGCCCCCACCCCCCCCCACATTTTGAGTTGAGTATAACTCGGCCGGAATTCAAGTTAAAGACCTCGGACCAAGGGGGAACCCATTCTTTTAATGAATACTACCGTTTTCCGCCTTAGGGAACGGGGGCACCTCCTCCCCCCCTTTTTGGATTTTGCTTTTTTGATGGATTTTGGTCCGGGAGAGTACTAACACCCACCTCGCCAAGGGGAAACTCGGGGTTTTGAGTGCTTGATAGGATTTATTGGGATATTCTTAAATATTGTTTTTATTGATAAGGAAAGTGATAAGAATTTTATTTTATCGCCGCGAGCACGGCGACGCGGCTTAAGAGTCATACATTTGCCTCGGAATTTCATCTGAGTAGGTGGCTAGGTTGGTTAGGCGTTAAGATAGGTGACTCGAGGGTCGTGGTTTCGAAACCACCTCCAGGACAATAGGTAATTTGCGGCGCCCGTGATAAATGGAATTTTTTTTTTCGCGACGAGTCCCGGGGAGGAGTGGCGTCGCGGAAACGAGAGTAGGTACCGTGTAGGTATCGCTATATACAGGCATAAATACATGCGTCGAGGCGTTTTTTGGGGAGCCGTCACTGCGTTATCTTTCCTCCTTTTCCTCCTTTTTCACGGTTTTGACCATTTTTCACAATTTTTTTTCAACATTTTTGAGGTTTACCCCCCTCGGGTGCCTCGGGAGGGCCCGTTTGGACCTTATTCGCGTTCCTCGGTAAATTTATAGACGGCGCGCTGTCCTACTTAATTCCCGGCCGGCCCGCGGCGGCAGATATCGCGTGCGATACGAGCGCCGCCGTCGCGCATGTTTTTTGCCGTATTTTTTAAAAAATTCGAGTTTTATCCCCTTTCGGTCGTATCGCCCTCCCCGTTTGGATCTTATTCGCGTTCCCCGCTAAATTTATAACCGGCGCGAGGCCCTACTTTTTCAAAAACGAGTCCCGGCAAGGAGCGGCGTCGCTTAAACGAGAGTAGGTACCGTGAATGGTATCGCTATATACAGGCATAAATACATGCGTCTCGAGGTTATTTTCTTCGCGAATCGCTGTCGGATCGCCCGCTCAAACTCCCTTTGAACCTCTTCTAAACGGCGTTCGCCTTTCGCGGGGACGGCAACGCGGCTTAAGAGTCATAGATTTGACTCAGGTTTTCATCTCAGTAGGTAGTTAGGTAGGTTAGGCGTTAGAACAGGTGACTCGAGGGTCGTGGGTTCAAACCCCCCGGCCACCGGGAATATACGATAATTTGCGGCGGCCGTGATAAATTAATTTTTTTTTCGTCGTTCGCTATCACTTCCGTCTTATCATTTTTAACGTAAATGTTCCGATTTTTTTCAAAATTCGAGTTTTAACGCCTCTACTGACTTCGGACCTCCCCGTTGAAGACTTACTCGCGTTCCCCGTCAAATGATTTAGCAGAGCGGACAGTGTCTTTATTACTATACATGGGCGTGAATATATTATGCGACGAAGAGTTCGATTTCTTTTTTTTTTTCTTTTTTTTTCAAAAATTTGAGTTTTAGCTCCTTTTGGTCGTATTACCCTCCCCGTTTGAATCTTATTCGCGTTCCCCGCTAAATTTATAGCCGGTGCGCGGCCCTACTTTTTCACAGAAGAGTCCCGGGAAAGAGCGGCGTCGCGGAAAAGGGAGTAGGTACCGTGTAAGTATCGCTATATACAGCAATAAATACATGCGTCGCGTCATTTTTTGCTGTTTTTTTCTAAAATTCGTTTCTTGGCCCGTTTTAGTGGTATTACCCTGCCTGTTTGGATGTTATTGGCATTCCCCGCTAAATTTATAAGCCGCCGTCGTCAGTACTTCGCTCGAGTCGAGTTCCGCGGAGGAGATCGGGGAGCGGACAGTGTTGTTATTACTTTATACGGAAATGAAAATATGCGACAAAAAGTTCGATTTTTTCATACACACTTTCATACACATAATACATAAGTCATAACACAATGATGCACCATTATAATTATGCAATTATAATTACTAAATAATTTAAAACATCATATGACATTTAATAAATTGGTAGGTAGGTACATCATATATTATATACAGACATACAATATAACAGCAAAATATTATGATAGTAGGTACTTACGAAGATAAGTGCAAAAAAATTGTATAGTGTATTCATTTATACATACCTACGTTTAATATGATAGTATTACATTTCAATAAAATTTGTTATTCACCATTATAATTATCTATTTGTTAATTTGATTTAATTCTCATAATTAAATAAATATACATGGTAGGTATATCAGATTTGAACGGCCGTTTCGAGCACTTTTCGCTGTAGGCGGATTGTCCGTTCGGGAATCGACTTTCACCCGAGATGACTGATAGGCGATAGCTAGACACTCAAACTCAGAACCCGAATTTCCGATTTCAACACACATACGAGAATCGGACATACACGCCCGGTGCATGGTCTGCGATCCGACGTAGTCGGATTGCCTACCTTACTAGCTACTTGCATATGAGCGACTTACACCCCCACTGCATCCGACACTCGGGAATCGACTTTCTCCCGAGATGACTGATAGCTAGACACTCAAACTCAGAATCCGAATTTCCGATTTCAACACACACACACTCCAGAATCGGACATACACGCCCGGTGCATGGTCTGCGATCCGACGTAGTCGGATTGCCTACCTTACTAGCTACTTGCATATGAGCGACTTACACCCCCACTGCATCCGACACTCGGGAATCGACTCTCTCCCGAGATGACTGATAGCTAGACACTCAAACTCAGAATCCGAATTTCCGATTTCAACACACACACACTCCAGAACCGGACATACACGCCCGGTGCATGGTCTACGATCCGACGTAGTCGGATTGCCTACCTGACTTGCTACTTGCATACGAGCGACTTACACCCCCCCTGCAACCGACACTCGGGAATCGACTTTTACCCGAGATGACTGATAGCTAGACACTCAAACTCAGAGAACCCGCATTTCCGATTTCAACACACATACGAGAACCGGACATACACGCCCGGGGCATGGTCTGCGATCCGACGTAATCGGATTGCCTACCTTACTAGCTACTTGCATACGAGCGACTTTCACCCCCACTGCATCCGACACTCGGGAATCGACTTTCACCCGAGATGACTGATAGCTAGACACTCAAACTCAGAGAACCCGAATTTCCGATTTCAACATTTCCGATTTCAACACACATACGAGAACCGGACATACACGCCCGGGGCATGGTCTGCGATCCGACGTAGTCGGATTGCCTACCTGGCTGGTTGTGTTGTACGATCGACTTGAATCGAGTAACTTACGACTAGACACTTTTCCGAGTTCAAAAATTACCGCTTAACCAGTGCTGCCAACACGACAAAACACAATACCCGACGACCCCCCCATTCCCGCCGCAGGCCGGATCAAAAAACCCAGCATCGCCGACAAAGATGCACCACCGCCCACACAGTCTTTCCGCCGCAGGCGGGATGACAAACGCCAAAATCTAGTAAAAATAATAAAATAATAAAAAAAATTAGTGTTAACAAAGTTTTAAATGATCGAATTTACTGACATACATTGATTTGTGTGTACAAATTTGTGTGTACAAGTAATCAAATACGGTAACTTTTATCCGTGCTGTCTATTATAAAATAACTAATTGACCGTAATTTTTACATAAAGAACATTAGTTGATTTGATTATAGCTGACTTCAATATTGGAGTTTAAATATCCATTGAACAACCCAAATTTATTTTTAAGATTTAAGTTTTTAATTTAAATTTTGAACAATGGAGTACATTAACATTGAATATTCAGAATGAACATGTTTATGCCAAAGATTTACCTAAATAATAGAGATGAACTTTTGATGAGAATTAATTATATAGCTGATATCATTCGTCAAACACCAAATTCGTTGGAAAAAACTTGGAATTCATTACATCGTCGAATCGAAAGTGCATCGAAGTTAACTGGAGTCACATACTGACATTGAACAACTATAGATAAAAATAGGTTTTCAAAATAAAAAGTATGATTATTTTACAATGTAACACAACTTAAATGTATGTCAGTAAATTTGATAATTTAAAACTATGTTTACCCTAATATTGTTATTATTTTATAATTTTTATTGGTTAACAATACGTTAATTAATTGTGTATGTTAAATGACAAGAAATAAAAAGCACCACTGTTTATCTTGTAGTGTTCTCATACAAATCGATGTGCCACATAATTTTTTTTTTATTCGGCTATACGAGCGGGAAAAACGCACGACAAGCGCGAAAATTATGTGACACCTAGATTAATATGAGAATTTTGGAAAAATACTAACTTGACCATTTATTTTTCATTTTAAGATAATGTTTTACAAGTAATTTTTATAAAAACAGATTTTGAAAATGTCTAAAGAATTTCAAAAAAATCTTCATTAGGCCATCACACTGAACATGCTTATACAGAATTTCATCTGAGTAGGTGGCTAGGTTGGTTAGGCGTTAGGATAGGTGACTCGAGGGTCGTGGGTTCGAACCCAGCCTCTGGGATTTTCGATAATTTGCGCCATCCGTGGTAATTTGAATTTTTTTTTTTTCGAGTTTTTTTTTCGTCACATTTTTTTTTTTTCGGCAAAAAAATATTAATATATATTAAAGTAGATATTTTAAATTGTAACTAAATTGTATAATGATACTGTACTATTTTATAAATAATAATAATAATACTTGATTTTACCGTGACCAACGCACCTATATGTTTCTTATATAAATACAATATAATATAACTAACCTACATGTAGTACCTACTTGATATATTACAGTTTTTAGGTTAAATACTGTTTAATACGGTATTAATAAACTAATAGATCTAATAGAACTGATTAAACTCTGGCAGTTAAATAGTACGACTATATGACTGCTCTTTTTGCCGTTTTTTTTGAAAATTATAGTTTTAGCCCCTTTCGGTCATATCACCCTCCCCGTCGACTACTTATTCGCGTTCCCTGCTATATTTATAGCCACAGACGAGTCCCGGGGTGGAGTAGTGTGTCGGAAACGAGAGTAGGTACCGTGTAGGTATCGCTATATACAGGCATATATACGCATGTATATACATGCGCCTCGAGATTCGATTTTTTTCGCAAATCTCGCGTTTTGAACGTCCGAAGGTGGCGGACACGGTTTTTTTTTCGTCACATTTATCATTTTTAACGAAAGTGTTAATTTTTTTTTTAAATTTGCATTATTATATTATATATATTATTATTATTCGTTTGACGATATTTATTGGGCAAAAAAATAATTAAAATTAACATTTAATTAATACTTGATTTTACCGACGCACCTACATGTTTCTTTTATTAACACATTATAATAACGTATAACTAACCTACGTGTAGTACCTACTTGATATATTACAGTTTTTACGTGATTCCGATTTGGTTAAATACTGCTACAGATTATAAATACTATATTAAAAAATAGTACGACTATATTTGCCGTTTTTTTCGAAAATTCGAGTCCCGGGGTGGAGTAGTGTGTCGGAAACGAGAGTAGGTACCGTGTAGGTATCGCTATATACAGGCATATATACATGCGCCTCGAAGTTCGATTTTTTTCGCAAATCTCGCGTCTTGAACGTCCGAAGATGGCGGACATGGTGGTCCGCTCAAACGCCCTTAAGAGTCATAGATTTGGCTCCTAATTTCATCTCGGTAGGTGGCTAGGTAGGTTAGGCGTTAAAACGGGTGATTCGACGGTCGTGGTTTCGAACGCCGGCGGGGCCGTGTTAAATCGAATTTCTTTTTTTTGCGTTTTTTTTTTCGTCACATTTATCATTTTTAACGAAAGTGTTAATTTTTTTTTTTAATTTGCATTATTATATTATATATATTATTATTATTCGTTTGACGATATTTATTGGGCAAAAAAATTATTATAATTAACATTTACCGACGCACCTACATGTTTCTTTTAATAATACATTATAATATAACTAACCTACGTGTAGTACCTACTTGATATATTACAGTTTTTACGTGATTCCGATTTGGTTAAATACTGCTACAGATTATAAATACTATATTAAAAAATAGTACGACTGTAATATGACTGCTTCATTTGCCGTTTTTTTCGAAAATTCGAGTCCCGGGGTGTCGGAAACTCGGAAACGAGAGTATGTGTAGTGTATTCATTTATAGATACCTACGTTTAATAGGATATAGTAGTAGTAGTAGTAGTAGTAGATATAGTAGTACATTTCAATAAAATTTGTTATTCACCAATATAATTATCTATTTGTTAATTTGACTTAATTCTCATAATTAAATAAATATACATGGAAGGTATATTTTAGAAAATATCCAATCAGAAAATTAGATTTTGTCGACTTATTTGTTATAACCGCGAAAACATAACAATGATTACATTGATTACAGTGAAGCCTAACATAAAACACCTGATAACTGTTCTCTATAATTATCAACAAATACAATTTTATTACCTCCTGTATACTTTTTCATATTTGAACGGCCGTTTCGAGCACTTTTCGCTGTAGGCGGATTGTCCGTTCGGGAATCGGATTTCATCCGAGATGACTGATAGCTAGACACTCAAACTCAGAATCCGAATTTCCGATTTCAACACACATACGAGAACCGGACACACACGCCCAGTGCATGGTCTGCGATCCGACGTAGTCGGATTGCCTACCTGACTAGCTACTTGCATACGAGCGACTTACACCCCCACTGCATCTGACACTCGGGAATCGACTTTCACCCGAGATGACTGATAGCTAGATACTCAAACTCAGAATCCGAATTTCCGATTTCAACACACATACGAGAACCGGACATACACGCCCGGTGCATGGTCTGCGATCCGACGTAGTCGGATTGCCTACCTGACTAGCTACTTGCATACGAGCGACTCACACCCCCAGTGTCCCCCACTGCATCCGACACTCCGGAATCGACTTTTACCCGAGATGACTGATAGCTAGACACTCAAACCCAGAATCCGAATTTCCGATTTCAACACACACACTCAAGAACCGGCATACACGAATGGGGCATGGTCTGCGATCCGACATAGTCGGATTGCCTACCTGGCTGGCTGTGTCTTACGATCGACTTGAATCGCGTGACTTACGACTAGACACTCTTCCGAGTTCAAAAATTACCGCTTAAAAAGTGCTGCCAACACGACAAAACATAATACCCGACGACCCCCCTTCCCCCCGCAGGCTGGATCAAAAAACCCAGCATAGCCGACAAAGATGCACCACCGCCCACACAGTCTTTCCGCCGTAGGCGGGATGACAAACACCGGAATCTAGTTATAATATATTATGATAAAGTCAAAGTAAAAGTTATAATTACCGTTTATTATAAAAATATTGTTATAATTTTATGTTTTAGAATTATAGATGTATAGAATACTGGTATAAGTACCAAGTAGGTATAAGTGAGGGTTATATCTTGACAAAAAAAATATTTTATTTTTAAATTATATTTTTTTTTATTACTCATCTATTTTAGTTTTGATTCATATTATAACTCACATACCATGAATTTATACGAAACTATAAATAATTTAATGTGTTTACTGACGAAATGAAGGGACCATTATGAAGTTTCGAAATAATGAAGACGAATTGCTGTTAATTAAGTTTAAGAGGTCAATTTCAAATTAATTGAATTATTTTTAAAAGGTACACTTGGATATTTTACATCATTGCAATAGCTAAATAGGGTTTCACCGCGAATTTGATTACAAACAGAAAACTTCATAATTTATAATTAATTAGTTCGAGTCAATATTTTAACGTAAGTGTCATAAGTATGATAAGTTATTTAAATATGTTTGTGTAAAATATTATTGTTGAACAAAATTCACGCGAATACAACTAGTTTGCTAACGAATAAAGTTTTAAAGTAATTTATGAACACAGATGTACACCTATATTTAGCAGCGAGATAAACTTTAAAATCATAACACTAAGCTATATTTTATGGTTATTTAACAAATTCACGGCAATTATCGTTAACTAGATATTTTTGTGATATATTTGTTGAACCTAATTGGCCGGGTCTTAATTTCGTAGTTATGCTAAGCCACTACAACATGTACCTGTTTAAGAGTTAAATATCTCAAATTAAATGGGCTTATTGTTAAGCATAATATACAGTGATGAAATTAAAATTTTAGTATAATATTATGATGAAGATAATATTATATTGTTTCAACGATTTGTATCTCAAAATTGGTTGGGAGAATCGAATTAACCGGGAACAATACGTATTATAAGTATTCGACACATAAGACAGTTGACCAGCTGGCTTAACCACAAAAAATAGGACGGTTAAATATTTTTTTATATCGTATTTATTCAAGGTTTTTTTAAGGTAATCCTTGGGAGACGTTTAAACCGCAAATGGTGTGCGATCTTTTAAATTTATAATAGGTAATAATAATAAAAAAAAAAAAAAAAAAAAAAAAAAACAATAAATAAATATAATTATATTAAAACTAAATAAGGACAAAAAAAAAAATAATAATAATAATAATAAATTATTTATTACCACCTTACATATTAACTTCAAATCGGTAGTGCCATTATAATACCAAAATATTTTCATTCAACACATTTTCTTATTATACTTAATCATACAAAATATTATATATTATTGTTTTTCAACAGAAGAAAAGTAAAATTAATATCCACAGTGATCACGATTACCACACATAATATTTAAATTGCACTTTGAAACGGCAGCAGTATTATTATACATAGGTATGTATTGTATCTATAATATATTACAATATAGAGGTATATTTGGTGTGGAAGAGCAAGTACGAAGACTGGATATTAAATTATTATCACGCCGTTGTCTTATGGATTCTATTTTCTCCCAAATATAAACCTCCCCACCCCCTACCTACAAACTATTATATTTTTCATATGTGCGTCATAATAAAATATTCAAGAACAAAAAAATGAAAAATATTCATGGTAATATTTTAGTAGGTGTACAATACATACCTACCCATTACCCAGTGTATAAACAATAATAGTGTAATTTGCACCATAATTGTAGTTTAACAAGAATTTGGTCAATGTAATGATTTTATGCGTTTCCATACTTACTTACATAATATAATAAGTAAAGCTGATTCATTTAGTTAATTTAAACAATAATTGTCTCGAAAAGTCTTAACGCTCATGGAAATATATTTTACTTTGGATAATTTGAAGTTATTCCAAAACAATATTTTTACTAATTTTGAAGTTTTGTTATCTATTCATAATCCAATCAGTAATTGCCTCAGATAAACCTTATTAATATCCACAAGCTATACTTAATCATGAGTTTTAATTTTAGGGGATTTGTATAGAAAAAGAAAATTAGGCAAATCCATTAAATAGGTACCATTATGAAAACAAAAAAATATGATTCATTATACAGTAACAATAATTTATTACTATATGAAAACTGATAACGTTTATTTTTACCACAATTGTAATATGCTGATAAGCCACCGATTCCACGAAACTATCAAGTGAATAAAAAATAAAAATGTGACTTTGAAAAGTTTATTTTCATTTCGTGTATTTTTGGTACCTATATAGGTAATCGCTAAAGCCTATACGCAAAATGCACCTGGATAAATCAAAACACTGGCTAATGTTTTCAACATTTTAAAGTCTTTTCGTCGAGCGTTTACCCTTCCCTTACCCGTTTGGGTACACTGCCAATAACGTAAGCATAATACTCGTCGTCTTTGCACTACGAGCCTTTTAACCTCATTTTACCACAGAATTTCGATATTTTTATAAGCCACACGTATTGCACTTATCGACGGCGGCGTGTACAAACACGTAAGTTCGTATATAATATAATAATAAATTATTGCGCCGCTCGAAGAATAAAACGAGGGTCTGCAGATTACCATCGGGCGCGGTTGGGTTGTATATAAGAGAAAGCCCGAACGACGACGAAATGCCGTATATAATATATTTATATACAGAGTGGTGGAAAAAAAAATGGGTGGGTGGGCACACGCGGCCGCGGGGTCTCCGAAAATTGTATGTTTTGCGGGAACGTTTTTGCGCACGCTGTACAAAACGGGCATTAATTTTCCGGGCCAAAACGTTCGCGTTCCATCATTCCGAGCACAAATCTGACAACAACACCTGGCGCGGCCCGAGACTAATTGACGCCCGGCCGCCAAGGGTGTATTTTTTTTGCCCCCACCCCTTGGCATAACTCGGCCATCGGTCGACGGCAGCACGCGCTCCCGGTCCGGGGAATCTAAAAAAAAAATTGCATTTTTTCCTTCGGTCGCTTCGGGTTTCACTCCCGAAGCCAATACCGCGCTTTTGTACATCTATATAATATAGTTACGCGATCGCGGTGATAATTTGATTTTTGTAATTTTTTTTGACGACGACGACGACGTAACACTACCACCGAGTTATAATAATAATAATAATAATATGTAATCGCTTGTTCGTGAATCCGATCGGATTCAGAGGAAACTCGAGACGAATCCATATTAATTATACGGCACTACTAGAATATTCTTTGACCCGATAAACATACCACGCCGAAATCTATTAATTATTGTATTATACCTAATATATGCATATTGAATACGTAATTTAATATATTAAATTATATGTATATAATAGGTAAAGGGTATATTTTGAGAATTTAACAATAATATTACACTGCAGTCATACATTCGAACGTGTCATATACTCATATCTTCCAGACACGCACCGTACGTTAGTTTTCATCCCTTTTATACATCTTACTGTGGGAATTTTTAGATTTTGAGCGGAGCCATGAATGTATTGGTTTTACAATGATGTGTGTTTTTATATTTTTTTTTGTGTCTGTCATCACGTTTTGGGACAGTAAAAGTGCTTCGATTTTCTTCAATAGTACCTTTTCTGATAGGAAAGTGAATCTAGTTGGTACTTTGGGGGGTCAAAAGTAAACATTTTCCAGTAGTTTTCACAAGCGCCGGGAAAAACAACATAAAAATTAAGGAAAAACGGGAATTTTTACGCAAAATCGATTTTGACTCTAAAAGAAATGAACGTATATACATGAAATTTCTACTGGTTGTTTATATTTGCATTTTATATACACGATAAAATTTTCAAAATATTTTGATTTATTTTGAACTGTTTAATTCAAAAACGAAAAACTTTAGATACATGAAAATTTCACTGAATGTTTAAATTAGCATTTTCTATACACCATACAATTTTGAAAATATTTTGACTCTTTTTGAGCTGTTTATGGACATTTACAGCTTTCATTTTTTTTTAGTTTTTTTTTCTATAAATATCAATAAAGTTTTATCTGTTGGGCCAAAAAGTGTAAAAATTTAATACAAGGCTCCTGATATATTGTTACAATAGCAGTTGAAAAATATTAAAAATACATAGGCACAGTTTTTTTTTATAAGCATTTAAAGATCAAATTTTGACAAAATTTATCAAAATCTCGAAAATTATCAATCATTGTAAATAATAAATTATAAAATGTTCAGTTTTTATAGCTAAGGATTGCAAATTCAACACAAAGGTTCTCGTAAATAGTTCATACTGTAACCAAAAAATCTAAAAAATATATGAACACACTTATTTTTTACAGACATTTTAAATTCAAATTTGGACGAAATTACATATTAAAAAACCTAGAATAACTATTTTAGTTATTTTGTTGTGATTGAATAATATTATTCGTGGGTACTTGAAACTTCTAAAGTATACTATTATATATCTATGATAGTATCACGGTTTTTGTTGATGTATAACGTGTTATAAGTATCTAATGGATATTGTGATATGATTAATTTGGAATTTATTATAGGTACCTATTAGAGGTCAATTTTTTGTTTAATACTATAGATATGTATATAATATGTCTTATACATAGACTGACATACCGTCACCGCTCAGAATCGTTTTTCTTATACAATGATATTATATCATTGAATTCAAATTTAGTACCATCCATTATACAGTGACCCACTTGTAACCTACTGTACAGCAGAGCGACACCCACTTGCCCACCTTTTTAATAATTCATGTTGATTTAAAATTTTATTTTTGACAAGTTACTTTTGTCTGTCTATTGCATAAAAATAGTTCCTATTCAATTTTTTTTTTGCTCGACATAATTGGAATTAAATGGGACGAAAGTCATCGTATTAAATTCCCATACACAATTGTCATATTTTAGGTATTTTATAATTACATGATAAAAAACGAATAACTGACATTAAAAATAGACAGTAGGATAGAAAGAAACAAGTTTTGTTAGATATTTCTGGTACTTAGAAATTGTATTGTTATATATATTATGTATGCCATCATCCGGCGAGGAGTTACTCCGTAAATACACACATATATTGAATTCGTATAATTTTTCAAGATAGAGGTATAAAGTATAAACACTAAACATAATTGAGAATTTTTTTACTTTTTGGATGGAATATAATAATATGTGCCGAACATATACTTATACTTAAACTGTAGTATACAATCATGTATAAGTTAGAGCAAAAAAGCACTTTTCATGATTAACTATAACAATTTTTCACGTCAGCTTTTAGATGATTTTTAAATTATCAATTTTTTACATGAAACGATAAGTCTGACTCGTGTATGACGTACTTATACCTAGGTATTAAGTATATGGTGGGCTTAACCTATATTTATTTTAATTTATTTGATGAGATTTCGTTAAATGTTATTTTTCTAAATAGTTTATAATCAATTCTTAGTCACTCGGATGTTAACTAAACCCTCAACATTATGTCGAAGAATAGTAAATTTTCAGTTTCTTCTGAGGCACTATAGATTGAACTGATATACATTGTATTTAAATATGCTTCGATTCATTGAAGAGTTTACAATCTAGACTAGATAATAAAACAATTGACCTATATAATGATATGTTTGGTTTGTTCCTCTTTGACGGAAAAAAAAATAAATACTTTATTTTCTCGACAAGAACAAAATCTTTGAACAAAGTATGTCAACACTGATTGTAAACTATATACTTGTGCAGTTCAATTCCACTTTCTTTTTTTCATTTCGTTTGTTTGCTTCAGGACAATCAGTGTTTAAGTATTGCGGTTTTAATTTAAGACTTATATTTGTTATAATAGAGTAGACAGGACAGATTTGGTGTACTCTTGTTTTTATGAAGAGAATCGTGAATTATAAAAACAAAACACAATTACGGAAGGTAAAGATGAACTCAACCACAGTAAAAATATGTTTAATCAAATGAATAACTTTAATAATGGGCGACTGAAACTGTAACGAGTGGAATGTAAATGTAACGAATTTCAAAACTGTGCTTGAAATAAATAAAAAAATGTCATTCATTGCCTGATATAAACGAAATAAATCATATGATTATAATATTATTTGAGTTTTGTAATTTTCTTTTTCGGTCAACACATATTTTGCTGTTAACAACTTTTTTGTCAGTTCATTTGGGATTAAAACTATATAAATGTAGACACTGCACGATATGAGAAAAAAAAAGAACGAATAGCATTTTACTATAGTTTAATACAGTTGTTATTATGTTGTAATCTGTAGGTAGAGAAATGGTTTTTTTTTTTTTTGTTATCCAACATTTACCAACGCCCCGGCAGCTAAGGTCATTTGTATGCTTTATGGGGTAATTATGGAATTCGAATTTGTTACTGTAAGTTGTAGAACTATTGGGTTTTAGGTTTGGGAGCTCGGCGGCGGTCGGTAACACGGCAGTCGAATCTATTACGTGCGACATTAGAGACCGATACCCGGAGCCGAACGCATTAAGCCAGCTTCGACAAAAGTTCTGTACAAACTCCGACTGCAAAAGTTGTATTGACAACATTTTTCATTAGAATTTAAATGATTTCGATTTCAAAATTACCTCGTCCTGCGTGTTTTCTTCTGGTTCTATTACAAACAACGCAATCATATCGTACACGCGTATTATTATTACCAACGTTTTGGCATTTTCTTATACACATTCAGCTGTTGCATTATTAATACCTAACAGTATTAAATGCAAGGATGCCTCGTAAATTCAATGCAATATCGGGATTATTTTTTTTCTTAAATGTTGTTTACGTTTATGGAGTAAATATATGACGTACATACGCTAAAATATTTAATAGTGAATGTTGCAGGTTAAAAACTAACGCATCGCAATTCTTTGTATGCCGAGATTAAATACACGCATTCATACGAGCATAATATGTATTCGAAACACGGTGGGAATATTTTACGTCGCACCAGGAATATTCACTGCAATATTCTTCAGGGATGAAAAAAAAAAACAGAAACGAAAATAAAAATATGGGTGTATTATAAAATTAATGTACTTACATCAACGTGCACTCCCGTAACATCAAACACTTGTACTTCTGGAGATTCCCCGGGCAGGAATCTATAAAACTCGTTCCCGTCTTTGTACCATTTTACCGTGTACAATTTTTCACCCTGTAGGTCATATTTGCACTCTAGTCTTGTGCTGTTTCCCACGAGAGTATGTTCCTCGATTTTCAACTCCGTGAGTCTGAGGCAAAATGCTGAAAAAAAAATTAATTTATTTTACTCTTAACATATAAATCATACAAACAAAACTAGTACCTACGATGTGAATACAATTTTATAATTATATTTTATGAGATAAATGTTTTTTTTTTATCAGAACCGGTAAGTGAAATGTGTACAGTGGAACACCTTTGTATAGGTACAGTATTATATTTGCCTAGAATCTTATCATTTATTATTTAAATGATATTCGTTTGGTAAAATTTCCATTTTAATTTTAAACATCTATAAACCCTAACAAAACTGTAGGTATAGTTAGTTCTAATTAAAGTGAATTTGTTTTTATATTCACGTTGAAACTACATGGACGTTAAAAATAAATAAATATCCAGACTATAAAATAAATTATAGATATTGAATATAATATAAAATGGGGTAGTCAATTAATTTTATTTCAATACATTTCACACTATTAAAATATTTTATCTTATGGTTTTAATAGAAAAAGGTTAATTAACTTTAAAAGTTAGTAAAAATATGAAACTAATACTTATGAATGTATAATATTATTATAATAGAGAATCATAAATATTTTAAACAAGAAAAAATTATTTATATTTATTCTTTTTAGAGCTAAAAAATACAATACAGCCTAAATCATTATCATGGGATTATGTTTAGATAAATGTTCCGGTTGGAATTTATGAATAACGCTTGTAAATGGGTAAACATTTCTAATTAAATTAATTATGGATATATAATAACATTGATAAAATAGATGAACACAAATATGAAATACTCCATTAATAGTGCAGATTGTCAAAGCTTTGGAAAATACTTCAATGAAAACGATTTTTTAGATTAAACATCCACGCAAGGTAACAAAAAGAAATGTGACAAATATGATTTGACACAGCTGCTTTTTTAAAAATTAATTTAAAATTGTGTTTTCTTTCCGACACACTTATAAAGTGACGAAAGAACGCAGGATATTATATTGAAAATTACTTGAAAACCTCGTATGTAGTAGAAGAGATCCTCGATAGGTGTACGATACATACGCGATCACTTAACCCATATTACACAGTTTTATACAAAACCTAAAAATGGGTCATAATAATATTATATTATGAAGTCGCGGAAAATGTTGCGCTGCTCCATTAATAATATAATGTAAATAAATAACCATATTTTAATTATGTCAATAATTAAACGTATTTAAAGACAGTCTATTTAGTCTATACATATTAAGGTTATTATTTTGTTCTTATTTCAGATAATATTTTGTAAGCGTTTTCATTATTATCACCTATATATAATTATTATTTTTACGAGTAAAAAAATGTGTATCAATTTAAACTTGTTATTTTATTTTAGTATTTTGTTTTGTAGATATTATTACAGTACCTACATTAGGTTATACATATATTTAATTCCAAATAGTAAACTATAGCTAAGTAAACTTATTAAATTTTCCTTCAAATTTGTATACCATGTTTATATGTATAGAATTATAAATTATAAATCATATTATTATTGAATCTCATTCTGTGAGTTTAAATGTATTCATTATTGTCGAGTTACATAATACAACATTATTATGTACTAAATAAAAGTATAAACGTATAAATTAAAATCGATAATATTGTAGAGTTCAAATTTCCCACACTTCACTCTTGTGTTAAGATTAAGTAAGGAATACGATTTGTTTCCTTAGGTTATTTATGATGTTTTACTTTACATTTATTAACTGTCAGTATTTAATTAATAATTTTCTAATCTAGATTTTACAAGCAGAGTACATACCGTTTACGAAAATAATATATTCATATTAAATTAAAACAAGATAATCACTGAAAAGTCAATAAAATATGATATTTATTCACACATATCAGACGTATGCGATAATATGGCTGTACCTGTAGGTAGTATATTATGTGATATCATAAGCGTTACGCATCCAAACTTTACGCAACGTACAATAATTTACATAACCCATTATAATTTTTATATATTATGTGACATTCGCGATGGTTTATTATTATAACAAATATCATTCAACGCGAACAGTCTTGTGGGCACTTTGAAAAATACATAAATAACACTATTAGAGATAAATTCATCGTCGCGGACAGTGAATTATTTCCGAAATTCGGATACAAGAAAATAAGATAAAATAAAAATGTTATACTACCTACCTATAATATACTGTGCGCAGTGACCTTTTTTTGCGTGATTTAGAATTTTAGATAATTTCATCTCCGGTATAATGCATAACAAACGAGGAAAAGACAAAGAAAAAAAAAACCCATCATAGCTTGCATATTATTTTTTTCACGTGCAACTATCTGGAACACGACGGAGGTTATTAAAAGAACAAAGTGTTCCCATATCAAATAATATAATATTCAAATTTACGACCATAATAATAATATTATTATCATCGTTGTATAATAATAATAATAATAATAATAATAATACTATAATATACTTTTGTATTACGCACAGACAAACACGGCGCTCTGTGCTGGCAATATGTGTACACCCATGCGTAGGTATATCGCTAAATTAGTTCAAGCAAGCACAATAAAAACAAACAAGAACAAAAAAATATGTATAAAATCGAACAAAAACTCACCTACCCATCTTTTTAAAGTTTATTTTACGACTAAATATTATGCAAATTATGACATTTTCTTTGGCCCTCAATAAATATTTATTGTAAAATTGTTGCTGTAGCAAGTTATTTTTTAGATTATGTGAATCATTTTGTTATGACCATAACCCTTTTTATATAATTTGAGGAATAATAATATATATATACATTATACATATATGATATATAATATATATATAAAAATATTTGGCTGTTTTCAATTAAAAACATTTCACATCATGATTAAATAATTTATTATATTCTATACATCATAATGATATGACGTATCTATATTGAATTGTATTATTTAAACTTCAATTGAAAATGCATATCAGAATACCAATTCAATATTGAAGTAGATAGGCGTATAATTGTATTGAATATAAACAAATGTGATACCTATTGTGTTGTAAAATCTATGGGTGAATAAAACATTTTCACATAGAAATTGTATTTAAATGTTATACCTACAGATCATTTGTAGACCTTATGCATATACATATGGCTTTAATTCAGGATTAGTAGGAAAATATTTTAATATTATTCGAATAATCATGATAAAGAGTGAAACATATTGCATACGAGTCTGCAATGAAGTACCACATTTATGTCTTTGTTGTCCTTGCTATCATATGTAGCACATACCTAGGTAATATTTATAGGGTAACTGATAAAAAATAAAGACACGATTGCTATAATTGGTATACAATATAATTATATTATATTATATTATATTATACATTATAATTTTTTATTCGTTACTATGGTGATAGACAAAGCGTAACGTAACGTAACGTTTTTTGATTCAATGTGCCAAAGCAAAAACATAAAATGTCAAAAATATAATCGTCACTAATGGGTGGCTTCTTACTCAAGACAGTAATTCATGCTATGTATAGCCTTTTATCTTATACGCTTATTGTGTATGTACTATTGGGAAATAAAATAAAAATATT
This sequence comes from Macrosiphum euphorbiae, assembly GCA_949089665.1. Lineage (NCBI taxonomy): Eukaryota > Metazoa > Arthropoda > Insecta > Hemiptera > Aphididae > Macrosiphum > Macrosiphum euphorbiae. Next base: position 60,929,470 of record CARXXK010000003.1, on the reverse strand, counting down.
ATTCGAAAACATTTTCAAACATTTGAACCAATTAAAGATAGATTTGTAAATAAAATATACTCTATAATTATACATGGAAAATGAATCACTGTTATATAATACAGTCGACATACAATAGGTAGTTCACTTAGATAATTTATATTTCATCTACCATTCGCCAGGTTCAAAATATTTTAATATTTTGTTGCAATTATTATTTTCCAATAATAATATTTATTATTCTGCAATGTATTCGAGGTACCTATCTATACTTGTGTTCACTAGGTACATAAGAGTTCTAAAAAGTGAAATCAAATTGTATTTTAATGTTTTTTTTTAAATTTTTTTCGTGATATCGAGGACCGGAGAAGGAACCAAGTTTTCCAATACTTCACTTAATATTTTAATGTTCAAATAACATTTAAATGTTAGATTGACTAATTATAAACAGCGTTAACAGTAGACTATAGTCTTTTCAAACCAATAATCAATACACATTTATTAATATAACCGGTACAAATATTTATGATGAATAAAATTGATATATTATAATTTATTAACGATGTTAGATGATGTAACGAAGCAAGATAATGAGGCACCATTACTGCAGGTAATATCTAAAGATGCAAAGTTAAATGAAACGTATAACATTATGTCATAATATTATAGTCTATAAAGCTGGATTTTGATTGGAAATGTTTGAATTATTATTGTACTGTACCGATACTTTCAGTAAACTATATGTCTAAAATAATTAGATTCTGAGTTAAAAAGCAAGGAATGTATTGGTTTAACAATTATTATTAGTGGTTTGTGTCTAGTATATATGTACACTTCTCAGAATAGTTAACCGGGTTAAAAATTTCAAGTAGGTAGCCGATTGGAGATCGAATATAATTGGTACTCTAAAGAGGTAATTACGATGGAATCATAATTGCTTTCGGATTTAATATTACAATACACACCGCTATGGCATTTTCGAGCGCAACGAGAATAATATAATATCAAACAACAAAACATGGTCTCTGTGCGACGTAGGCACAGATTTTTTTTAAATAGTAAAATAATTAAAAAAAAACATAGGTTGGTACCGGTATCATACCGTTTCTCGTGGGAGAAGGGTTTATTTTTTTTTTAAAAGAATTATTAACAAAAATTATTACATTTCAACAATAAAAAAGAAGAGTTTATGTTAAGTTAAAATGATTGCATCTTATCTTACGATATACTTTTCGATTTGCAATAAATTGTCGATGAACCTACCGAAAAAAAATAGTAATAAATTCAAATACGGTCCAAACTTAAAGAGCTACATAGTACATATAATTTACTGTTGTTTATAGACGCCGCTATTGTATAAATATTATAAATGATTACTTTATAATTAGAAGCTTTCACGACTTCACACAATCGGAATTCAGAGCACGGATTACGGCGAGCTCCGCCGTGAAACGAAAAATTGTATTTTATTTATTATTTTATTTTTTTGTCTTTTCTCCGGCATTTCTGTCTCTTTTTTTCCGCGCGCTGTTAACGTCCCGGACACCAACCGCTTTCGCAAATTGAGCTGATCCGCCGGGCGACTGGTCGCGTCTCAATCATCATCGCGACAGGGCAATGCGAGAAAAAACATATACCTAATCTGGCGCATTTATAATATAGTTATGTTCATACTTGGTGTACCTACCTATATAGTATATAGCTATAAAGTATTATGTATAAACTATAAATATAATAAATACCTATATGTTGTCAATTAATATAAGACGCATATAGTGAGACGCGATTACATAATTTGATATTATTATTATTAAATTGTCTTTGTTTTTTTGCATATTTATTTAAATAGCACAAATAAAATCCCAAAGGGTCATGTTTATATTATATACTGATAAAAATGTATCCAACGTGCTATGCAGCATTACAGCATAACATTAAAGTTAAGCTAAACAATTATTCAAATTATTCAAGTAAACTTTCAACAAGTGTATAGCCAATAAAGAAATCTTAATCTATATAGGTAATATTTTATTAGTGGAGGAGAGGAGGGGACATAATGGATTATTCGCAGTGTAATTATTTTTATTCATCGACACTTTTTGATAGAGACGATTGATCTCGTTATGATATTATAGGAACTATTAATTTTACTAGCCTAAGAAACTCATCATAATCTATTTTAGCCTCACCTTGTTAATGTATGGATTAATGGCTACATCGTTAGGTATAAAAACGCCTTGAGATTTTAGAGATTCTAAACCTAATTTTCTTGATACATCTTCGATAGATAGGTTTTTCATTTAATCTAAATTATGTAGAAAATAAAAATCGCCTGGATTTTGTCTAGTTGGTTTACTTAACCTACTTGATTAGGATTCCAAATTGTGGATCCAAACTATAGTATTGGGCGGGCTTTGGCGCAATATAGCACTTTTTAACATCCGGCATGTTTAAACACGTTACAGATAAAATTTATCATTCCTAATATTTTTAAACACTTTCAATAAACCACTTTCAACAGGGGGGGAGAACTATCTTGAGGTATTTCTGAAGTTACTTCGATTTCTTTTGATATAGAATCATAAATTGAGAGAGTCTATAGATGTATGATGCAATCATGCGAACCAGGATAACATGGGCTCAACAATGTCTACTGCAGTGCATGTGTCAAATAATTTTTTCAAGCCGGTGTAATCAACCACTGTGATATTAAGTACAATGCTCGCGATGACAAATTTTATGAACGAATATTATTAATTTCACAATAAACAGAGTTGTTTTTTTTAAATTCGTATTAACGAGCGATTTAGTAGACCACGACTCTTTTTGAATACCCGTTATCGCCATTTCAAACAACTCATCTTAACTTAAAATATAGACACATTTTTTGTCTCGCTCAGAATTTAAAACACTATAGAATTATAAAATTAGTTTAACCACATGTACCCAAACGTCCCAACCCATAGAGAGACCTTAACCCTACCATATTATGTAATAAAAAATAGGCATAGTCAACGGGAGCCGCATAATGTACAGGTAGTGAGCGAACATTATGCTGATGGTGGAGGCGGTGGTTAAGAACACTGTTGCAGGTACAAAATAATATATCGGAGCCTTTTTCGGGTACACGACCTTCATTAGAGATGGAAACCAACGTGCGCGTCCGACAAAGCAACAAAAACCCTGTAGGACTGACCCGTGCGCATAAAATGAAAGATTGCCTTTCGCCTAGGGGTCTTACGGGCGGAAAATGAGAAAAGAAGGGGAAAAAAATATACAGCTATATACTGTATAATATATATAACCTACCTCGCTAGGGAAATCGGGTATTTTGTGCGGTTTTTCGTTGTCCGACAACCGTTGTTTACGTATTGTTCGCCGACACCGGTGATTTCGGCGTGAAAAATTATACCGTCGAACAAGGGGTGTAAAAAAAAAAAAGAAATCCGTTAATGAATATGACCCCACCCCACGAGGGTATGAAAATAGTAACAATTGGGGTACAGTGTGTGTAGGCGTTTGACCACGGCATTTTTAAAACATGTCTTTATACATATGGAAATAAAAAAATATAACAAAAATAAATTAAATATACATTTTCATATTTTGACATCTAATGTCACATTAGTTTAACAATAGGCATTTATTTTGATTTTGATTCTTAATGAAGTGTAAGATCAGTATTGGTTTTAAAATGATGTATTATACATTATACTGTCCGGAAATTATGTAATAAAAATGTTTAAGAAGTTTCATGGGTTGTATTAGAACACAAATTAATTATTACAGAAAATTGATAAAATAGAAGTAAATATTGGTCAAACTGGGCATAGTACATTTGCTCTTCGAATCCGCGATGATCTATCACTGTTTTTGAATTTAAACAAGCGTAATACGGTCGACCATCAAACTATAGTTGCGGGACTTAAAAGCATATATTATAACATATATATGTTATATACACAGAAAACAAATTATCTAAGGAGTATGGAAAGTTTTTGAATGATCTATATAATTAGCAACTGTTTATGGTCACTGATTATTAATTAATATATGAACATTTGCATTTCGAATGGATGAATATAAATTTGAACACAAGTTTTGTTGAAAGTATGAAAAGTCATATTTTAAACTCGACCGTCTACTAACGAAACACGAATAAAATGATAATACATTCATATAATCATATCAATTAGTGATTTCTGCCTTACGGGAACACATAATATGAGAAAATAATTTGGTTTGAAAAAAAAAAAATATAAATAAAGTTAGTTTATTTTGTGATAAAATACTAAACAATTCCAACGAAATTCGTCTTAAATTAATAAAATTATAAGTAAGAAGCGGGGGTGGCTAAGTCGCTAATTGACGGGCTAAAGTTTAAATCTGTTGGGACTATTTAAACCGGATTTTACACATGGACTACAATGCTGACAAACATATCACCGAGCTGGTGTGTGTTTGTGTGCGACGTATTTTGCTCACTCCGATGTGTACGTTGTCGAGTGAAATGGGAAATTTTAGAGAAACGACAAAAGTTTAGAAACGTCGAGGGTTAATTCCAAAAACAAGCGCTTAAACATTCCTTGCTCGGGGGAAAAAATTCCCTTTCTAAATGACCCATTGTTAACTAAGAGAAAGGGTATGGACCGAGACTTGGATCTAAAGTTTCGTCTTCATTGTCATTGCGGGTATTATGGGGGTCATGTGGGCGGTGCTCATCTATGAGTTTTCAGTCAACATCCGGTTTATACAAGGTTTCAAGATGCGCTGTCATGAGATGGCGACCCTCTGAGATTATATACATTGAGTTTAGAGACAGATGTATGTAAACTTTTCCGATATAAATACGTCACAACCGTATAACCATGGTGTGAGGTTAATAATAATAATATTTTTTACCTAGTGTAAATTATATTATATTACTTTAATATAGAATATAGAATTACAAATACGAACCTGATATATAAAGCAAAATAACCGTTTATCAAAAAACTCGACAGACGTTCACCCTACTTAACGTCGTTATTATACTAAAAATATTCATGTACACGCTTATATCAACATTTGTTAAGATTAATAATATCATACTTTCGTACGTGTTTGTGAAATAATTTATGCCTATTAAATATAATACCATACAAGTAAATGTTATTTACACATTATTTTAGTATTGATGATGAAGTTCAAATGGAAATATAAATTGTAATCATGCAGCTAATATTGATTTTAAGTTGATAGACTTTTGAGAATAAATAAATAAAATACACACAATATAAAAGATAATTATTCCATTCAATATATAATATTTTTTTTACTAGAAAGCAACATATTTAGTTTTTAGAAACGTTCTTAACGGATGTCGATAGTATAAGCAGTATACCTACGCTCATAAAAAAAAAAAATACACAATTTGTATTTACCTCGCATAAAATATTATATACTATAGCTGTAGTTGTATTCGATGAAAGCTTAAAACTGCATCTTTTACTGTACAATATAACTACTTCATAGCCACGCCACGGTCAGGTTTCAACACCTGCGTCTCAGTCCCCCGGGTCTTATGCAAAATAGCCAAGCGAGAAATCCGACTTTTGTTTTATTTTCACATCAGATTTATCGCTAGGGATTCGCCAGTTTAAAAGAATAGGTTCAGTTTTTATCCGTTGCCTTTTTTTTTTTCAATCCTCACCACAATATAGCGGTTGAGGAATTGCGCGGAGGCGGTGCAAAAAAAAAAAAAAATAAACAGCAATAAATTTAGGATTTTTTGGATATACTCGAGACTTGTAAATTGTGAACATTTCTCGGGTAACAATTATTTATGGTGTAGCGCGAGAACTGGATTTAGATTTTCACAATCTGACAATTTAAAAACAAAAACTTTGACTCGCAATAGAGAAAATTTTACGGAGCAAATGCGATTTTTCCCTCTTCCCTCTGAGAATTATGTGTATTTCATATTACCACTATCAACATTTTAAATTTAAATAAGTCAAGTTATAACTGTGACAGATAAATATACTGTTCAGTTATGATACATTTATATAGTGTTTTATAAATATTAAAAAAGTGGAGTACCTACTTAAATATCCGAATTCTGAAATAGTTTTCAAAGAAAAAAAATATTCAAACAACAAAAAAAGCACATATTTTGTCTGATTTAAACTTAATTCTTGTTTGAATATCATTATGTCCATAAATCAAAAAGCATAAGTATAGGTAGATAGTTTATTTAGTTGCAAGAGCGTATTCAGTTCTATATAATTGTATTCGTTATGGTTTTCTAAATTAGTGCTCATATATTCATTATGGTTATTCAATCATTTTGATAACAAAATAATTTAATAAATGTCAAGTTGAAATCGAATTAGTCCAATAGTTAGTAGGTATGTTTAAATTTAACGACACCTTTTTACTAAATGCTTTTTTTTTTTAAAATAAGGCGAAATATCTCATAAGGTGAACATTATGTTGTTTATAGAGAATACATTTCTTGTGAACAATTTACCAAATTATTAACTTTCAGAGTAATGAAATAGGAACTAGGTCTTGCTCAATTATTCGAATTTTGAAGTTATAATATTAAAATAAGTTTAAATATTTATAGTTCTACCTCCGATGTATAGTGAAAATCGAGAAATGATAATTTTTAAAATAATAATTTTTGTGCTTATAGTAATTGTTAAAATTAGAATATTTCTAAAAATAAGAATTTTAATATCCACCATTAAATTATGGTTATCACTTATCACCCAAAATTAACTGTCATAATATTTTAATTTCACAAAAATATTTAATGATAAAAAAACTAGATAATTGTATTGATATACTGAATATTGGATATTATGTGTGTAAAACAATACATAAGAATATTGACGTTATAATAGACTTTAGTTGTGAACAGTGGCGCTAGCGATAGCCCTCGTTGAAATGTACATCAGAAATCGGTCCATTAAATTTGTGTACGATATTATATGTTTATCTCAGGACCACGCATTATTGTTTAACATCTATTGCGAGTGGATTTAGTGTTAATTTGATTATTGTGATGCAAATAGGGCGTGTCATAAAATTGATTTTCTCGAGCTCTCGAGAGAGTGTATATACACGGATATAATAGCGTTTGATTCAATTATAAGCGACGACGAATTTTCGCAAAAGGATTTAGCGTAACGGGGTTGACACGACGCAGCCTTCACCTGATGACTTCTGATGAACATTAAGAACATCCACTCGCACACACGACCCACCCCTGCTATACAAGTACAACACACACGCGTGCCCTCTCTCATTCAAAAGGCAGTGTTTGTCCGCCGCCAACAACCGTCAACACACAACAGCACAGCGGTGATAAAACGAAGACCATTTTACACGGTGGTCGGCGGCGATGAATGTTTACTGTACAAATGGACAGCAGCGGGAAACCGACTGCAGTGTGTTTCTCTCTCTCTCTGTAGAGAGGGAGGGATGACTGTTACTTAGTAATTCCATTAACAAAAGGTTTTCTCTCTCTCTCTCTCTCTTTGCAGCGCTGTAACGTGCGAGGATCAAACATAACTGACCGACCGACCGATCGACCGACCGACTGACCGTTCGCGGTGAAAACAAGTCGTTGAATAATATACATTCTACACAATAATATGCACACACACGACGACGTATACTGATGACCATTCCCAGCATCGTTCACCCGAGGGCGAAGGGTATAGTTGTTTGAAATCCATCACCGCGAGTATTATTGCGTAGAATATGATGCATTCGTGGAAATAACAAATATCGGCAATTCGGCATATCGCATCAAATGGCTCACAGTGGGACTCTACATCGACCGAAACGATACAATTTACAGGATTGATTTTCACTATGCAGTGTATTATAATAATTAAGTAATAATTATCCAGCGTGACGGCAGTGGCGAGAAGCTAAGTAAAAAAAAAAATAGCCACTAACGTATAATAACAGGAAACCGAGTTTTAACATTGAAAAATCGTCCTAATTTTTTGTCAATTCTTTGCCAAGCTCTACGGGGAAAACGGCTGAACAAATAAAGTCTTATGAGGTATCAATCGATCAGAAATATTGCGCAGATGGGAACAGAGGAACTCGCTAGCAGATTGGTTGGATAGTTTATAAGTTATAAGCAAAAATGTTCAAGTACTTTTAAGACCGATTTTGCGTACGGAACAGTGGGTATGGATAAGCGGTGGGTCGGGGAACGAAAATATCGTAAATATCCCCCGACCCGCCGCTTATAAATTCCCACTACTCACATCGCGGCGGCGACGACGTACGACGATTGGCGATTGCGACCCGGGTCTTATCTAAACCATTTACCATTATACCATTTCGTGTATTGCTGAAGAGTGATGACCAGCAAGATAGTATATAGATTATAGGTATAGGTACTTTCTTAAATCGTGCTGACGACTCAACGACTGTGATTGTTAAGTGAATTCGTGATCCAGCGTGAGGGTATTATATTATTATGCTGAAAACTTGGAACAATAATAAAATAAAATAAGCAATCTGGTGATTAATTCATTACCCGGGGCAACAATTAAGGTCGATGGCAAATCATATGCTCTTAATTCTGTGATTTGCCATCATGGTAAATCTAAGACTCAAGTCTCCAGCCCATTACACATCAGTTTTAAACATAATAATAAAATATGGGTTAGATGTAACGATATAATATTTATATTATAGTTTATATTATAGAAGTATACTTAAATTAATACAATTAAGTATTCACTACAGTATTAACAGTAATTAATAATGTATCAACCATATGTTGACCAAGTACCTATTTAACATTACAATTGATCTTATTTGTCATCATAGGTATTTGTAATATTATAAAATGTCATTTTACTTAATTTCCATATTATATCACGTCTTTTAAAGATTTTATCATTACTAAATTTTAGATTCTGAGTCGAACGATGAATGTATTGATTTTACAATGATGTATGTTTTTTTTTTATTCTTTTTTTTCTTTTTCTTTTCTTTGTGTCTTCCATCGCGGTTTGGGGCTGTAAAACTGTTTCGATTTTCTTCAGCAGTATCTTGTTCGATGGGAAAGTGAATCTAGTTGGTGTATTCGGGTCAAATTTTAAAATTCCTAATAGTTTTCATAAGCGCCGGGAAAAACAACATAAAAATTAAGGAAAAATGGGAATTTTTAAGCAAAATCGGTTTTCCAAAAAATCGATTTTGGTTTTTGGTGTAACTCTAAAAACAAATGAACGTATATATATTAAATTTTCACTGGTTGTTTATATTTGCATTTTCTATACACGATAAAATTTTCAAAATATTATGATTTATTTTTAACTGTTTAAGAAAATTTTCATTTTCCATTTTTATTTTAGTTATTTTTCTAAAAATATCAATAAAATTTTATTTGTTGGTTAAAAAAGCTTGAAAATTTAATAGAAGGCTCCTAGTATATTGTTTCAAAGGTAGATGAAAAATATTAAAAATCCTTAGTCATAGTTTTTTTTTTATAAGCATTTAAAGTTCAAAAATTGACAAAATATGGAAAAATCACGAAAATTAGCAAATTATTTCGAGTTAAGAATTCGTAAAAATGTATATATGATATATCATTGAATTCAAATTTAATACCATCCATTATACAGTGATCCACTTATAACCTACTGTACAGTAGACCAACTTTTTTTCTATTTAGTTTATATTTAAAAATTGTTTGTAGTTAATTACATTTTTTTAATACTTGAAAAAAGACTATCATATTATTTTCAATTTTATTAGATTTATATTTCGTCAACCATATAATAATAAAAATTATCAATAATTGGACTTAATATATTGGTTGATTTGTATTAAAAAAGTATAAATTTTATAATAACTTACAGCGGTTTTATTAAATTTGTACACAAAATTTGTACTTACTTCATAATCGATTGAAATAAATATGTATAATTTTAATTAGATAATGTAAGTAAAATATAACAGCTTAGTGTTAATCGAACAGTAAAATTGAACCTAAAGATAAATGGGAAAGAAATGTCGACAGCAGTAAGGCACAAATTGTTAAGACAACTCGATGATTGATGACGGTCTTCTGAATGACCTATACTGATCTGGCGGACAAGCATATTATTACATAAATCGAAATAGATAAAAAAAATTACTTATTGTGTTTTTTTGTCTGTTAAATATCAAAGAGTCTTAAAAAAGTCGAATTCTAAATAATTAAGTAAACCACGAGGGACCGCAAAGAGAATATAATATATTCAGTGCTTTCCGACTCCATGATAGTCACTATGAGCATAATAACAAATATGTCACATATCATAAAATACCTATATCAATTCATTGGTTCCATTCAATATTATATACAATACTTAAAAAAAAATTAACACAGCCAATAACAATCTAATACACATACCACAGACCACAGTATAAGATTACATATACATATTTTATGTAATGACAAATAACTCGAAGGAATAATTTATAATGCAGAGTTTTAATAATTCTAAAACGACTGAACTAAGCACCCCCCCCCCCCCCATCCTCTCATCCTCTACCAACAGTGCATAAAAACCAATTAAATGTCACTATTGTATTTGATTTGTGAACGTATTAGTTTTAATGTTGATTCAAGTCATAATAATATACATAACGTCGCATTATATACACTGTTGATTAAAATGATACAATATATTTGGGTTAAATAAAATAAATAACACTAAAAATCCACATTGTATTGAATATTGAAATTTAGAATGATTAAATAATGAAAATATGGTTAGTTTGTCATAGATTTGGTCGAATTCCATTTACCTAATATCAATCTTTAACGGTTTTGGTGTAGGGATAATTTAATAATATATCAGTAGATAATAATATTATGTTTTTGGCAATCAGCGTCATATATATTATATAATTTTGATGAAGGACTGTAAAAATGTATTTTAAAAACTGTTATAAAAACTTAAACATAATATATTTTTAGAGACTGTTATTAAACAATTGAAACTCGTATCGACAAATATTTGACTAGTACGGGAGTACTTAAACAATGAAGTACCAATAATGGGTTTTAATGACTATCCTCGACAACGATGGAATAGGAAATAATAGCAATATCAATTACATTTCTTTTCAAATTGAAAATGAAATAGGTATTGGTACTGTTGAGATACAACGATGATCACGGTACACCTTATTATATAGTGTTGGGAATTAGTGTCATATTATAATCGTTATTTGCAATGTTTTATTCCATTTTAGAAACAATAGCATATATAATATAATATTATGATAAGTGTCATAATTTAATTTTTTTTTATTATTAGACAATGAATATAATATACATATGTATCTAATATAGGTACTTATTTTTATACTTGACAAATATCAGAAACATTATTATTTTTAAGCACATTTTGCACATCCATGATAGAAAGCATTTTGTCGTTTGTCACAAATGGCAATTCTCACTCAAGTAAAGACTAAAACATAGCTATAGCAGCTTGAGCATTAGTATAAATATGTATATACTGACACATTGCCGGAGCGAACTAACAGTATAGCTGATATTTAGGGCGGTATGGTTACTTTTACTGTTTATGCATTCTCCCCTACCCCTACCCCCACAAAAAAATACAAAGCCAAATTCACTCCTTCGTGAGTAATGTGTATAATGCCGTATAATGAGATATAAATATATGCATGATATATACGATATACCTATCCAAACCAATACATATGGGTATACATAATTTGTATTTACACACATCGCGGTCGTAAATCATAATAGGTGCCTAGCAATAATCATAATTTCTTTGTAATAATATATTATATTGAATCATGAAGATTAGAACAGTGATGTTATTCGGTTACCTATCATAAAATATGTTGTTTCCTATATAGTTATATAAATTTAAGCGGAATTGCTCAGTGTCGGACTGGCTCGAAAAGGCCCAGTCCCCGATTTGGAAAAAAGGGCCCCCAACAGGCAATGGCAAATGTTTTGATCAGACCAAAAAAACTCGCTTCGCTCTCAATCCAATTTTCATGTATCTACATAGTCAAATAGAACATTTTTTTTTCAATACAATTGCCATCTTTCATATTTATCATACAGCCATATAGGCAAAAATATGAAATAACTAATAGCTACGTTGACTGAAATTCAATCATTCGATATATTAACTGGTTTTACTATATTTTCAATATAGAAGTTATATTGAGTATATTCTGAAATGCTAAGACATTTTCTGCAGGTCCTTAGTAAATTGACGACAAGAGACCCATCGGACAGTTTTTTTTATTATTAGACAGGGGAAATCCTTCCCATTCAACACCCAAATTACGCCACTGGGGCGTAGCCCCTATACTGGCTATATCACGTTCTGTGACATCAAACATTATTAAGAAAAACACCGAGTCAAATTGTGTCAAACTGTGCACGAGTACAATACTTATCTAAATTATAATAATTCAGTTAAAATCAGTTATAATGCGAAATAATACCAAGTAACACGCATACCATTTCATAGGCATAACACATTACGCAGAATCATTTTTTTCTATGTTTTTAAGTAATCTTAGAGTAAAATCACCTATTACAAGAAAGATAGAAAATAATATTTTTGAGGGAATGACTTAACGATTTGTCTAAATATTGTCTCAAAACAGTTTAAACATATTTGTATATAGGCACTAGATAGCTATTAAATTAGTAGACAATGTCATTTTTTAAAATTTTTTTTTCCTTTCATATTTCTTTATTTTTAATATTTTTTGAGAACGTCTCAAGATTGTAAACAAAAATACGTTTCCTGATTTGAAAAAGAAAATGTTTATTTCGTATTTCTATTTACTCTAGACGAATAATAATAATATTAATAGGTACAAAATCAGGGGACCCAATTACCATAATTAAGCCAGGGCCCCCCTTCCACAATTGCGGACTAGCGGTCCGGGCCAGTCCGACTCTGGAATTGCTATTGTCGAACACTAGAACTAATCAACTTCACGCGACTGCTTAGAGGTATATCCAGTTATAGTTTACTCAAAACTTCAATGAGAATGACTCCCGTGTGCTATGCACGCAACCTAGTGGTGTAGCATCGCTATATGTTTGTTATGATAACAGTGTACAATAATAATTTATTATACCATCACCTGCAGCAGAACAAATCGAGCGGTGCCTTCATCGTCGATGGATTAATTTCTGTTGGTTATTTATAGAAGCGAATATATTATAAAGGACGAGGGAGCTTCTCTTCGGCAGACCAAATAACGTGCAAGCAAATATTATTAAATCTTTTACACGTTTACATAATATACATACACACATATATATATATATATATATATAATATAATATAATATATGTATACACACATAGGTATATTATATATTATATATATATAAATTGTACCGCGAATGCCGGAGCAGACGGTAGTCTCGTCAACAAATAATCGTCTCTGGTAAATAGTCGGGAGCCGAGGGAATAAAACCGTTGCCGCAGTCGCTGTTCGAATATATATATTAATATGATACTTGTGTTATACCTATCGAGCGCCACTATATAATAATATATATATAATTCCACAGGAGTGTTTGGATACCGAAGGCTGAGGCGGCGACGGTCTGCAAACAGCGTGGTCCGGGAAATTAATAACTGTTTGTTGTTGTTTCATCGTCGAAGACTGCGTGTTTATATCGCCGTACTCTTGTATTGCCACTGATACACAGCAGATTAAGCTCATAGGCCATCTGAAAATTGAACGGACAGATACGCGAAACCAACTGCGTGGGTATACATATACGTCGTATGAGCTACACCGACGAAGATATTATTGTATTTAAGACCATAATATCATTATAGGTAGGTATTAAATTTAATAACCGTTCTGTTACAGAGTAAACACAATCATAATATAATACTATAGTGTTTTATTATTTCATGACATTTATTTTCTTGACATATTTAACGAATATTTTTCAAAATGTTTCATTTTGCATAAAATAAAATAAAATTATCACGAAATCGTCAAGTAGGTAGTTATTAGTTATTACTCTTCTGCGGTATGAATTAATATTATATAAAAAATGACAATAGGTCCATTTTTATATTATAACCACGATTAAAGATATAATATACATAATATATAACCTTATGAGTTATAATATGAAGTATATATTTAATCGTGAATATAACTTAATCTAGGCAACCATAAATATTAATAGGTCATAGTTGATAAATATATTGAGTACTGGCATGGTAGTAAAGGGCATTATATAATTTATATTGTAATAATTTATTTATTGATTGTATCACAACTATGGTCGTGCAATTTTATGGAACGTAACTTGGAGGAAATTACAGGGAATTCTTGAGAATGGCCGTTCCTATTAACACCAAACAGTTTCGAAAAATCAATTTTTATTACCATTCATTATTTAAATAAATTACGTATCTCGGAAAGATATTCAAATTGTTTGAATATAGTGCCCAAGTTAAATATTATAAGTTAAAAATAAATTAAATTGCAATTTTTATTTAAATAAAACTATTAAACTATTGTATTGTAAAATTATTTATGATGAAAAAACCTAAATCATTAAATTAAACTATTGAATAATTATGTTAAATTGACTATGGATGTGAAAGAGTACATCTTGCAGCAACATCCAATTCGCAAACACTATAAAAAACTCCGGCCCACGAGAGATCAGTACCGTCACACGCATGCAGAATGACCGGCAGCGACGGTGGCGGAGCCCAATTTCCCCCAGTATGTGCCGGAATGCCGCAATCGTCGCAATTGCCGACCGACACCGACAGTCGCCGAAACGCTGTGGTTGATTGAGTGGGAGATGCGCGAAATCGGACGAGTTTTGGTCGAATAGCGGTACTGATCTCTCGTGGGCCGGAGTATATCAAATATATACTTTAGGTAAAATAATAACCTAAGAGCATTAGTCTGCACTTTTTTTGTTTGACCTCTAAATTATATAAAAATGTGCAGTGATTTAGAAGAATGGAGTATATAATATATTAATATGTAACTGTTGGATGCGATTATAAAACATTAAGTTAAAACTGATAAAGTGGTAACATATGAGAACATACACGTGGTCATGGGGCATACTTATAACAGCAGATATAAAGTTTAGAATTTAATTTAAATTTATAGAGAAATACTGCAAATCCATGGCTTGAGACTTCATTGAGAAAAATTCACGCGGAGGCCAAATAAGCAGAAAAAACAAGTGAGCCAAATAGTATTCAGTTACAGTGAAGCAGTGTTGTAGCTACATCACCATCCATCAAAGTTAAATACGTCCTTATACATTCGATTCGCGGAATCACGAGCATACAATTTCAACATCCGGTTGAACATTTATAATATTGATAAATCATATAATATTGCAATAATTTACATTTACTATTGATTTAATGTTTATTTTTCTCCACAAATACTGTTGCTATAATAAAATAAATCGTTATTTTAAATTATTAATTAAAATTAAAATTATAGTGCTGTTCAATTAAAAAAAAAAAAATATATACGTTTGAACTTGTTGTACTCCCGTGAACGATATACGGTTTCTGTAACCTTCTGAACATTTCTAAGAGTGCCAACCACATTCGCAATTATCAATATTTACGGAATAGTAAACAACACTATACATTTTATGGCCATCATAGAATTAAATTCATGCCACGGAACCCCTTGAGTATTTCGTGAACAATCAAATCACATTTTTATACCTATGACGTGTCCTACCGATTTCTAAGTTCTAAAAATACTTTAATGTTTATTAGTAGTGTAATAAATAATAATCCACTGTTCCAGTCGCGGAATGTGATTGAGAGTAAGTACAGCCTGCAGCTACTAGCTCCCGGATGGGTGACCACCCGTGTTCGTAGTAGGTAGTAAAAACCTTGCCACACATATACGTGTTTTCTTACTTACCTTACAGTAACAACCTTACCAAACATAGTTCATAATCCCCAACAACCAGCTCATGGCCCTTAGTCGACGGGCTTAGGTTCATTAAATAAAACATTAATCATAGACCCACGGACTTATACTTATATATTATAGTATATTATAAGGTCTATAGTAATAATAATAGTTTTACATTTACAATTTTTATAAAAGACATAGTGTTGCCGCCGCAACATAATTAAATAATAGTATAGCATCATTTAAATTATATCATTGTCGGGCAGCGAGGATAGCCGGTCACACACACACACACACTATCACCTGTTGTCATAATATTTATTTTTGTATGTACCTATTTAAATGTCTTGTGAGTTATATAATATGTAGATAAAATGATATCGTGCCGCCGCTCCGTCTACGCGGATATTTTACTTAGCACGGCCGCCGTAAATGTCTGTCTCTGCCCGTACGTTGTACCGACCGTTTCTACGTACAAATTATTATTGTCAATTTTTATAACAACTAGTAACCAGTGCTCTAAGTAAAATAATCAATTATTTTTTTATATATAATCCTTTTTCGTATCGTGTATATATTATTTCCACCATTGTAAGCCATAAAGGCAGCATATATCATATTGTTGTTAATTATATCATCGTCGTGCATGTATTTTATATTATTGTAGCATAGGACCAGCTGGCCAGTCTGCGCTCCACAAACCACTGTGAGTTATTTTGTTATTTATTATATTTTTTTGTTGCAATTATTATTATATTCTGATGTGCTAGAAGGGCGCATAACATTCTTATATTTATATTGTGTTTGGTCAGAAGGGCCGAACATTATTATTATTTTTATACTATTTCTATTCTGTTGAGCCAGAAGGGCCAATCTTTTTATATTTTCACGTAGCTCTAATAGCTGCAGTGAATTAAACCTTTATTTTTATTATTTTATTAAATTGTTATTTGTTTGGCCATAAGGGCCGGCATTTATATACACCGTTTTTCTGTTGAGCCATAAGGGCCACAATATTATCTGCCTACTGTTATAGCCATAAGGGCTTTGATATTATATTTTTATACCTACTGTGTTGCTGTGATTTTTTTATATTTTTGTACCATTATTATTTAGATTTTGTATTATACAGCAACTAGTTAGTTACCAGCAATCGTGTTACCGTTTTTTTATCTTAGTTTAATTATTGTACACACACCCACATATATACACACATAACACACAAACAATACACATAAATACACTACACGCATTACGTAGCTCGACAGTATTTGCCCGGCAATCCCGACCACTGCTGTTCGAGCTATTACACCACTACACACCCAGCTAGTCCTCGTATATTTAAGACCTGTCCTAGGTGTTAGTGGTCAACAATTAGGTGTCCGGGGTGCGCATACTATTATTATATGCTATCGGCCCGTCCATTTTGGTGACCTCGACGTGATTTTTATTTATTATTTAGTTGTTTTTGTGTTATTGCGTTTGGATTGTCTTGTTAGTGGCAATAATTATATTTATGCATTTATAGTTTATATATTATAAATATTGAAAACATATAAAGGTTTATCATTATATCATTTATTAGGCGTAAGGGCAAAATTATTATTTAGTATCGAATTTATTTTTTCTTGCGCTGGTTGTTATTATTATTTTCTTCTTTTTTCTCAAACAATATGGTGCTCGACTCAAATGAGCAGAAGGTTCTTGCAGACTTAGAGAGAAAGAGGGGTGTAGTAAAGGCGTCATTAACACGGATAGCTAAATTCGTTGACAGTTATGATCCATCTGAGCAGTCAATTGCGTTGTTGGATTTTAGGCAAGAGGAACTCCCACTCATTAATCGAAAATTTGATACTATACAGAGTGAGATTGAATTGCTGGCTGTTGATGAAGCGGAGGCTGCAGAAGCTGAGAGAGATAAATTTGAGACTAGTTATTATGAGCTAAGAGCTAAAATTCAGGAATTAGCCAACGCAGAGAAACTGCATAATACGACTGGGCAAAACAACTCATTTGGGAACACCTCCACAAGACAGCGCATGCAGCTAGCACCTATACCTTTACCTAAGTTTAATGGGGATATACAAGGTTGGTCATCGTTCTATGATGTATATCGTGCAGCGGTTCACGACGATGATTGTTTTACTCCTGCACAGAAATTTTATTATTTACGTTCATGTTTGACGGAGCAAGCGTTAGATTTAGTCCGGTCTATCCCAATAAGTGACGGAAATTATGAGGTCGTATTGGCAAAGCTTAAGCAAAGGTACGATAATAAGAGTCTGGTGATTCAATCACATATCCGGTCGATTTTAGAGATGCCTGCTGTTGAAGAGGCGTCAGCTAACGCATTACAAAGGTTGCACTCGAACGTTTCCACACATGTTGCGGCTCTGAGGACACTCGGGCAACCTGTGGATCACTGGGATGCATGGTTAATCACAATAATAACAAGTAGGTTAGACAAATCTACCGGACATAGTTGGCAACTTCATTTGAGAAATACTGAGTTACCAGCATATAATGATCTTGAAGCATTTTTGGCCAGTCGATGCGTAGCAATGGAAAGCTCGGAGACTGTATGTCAAACCACAATTTCTACTAAGCTTAACAATATTAACAATGCCAAGACGATGTTCTCTAAAACACATCAGCCTACGAAGAAGGTGTTAATTTCTACTAATAATAGACCAGTCTGTCCGTGTCCATGTTGCTCTGAAAGTCATAGGTTGTTTGCGTGTGAGCAGTTCAAAGCTCTCCCAGTAACGGAACGCCTGGGTATGGCAAGAGCATCTCAGCTATGCTTCAACTGTTTAGGTCCGTTTCACTCTGCTGAAAGCTGCAGATCAACGTATACGTGTCAAAGGTGCAAGCAGAAGCACAACACACTTCTTCATTACGAGAAGCCAAATCCAGTTGGTCAAATCAGTGACTCAGATCAAGCTAAAAGCAACATTGCTGCCACATCAAACCAAGGATCAAGTCATAATGTAGCATGTCCCGCACAAGGAGGAAAGGGTCATGTGTTTCTTTCTACAGCGTCTGTTCTGGCAGAAGATCAGTACGGTGAATTCAAAAAATGTCGTGTCATATTAGACAATGGATCACAGATGAACTTTGTATCTAAAAGTTTTGCTAATTTATTGCAACTTCCACGCAATAGATCGATACTCCCTATCAGCGGCATTGGAGCAAATCGAACACAGTCTGTCTCAAGTATATCAGTCAAGATGAAATCTCGAGTAAAGCAATTTGAAGTTGACTTGGTTTGTCACATACTACCGATAGTGATAGATGCCTTACCAAGTTGTTCAAAACCGAAAGGTGGATGGGAGATTCCAGCAGAACTAGTACCACAACTGGCCGATCCGTCGTTTGATTCAACAGGAAGTGTTGACTTGCTCATTGGTGGCGGTATATTTTATGATTTAATTGAGGCAGCAAGGATCAGGTCGCAAAAGGGAGCTGTTTTCTTACAAGACTCGAAGTTTGGCTGGCTTGTTACAGGAGAGGTGGGCACTATCTCACTTTTGGCTACATGTTCAATTGGTGAAGCCTGTGAGGACAACCTCAGGATACTAAGCAATAATGAATCTGAAGTGTATGGAGTTGCATCAAAACCAAATAAGAAATGTATTGAAGAACAGAAGGCTCTCAAACATTTCGAAGAAACTTCAAGGCGAGATGAGACAGGAAGATTCGTTCTGCGACTGCCATTGAAGCCAGATGCACGTTCCGTCGGAAGAACCTTAGAAATGGCGACAGCTAGATTTCTCAGCGTTGAACGGAGACTCCAGCGTGAACCAGAACTGCGGCTTCAATACACTCAATTTATGGAAGAGTATTTAAAAATGGGACATATGAAAATAGTGAGCAAGGAAGAGAACCAGCCAAGTGCCGCATTCTATCTACCACATCATCCAGTGATGAAGTTATCGAGTCTCACAACTAAGTTACGGGTCGTATTCGATGCGTCGGCAAAAAGTACTTCAAACTTATCCTTAAACGATGTACTTTTGTGTGGTCCAACTGTTCAGGATGATTTAGTTACAATACTGATGCGATTCCGTAAACATCAGGTTGCCGTAACAGCAGACGTGGAGAAGATGTTCAGACAAATAAGGGTAGCTGAAGAAGACCAAGACTGGCAAAGGATAGTTTGGAGATCGCAGCCAGATAAAGCATTAGAACTGTATCGACTTTCAACCGTAACCTATGGCACAACTTCAGCTTCATTTATGGCAACTAATTGTCTTGTCTCACTGTCCGAAGAAGCAAAACAGAAACACCCAGAAGCGTCAAAAATCATACGCCATGATTTCTATATGGATGACTTAATGACCGGTGCCAGCACAGTTGATGAGTGCTGCCAGTTACAGAAGCAAATCGACTCAATTCTAGAATCAGCACACTTTCCCTTGCGCAAATGGTGTTCAAATTCAACTGAAGTCTTAGAACGCATTGGAAATTCAAGCGATGACCCGTTATTTGCACTACAGATTGGTGAAGATGAAATAATCAAATCATTGGGGCTTAGCTGGAAGCCAGCGTTGGACGCATTTCAATTCATAGTAGAGCAGAAAGCATTTATGCCTAAGTCGACAAAAAGAACGCTACTATCTGATCTAAATAGAATCTTTGACCCTTTAGGGTTCCTGGCGCCTGTACTGGTAAGAGGAAAGATATTCTTGCAACAGCTTTGGCAGTTGAAAATAGAATGGGACCAACAGCTACCAGAGGAATTGTCAAATAGATGGTATACATTTTACCAAGAGTTTAATGATCTTAGTTATCTACCTATTCCAAGAAAGTGTATACCGTACCAATCTGTGGAAGTGGAAATCCATGGGTTTTGCGACGCGTCAGAAGAGGCCTATGGATCTGCAATCTACGTACGAAGTAAGGATTATACGGGCTACTGGCACTCCCGATTACTTTGTGCGAGGACACGCGTCGCGCCATTAAAGGGCTCCACAATACCAAGGCTTGAGCTTGGAGGAGCATTAACACTCACTCAGTTATCGATAAAAGTGTCCGAGGCCTTAGATATAGATGTTAAAAAATTCTACTTATGGACTGATTCTATGGTAGTACTCGGATGGCTAAATTCACAAACTTGTAGATTAAAAACATTCGTGGCCAACCGGGTAGAAGAGATTCTAGAAACTACGCAGCCAGAGCAATGGAGGCATGTCGTAACAACCGAAAATCCAGCTGATATTCTCTCTCGAGGAACAACGCCGAATAATCTTCAGAACATGAACCTATGGTGGCAGGGACCACATTGGTTAGCGTCAGAGTCAGATGAATTTAAGAAATCAATCATTACAAACCAGAATCAGGACCTGCCGGAGCAGCGTAAGATTAAGCTAGCATTGTTGGCAGTGAATCCACTAGGCAACCTTTTCCAGCACTATTCCAATTGGCGGGATTTGCTATGTGCAGTGGCATGGATTTTGAGGTTCCTAAGATATCTAAAGGCGAAAAAGAACTTGGATGTGCCCAAATATCTAACCGTATCTGAGCTGAAATCAGCAGAGATAACAGTGCTAAAGCAAGTACAGAAGGAGGTGTTTGCAAGAGAGATGTTGGAACTGAAAAAGGGTAATGATGTAGGAAGAAATAGCAAGCTAAAGGGACTCTCGCCGTATTTAGAAGACGGCTTGATCTTAGTTGGTGGACGATTAGGACACGCCCAAATCCCCGAGCGTCAAAAGCACCCAATAGTTTTGCCTCATGGTCATAGAGTATCAAAGCTAATTTTTGAGAATAAGCATCGGGAACTTCTACATTGTGGGCCACAGTCACTGCTGGCTGATATCAGACGTGTATACTGGCCAATTAAGGGACGGATTACAGCACGATCAGTTATATCAAAGTGTGTAAGATGTGCTAGAGCAAGGCCACAATTTGCACAGCCGCTAATGGGTCAACTGCCACAGCAAAGAGTCAATGTCTCACCACCGTTCGCTGTAACAGGTGTTGACTTTGCAGGGCCATTAATTGTCCGAAGTGGAGTACGTCGAATTGTCGGAACAAAAGCCTGGATATCACTATTTGTCTGTTTTTCAACTAGAGCTATTCATTTAGAGGTAGTAGAGGATCTATCCAGTAGTGCCTTTGTAGCAGCACTTAGGCGTTTCATGGCACGGAGGGGACGTTGTGTGAAAATATATAGTGACAATGGGACTAACTTCGTGGGCGCCCAGAAGGAGCTCAACATTCCAATTCAACAAAGTATACCTGTATTAGCCAAGGAAGGTGTTGAATGGCATTTCAACCCGCCCTCTGCTCCACATTTTGGCGGCTTATGGGAAAGCGCGGTCAAAAGTGCTAAACACCACTTAACTCGTATGCTTGGTGAAACCAAGCTCACCATAGGCGAGCTTAATACCTTACTGTGCCAGGTCGAGGCATGTTTAAACTCGCGACCGATCACACCAATGAGTCATGATCCTTCAGAGCTAGAAGCACTGACACCAGCTCACTTCCTAATTGGAAGGCCCATTACGTTAATGCCTGAAGTAGACCTGACACAAGAAAATCCAGGAGGCATGCGCAGGTGGAAATACGTACAACACTTAAGTCAAACATTTTGGAAAAGATGGCATGCAGAATATTTACCACAAATGCAAGTTCGAGGAAAATGGATAACAAAAAAGGGACCACTGAAGATTGATGATATTGTTATAATAAAGGAAGATCATGTACCACCTACCAAATGGAAACTCGGTAGAGTCATTAAGGTCCATCCAGGAATAGATGGAGAAATCCGAGTGGTTACAGTACGAATTGGTTCAGGAACAGAAATGAAAAGGCCAACGGTAAAACTATGCAGACTCCCAACAGACAAAGACATAAATATAGATGCAAACGAAGAGTTAGTTGAAAAATAAATTTTCAACGTGGGGGAGAATGTTGCCGCCGCAACATAATTAAATAATAGTATAGCATCATTTAAATTATATCATTGTCGGGCAGCGAGGATAGCCGGTCACACACACACACACACTATCACCTGTTGTCATAATATTTATTTTTGTATGTACCTATTTAAATGTCTTGTGAGTTATATAATATGTAGATAAAATGATATCGTGCCGCCGCTCCGTCTACGCGGATATTTTACTTAGCACGGCCGCCGTAAATGTCTGTCTCTGCCCGTACGTTGTACCGACCGTTTCTACGTACAAATTATTATTGTCAATTTTTATAACAACTAGTAACAAGTAACCAGTGCTCTAAGTAAAATAATAAATTATTTTTTTTATATATAATCCTTTTTCGTATCGTGTATATATTATTTCCACCATTGTAAGCCATAAAGGCAGCATATATCATATTGTTGTTAATTATATCATCGTCGTGCATGTATTTTATATTATTGTAGCATAGGACCAGCTGGCCAGTCTGCGCTCCACAAACCACTGTGAGTTATTTTGTTATTTATTATATTTTTTTGTTGCAATTATTATTATATTCTGATGTGCTAGAAGGGCGCATAACATTCTTATATTTATATTGTGTTTGGTCAGAAGGGCCGAACATTATTATTATTTTTATACTATTTCTATTCTGTTGAGCCAGAAGGGCCAATCTTTTTATATTTTCACGTAGCTCTAATAGCTGCAGTGAATTAAACCTTTATTTTTATTATTTTATTAAATTGTTATTTGTTTGGCCATAAGGGCCGGCATTTATATACACCGTTTTTCTGTTGAGCCATAAGGGCCACAATATTATCTGCCTACTGTTATAGCCATAAGGGCTTTGATATTATATTTTTATACCTACTGTGTTGCTGTGATTTTTTTATATTTTTGTACCATTATTATTTAGATTTTGTATTATACAGCAACTAGTTAGTTACCAGCAATCGTGTTACCGTTTTTTTATCTTAGTTTAATTATTGTACACACACCCACATATATACACACATAACACACAAACAATACACATAAATACACTACACGCATTACGTAGCTCGACAGTATTTGCCCGGCAATCCCGACCACTGCTGTTCGAGCTATTACACCACTACACACCCAGCTAGTCCTCGTATATTTAAGACCTGTCCTAGGTGTTAGTGGTCAACAATTAGGTGTCCGGGGTGCGCATACTATTATTATATGCTATCGGCCCGTCCACATAGCGTATCCAAAGCTATAGATAATTTTTCCTCGAGTCCATAAAACTATTTTCAATTATCTATATTCAGACGAAAAAAAAAATCTTAAATGTGAATGTTATTATATTATTTTATTTCTGGAATTTTCATGTAAGTACCTTATTTGGTTTTACGATTTAAAAAAAAATCATTCCCTTTAAAAAGAACTCCACACTTGTGAAGTTTTAAAATTATTTTTATAAAATCCCACGTACAATTATAATATGTACTTACTCGTATGACGTCGCATAATATTGTGCATTGTTGAACACATTTTAAAATAGGGTAGCTACCGTCATGCACATTTTTCAAGGTTGGTGAGCATTTAAATTTTGAAATGTTTTACAACGAAAATAATAATTGCACATTTGTAAGTCACAACCCACCCAACACTATACCACGCCACTACACGGTATCAGTATAACATTATAATATGTATATACCTCCTATAGGTACCTACCGTATATTATATACGCACACATACTGCGGTGCGATATTATCACTGAAACAATTTATCAGTAGGATACTTATCGATGTGTATACAAATAATTATTCTCAAAGGTATATAATAATATGGGTACTAATAGGTATAATATACCTACAATATGTATGTATATAATATAATTATTATATATAGCTATATATATACACATATAATATATACAATAGCTTTTTGTCTGCCGAATCGATTGATATCCGTCATATTATTTCACACACACACACACACACACACACACACACACACACACACACACACACACACCACCCACGCACCCACACAGGAATACAAATGTGGTGGAGGTGTGTTATAAACGGGGAATCATGTGCATATTATATAATAATAATATATAATATTATAGCGTTACCGCACGGACGCACGCATTATACACGCTCGTCGTCGGGCGGCGCGGTAATCACGCGAGCCGTATAATTTATAAACAAGGAGCTGATGGGTTAGATACGCGAGCTGCACACCCACCCACATTGCACCCCACGCCGACTTGACGCCGATCGCGGGGGGGGGTCACAATTACTGCAAAACGCGGCCAGTGATATCATATTATATATTATTATACGGCTAGACTTATTATATTAATAATGTGAAAATAGCTGCAGCAGTCGACTCAATTCTCGGAGTCGCGACGACGTTGGTTTTGCGCCAAAGGTTTTTACATTTTTTTGCCGCGTTCAATTCATATTATTCCATTATTACGACGTACACACGTCGTATTAATATACTATTATAATAATTTTCAAAGTGTTTAGCCGTCACCGGTAACGAGCAGATATGTATAATAGGTACATATATCGTACGCAATTCATCTCGATAATACTAATATAATTGGTAGGAACGCACAAGCGATATCGACTCCGAATCATCATACGAATCCGATTGCATAAAATAATTATAATAAACCGCCCTCGAGTGCTATATTTACAATGAATTCAAGCCAGGGAACATGCGTGCCTATATATTATAATATCGTCACGACCAGTTGATATACAATTTCTATGATGTCGTCTGTGCAAGCGCACAGCAAGTGTAATAGGTACATCAATAGTTGGATTTGAAACTTTTTATTAAGTACCTAGGTCCTAGGTATATATTATAGTAGATGTCACGATAGTATATGCTATCCTTGTTGAATCAAGTACCGAACAAATTTCTTTCTATTATCTCTTTGAACATTAAATGATACTGAATACTGATATAAATTTGTATATAATATATTGTAAAGTAGGTACATAATTAAAAATGTTAATGTAATCAAATTGTATTTATCTTTTTTTAAAAGAGATAATATGGTAAAACTCAATAACTAAGTAATTGATGAATATAAAATATTTTCTCGGAAAACATCACACAGGTTAGCGGTATATCTCATTAAAAATGAATTTTGCCTAAACCTCTATATGGAATATAGTTATATGGACTTTATATTACTACCAGCACAACTGGGAAACTTCTACCGTAGATAATAAAATAAAATTAGTTATATTTAACTTTTGAATAATATGTTATTCATCAAGTATTTTGACTATATATTCATCTACTACAAAACTAAATATAGAAAACTAAATCAATTCATATAGTTCATCATTTGTATATACAATATATTATGAAACGGTTTCTTAATGTTTTTTTTTAAAAAATGAATAACATAAATTTATAAATTGAACAAACGCATACTTACTCATACATGTATATATGAGATAGAGCGTTTTTAGTCTGTAAGATTTAAACAAACAGAGGAAAGGTCTGTAATAACAGTTATCTTAATTTATCACCAGAGAACACCAATCAATCGTCTTTCAATATGCAAACTATCAGTTAATATCATTGTTATTTTACATTTTTCTGGTTGTTAATATTAGTATGAAAGTATATTTTAATATGAGATAACTCGATTTGAACTTGTTTAAACGATGTTTCTAAAGATGTGTAAGGGCATGAAAAATAAGAGTTCTCCTGGTCATATTTTTGTACTTGACCCCCCGGCCAACCACAGAAAACATAAACTACTGCACACGCGAACCAGCACGCACACAACAATACATATTCCACATAAATAAATAACACAAGTAGAATTTAGTAAGTGTTCGGAGGAATTATTCCAATCGAGGTTCAAATTGTTTTCAAACAAAAATAATTCTATTGTTGTTATTAATTGCTGACAATAATAATTGCCTATAGAACAAATAAATTATAGAACATCAATTTATTTGCTGTCAATTAACTAAATTCAAATACAATACAATCACTATCCTTACCATTATAGGTACCATAATAACAGTGAAAGAGTTAATACTAAATAGACAGTTCTTTAAAGCTCCAGGAACAAGGTAGATAAATGGTTTTTTGACTAATGACGTAAATAGGTACTGTTTTTTTCAGTTAATATTATTTGTTTAAAAAAAAAAAAACTAGTTGAAAATAATCTTTCAAAAAGTTTCAACTTTTGAAAAAAATATAAATATATAAAGGGTTAAGCATCCCCGAAGACTAGTGATGAATAAATTTCGTACCCTTTTCGGCATTGAAAAAGGTATGACCTTATATGAAATATGTTTTTATCATTTTCAATTTTGATTAAAATGTTAATGTAAATATATTCAGTACTTAAAAAACTGTAATGTTTACATTATTTTGAAGCAGTACAATAACAGTTATAGTTACTATATAGGAATTTAAAAACTAACTATCTATAGTACAGATTGAATTTTGTTTAAATGTTATGAGTATATTATTATAATAATAACTTGTATATTATTGTACAATAACCAACAACCAGGTAGGGTAGCACTAAGTATAAAAAGAAAAGAGCACCTTAAAATACACATATAGGCAAAACACACGCTAAACTGCCGGACGTAATTTATTTTAATTCCTTAAACTATGTGTTTGTATGCTAGATAAGATGTTAGATTAAACTTATTGGCTGGAACGGTAATTTTTAAACAGAAATTATTATTATCGTGAAAGAACTACTCATCAAAGTGACTTTTATCTAAAATGCCTTCACTTTTAATTGATCGAATTTTAGCTTAAACGAGAATTATACTTTTAAAGTAGTATATTGTAGGAGTATTTGAAAATAATGGAAACGGAATGGTAATATAAATCAGAAAAATTGAGTTAACATGGGACTAGGAAATACGCATTTCGCACCGCGATCGGCACATACATACACACACACGCATACACATACATAATATACAAATAAGAAGAAACTTGTTACAGTTAGACATCTGCGAGCAAAGTAATTTCTATAAAGACAGAAACGTGATGCTTCGTCTTCTTCAGTCAATTTGCATGTCATTACGAGCACAGAAAGTCGCCTCAATTTAGCCAATTAACGAAAGTGGATGTTATTTGAATATTAGAGTCACATTGAAAGTTTTTAGCAGCGGGACAATTCAATAATGTTCGTATAATTTAAATTAATAGACAAGCTTTAAAAAATGCTTTTATACTATAATCTGTAATTTCACATAAGCAGTACCAGCCTAAGCAACAATGATATCTATTTTTATTAGCAAAAAGCCAAATTTATAAAGAATCGACTTTTAAAAAATGATTTTCATAAAATTTAATCATTTTCTATGTATAGGTACATATGAATGATAAAACGGAAAGAAAAAAGTATTTATAATTCGTAAATCTTAATGGTTATAAACATTAATGAGTGTTGTAGCCATGTACAAAAGTTATCGTGTTTATACAATTTTGAATTAATATAATTATAATATAATAATATAGTCTATACGTGTTACCTAAATGTAAGATGAATATCGTACATTTTAATGCAATAAAAAAAACAATATTATTATCAATAACCATCAGTTATAGTATTATTTTTTGTAGATTTTTAAAATTGCATGTTTTTAAAATTAAAAATTATATTTAAATCACATTTCTGAATCACAAATAACATGGTCCTGAAAAGTAAAAACTTTAATATATGCATTAAAAATTAGTATTCACTAACTAACCTGAAACCACTAATTATGGAAATAAATGCAAACAAGTTTTGCTATTCGTTTTAAATTTACTACAAAATAAATTGATTACCAATCATTCAAGTATGACCCATTACGTACGTCATAAAATAAGAAATGATTTAAGATTTTAATGCTTATAATATAAGAACACGTATTTTTTAGTTCATTATTAGAATATATCAACTTATAAATAAACATTATAACTAGCGATGAGTACAATAAATAACAATAGACTTTCTACATTTGTTAAACGATTACCGATGGTTTTTTATAAATTTACAAATATTATATTATTATAATATAATTATTATTATATATTACTATATTATATAAAAGAAACAATTGAATGTAGATATGTATTATTCTTTAAATATGTATTATTTACAGTTTACAGATTATGATTTAATAATATCATCATTCGCTTCGTGGCTGTTGACCACAACGCATGTATAAATATTTATTCATGCAAATAGTTTTCAATTAAAAAAAAACAATAATAAACCACTCACATTAATAGATAACGGGGTCAGAAATATTGGAAAATCGGTGTGGATATTCTACTGTTTTCAACACCTAGATATTTTCAACTTCTCAAGCCCAAATCTCGAAAAATCAGTAATTATATAATCACGTATTTACTCGCGGCACCTGCGATAAAAGGTCTATTGTTTCGTGCTTCCCGGCATAACCGTGGGCAGCCCACAATAATTATATTTCGACTAAAGTTGCGATGAAGATAACACGTAACGAACTGCAATATAAATACTATTAACTCTACCACCGCTGTGAGCACTAATAGCAATAAAAACAAAAATAAAATAAACTCCGT
This sequence comes from Macrosiphum euphorbiae, assembly GCA_949089665.1. Taxonomy (NCBI): domain Eukaryota; kingdom Metazoa; phylum Arthropoda; class Insecta; order Hemiptera; family Aphididae; genus Macrosiphum; species Macrosiphum euphorbiae. Next base: position 60,900,030 of record CARXXK010000003.1, on the reverse strand, counting down.
TTCGTCCAGTCGCATACAGAGTGGATTAATTGATGTTTTCGATAACATTTTTAAATGGAAACATTTTGTAACAAAATCAAATAAATCCATTGGTGAAAGGAATCTCTCATCTGACGAAGCACTCGCAAATAATATTATACAATTAATGTAAAAAAAGAATATTCTCTACGACAAATAAGTACTCCTGTGACAGGATTTCTGTCTCACTGTTGATGACAATACTGAGGTAGAGAATACATTTAATCATCCTTCAAATGTGGCCCCGACGTTAATATCAAGAGACAAAACCCCTAACATCACCACCACCAATTACAGTAAAGTTCATAGGGTATTCAAATTTTTGATCTTTGTAAACAATTTCTCGACTTTATTGGCGCATACAATTTCTTATTCAAATCGTCCACTAACGATTTGAAAATCCTAACTAAGAACTCCGATTCTTATAGAGATGTTATAAAATATCTCAATGAAAAAAAGCTGAATACAACACTTACCAACGATGTGAAAATAAAGCTTTTCATGTTGTGTGCAATACCTATTCAACTATATATCCTATTAAATGAGTTTGGAATCGTCATTCAATAAATTGGCTTTTGAGTAGGTCAAGTTGCTAATGTGCATTGTCCGTCACAGTATAACAAAAAATATCTGCCACTATTTTTTGTAGATCTTGAATCTGCTGTGGTCATTAAAGATATAGATATCTATTCCATATTATAACAATAAATCTTCATACCAAAGTTAAAATCAAATAACTCAAACTAGTTCAATTTCTATACTGCCATGAGTACGGCCCCTCAAAAAGATACAGCTCACATCCTCCCTTTTGAAACCATTGCGCAGAATATCAAACATTCTCATCTTGAACCAAATCTAAAGATCAACTTAAACAATACGCTCTCTGTGAAAAAAATTTTCTGGCAAATGGTAATATAGGTATTGTTTATAAAGACTTAAGCAAAATTCAAAATGGTTCCAATGCCTATAAAAAAAAAAAACAAAAATGTAAGTACAAACTATAGAGTTAGTAATAGTAGTCTCTAGCGATCAAACACCCTTTGCTCAACTCAATCCAATTCTTAAAGATACCAAGGTATTTTCAATTTATTCTTTCAGCAAATAATATGTCTCACACCTATTATCAAAATATCGATAATCAAAAATTAAAAAATATTCACAACGCGCATACATACTTAATTCCCATCTTGATAATACTTTAATATCATAATTTTCCTTATTCTTACCAAAATTAAAGCTAGTAATTACTCCTATGATTTAACTTATCACTGATGTCATAAACAAACTAATTCTAAAAGATGTCAAATAAACAAGCAAATGGAAACTCTCTCAGCATTATCCTTTAACATGCAAACGGACTTAAACGTCATGAACCTAAACTATTAAATATATTCATAGAAAAACACACACACACACACACACACACACACACACACACACACACACACACCACACACACACACACACACACACACACACACACACACACACACACACACACACACACACACACACACACACACACAAATAAATTCAAGCAAGAAACATCTGAATCACTCAAAACCATATTCTCAGTTTATTGGGCTCTAAGCCCTGCAACGTCTCAGGTAAAATATCTGGGAAAAAATATACTGGACAAATGACCTAAAGTGTAATCGCAAAATACTTAAAGACCGTCTGATATACGAAGTCGTATCGTATACTATCTAAATCGTATCCTATATTTAAATCCAAACTATCTATCCCCACATATGTAATTCTGGAGGTACGCCAACCATCCCAAAACCGAACCATCCAAACCTTGAAGTTTATTACTCGTCGTCTATAGCTTCGCCCTCTGGTATTTTACTAATGACTCTTAACATTAAGACTTAACATTGATACTTTTTACCCACTATTCAAAATCTATTTCAAGAGTTTTCACTCAAAACTTCAATACCGTCCGAACCATCAAAAATCTAATCCATTGTTACGCACTTTTCCTAATAAACCTCCACGTCACCAACAAATACGTTGGTTCCGTGGGCCGTAGCCACCTAAATTAACTAGTATAGTAAATACACAAATTATGTCTGGAAGATTATACTTTATACAATAATGGATGGTTTTCTTCATGATGTGTTTTTTCCATACGTTATTTAATATTATTATGTACATTATAATATTTACTATTATTGTGTTTGAAATACAATTTTAAGTTTTATAATAAAAAAAGAATGTCAAGTTTTATTATTTTTTTTTAATTTCGTAGATGCAAACTGAAATATAATTATACACGAAATATACACAAGAAGAAAAATAAATACACACATTTTTTTTGTTATGAACATATTAGTATAATATATAGGACATAGGTACATACAAAATTTATTATTTCATAATATTTACGTTTAACAGTCAAACTACATAAATAATTATAATATTAAATTCTACACAGAGCGTAACATAAATAACTGACAAACTAACTCTTAGTAATAACATTTGTTCTTATCAGTATACATTTTTTTTAAATACAAAGTCATAATAATCATAGTATTTAAATTAAAAATGATAATAATATCATATACGTTATTAGATCCGTCAGTATACTTTCCGTTACGCTCTGCAGTATACATATAATATATATGTTATTTTCATAGTCTCTCTTGCAATGTCCCTCGATTTTATAAACACGCGGGTCTTCCGACGAAAATTAATCCAAAAGCGAGTCTCATAATATTCAAAGTCACACGAATAATGACGAAATATTTTGATTTTCGTGTTGTCTCACCTTAATAGCGTGATATTTCACCGCCCACACTATCGTATAAATTAATATATACGGCATGTCACATTGAAATGAATGTATAAATCTAAGTATATATATATATATATACATAAAAACGAACGAAATCGATTGCGCCACGGCCACATAATTTTTTGTATTATTATTTGTATGGTCATCATTATAGTTGTTGCAGTATAGCGTATTATAGGCCAACGACAATATAATTCTTCAATAACGCGTAAAAGTTGTCCAATAAAGTGTCTGTCTTCGGACTAAACAATATCTGGAATAATACGGGCCCGCCGCCGTCGCTGTGGACGAAAACTGCTGTGACTGGACTTGATAACGACATCAGTCCGTCTTTTCGAGCCGACGAAAGAAGTTTTCGCATTAAAACCCGTGTAAATTGTCGGCCGGGAGAACTTATATATATACATGCACCTAACTTCATGCGACATACACGACAGTATGATGATGCGTGGCAGTGCGTATATAATAATAATGTAGAAGAATAGGGTCAGCTGAATTCCGGTTTTTACGGTGTAGGTATATATCTACCAACTTCTCTGTCTTATTCGTGCTCTCCTCATTTTCTCCTCCCCTCCCCGCCGCCGCCGTCGAGCACGCAAGTTTTCCTGCTGCAGAGATCCAGATAAGTAAAGCATATCCAAAGTTCCGGGCCGTTTCGCCGGGCTCAAAAGTTTCTGACATCGTCGTAATTTATTGTAAGCCGCTCTAAATCTGGTTTCGAATTAATGTTTAACCAACGGTGCCCTCGGCTGCCTCGTTACACCTACGACCGCACTACTCGTTTCGTCGATATCTCCGTACACCTACGCCCTCAAGACAATGACTTTTGGCAGATATTTTCGTTGTTGGCGACTGCTGTGCGCCGACGGAGACGATGGCACACGCGACGTCCCGCCACGCATATTAATACGATTATGCGCGTTAAAAAGGGGTTTTCTTTTGCCGTGGAACGTGCAGCGTTTAAATTATTTGCGATTTCCGATGATAACAGTGGAATTTATGACTTTACCAATGTGACATGTACAAAATACCTACGTCCCCGGGGATACATTGCAGTGGCCAGTAGTTCGACGAATCACTTAACGCCGGCACAGAGAAGCACGCATATGCAACATTACACCGTTTGTATACCACACCAGGTATCAGGTTCAGGTATGTCTACGACCATGTCAAAATTTGGCGTATGCATTAATCCTACATGAAGAATTTAACAGATTAAAAGGCGAACGGCTTCTCCCGGAAATTCTGGGGTAAAACTTTTTTTAAAGAAAAATAAAACGATTGCCACCCGAATCAAGTATTTGGATCATTACATTTGGAGAGTCCCTCGAAGTAGATTATCATAATTTATTATGAGTCTTAAAGCTTATACATTTTTTTTTTAGATTCTAGTGTTATTAAACTGAAACCATATAATGAATTATATTAGAGGTTATAAGAAAAAATATTAAATCGAATTACCATAACACCTACGCACATCGTTAAAATGTTACAGAACACAATATTAGACTCACAATAAAACCGTACATATACGAATTTGTTATAAAAAAAAAAAAGAAGAATACATAAATAGAATACGCTTCTTAGAACACGAGCGTGGAGTACTTAATTGTTATTGCCGTTTAAATTGATTAATATTTCAAATAACTACCTAGTAACATAATATTACAAACTTCACACTTCATTGAGCGTACAAATTATGGCAAATGAATCTTAACACAATATGAGCTCAAAATTCTTGCAAGATTAATAATTATTATTATTTAAATTCCAATACCTATCTAAACAATACTTATTCAAAATATTTTGTCATGTATTTTATGTGGTTCATTTTAAAATGATTATTATAAATAACAAACCTCATCACGTATTAAGATAAATAATTGTCTGAGGACTGACATCGAAAGAAATTATTATTAGATTTTCATTTTGTTTGTATTTTATACTACTAACCAATAGGCAGTATAATTTAGTAATAGTATTAAAAGTTAAAATTAAAATTATAATTTTATTCAAAACTAAAATGTAAGTACTTAATAGTTAATTTGCAATATTATTTAATCATGCTGTATATTGGTAATTACTTAGAGGATAAGGTCAAATTTGGTTGTTAACTGAAAAGTAAAACTCACATTTGCATGAACTTAGTCGTCCTATAGAACTGATTAAAACTTTTGCTTATGAACGAATTACCGGAGTGGAACAATACTGGATCAACCGGACATGGTTTTATCCTTAACTTAAAACTTAACACTTTTTCCCCATTAAACTATGTGTGCATTCATTATATAATCCACAATGTCTCCCACAAGAACATTCCCGGTATTTGTTACAAATGACTTTTAAAAAAAAAGTTGTTTTGATTATAAGCTAATAAATACGGTCGGAAATATAGATAATATTTATTTGTATTATTTGGACTTTTATATGACACAACAAATAATGATTTATATAATGGATTGGAGACGTGACAATAATGATCAAAATATTTATGGTAGGGTTCAACAGACGTTGAAAAATTCTGTTTTGGAAATACCTATTTTTTTGTTGAATTTTTTTTAATTTAGTTTGGGTCATTATATTTTATTCATAGAAATACCCAAAGCTCGGAATTTCAAAGTGTAAATTCAATTTCACCCGACGTGGACACAAATCAAATTTGCATTTTACGCAAACAAACATACAAACATAACCATGTAATAGGGTACACGGGAACACAAAATAATAGGTTACGTCGTCTAAACGAGTGCTATAGGTAGATTCGTTTTACAAAATTAACAGGAAATTATACAAACATGTAGGTATATGATGTTCAATATTATATTATATTAACTTTAATTTTTTTTAATATTTCATGTTCTATAATGTAATAATGCTTTATAAAACAAAAGTTTTTAATTAATAATATTATTTCCTATAGGTACGTTACATCCTAAAAAAACATTATCATAAACGAAATCAGGGCAGGATACAGAGACCGGGAGATAGAATGTGATAATATGCTTCAAATGTTTCAACGCTAAATTAAAGAATTCGATAAACGATTTCGGGAAGTTTAGTTTATATACAGAACGCTTCTAAAATTAAAATGTCCAACACATGCACTTTTTTGGACATTATTTTTTAATTTATATATTATAATATATATAACCATACGTTTTTTATACCCTAATCTAACCTAATTGCATAGGAAGTTTTTCTTTATTTTTACTAAAACTCAAGTGAAAATCTAAATATTACTCTCTAATAACTATACTGCACACTGGACAATTTTTTCATTCTAATGAATCTTGTTATGGAAAATTAAGATGAAAAAAAAAACACACATAATTGTAAAATCAATAAATTCATGTGCTCTGCTCATAATTAAAATCTAAATGATAAGATTTATCATGGTGAATATAGAAAGTGATTAGTGTGTCTATTATATATTTGCCTATATAATTATAAAAAGAACAATGTCCTAGTTCTTTTAAAGCTTTTTTTTTCTATTCATTTTCATTTTCCTATCTTATCCATCTGTGGCATGCACTGCAAGTTTAAGGAGTCTAATCGTGTTATTATCAATATATAATTTCTATATAATTTAATAATCTGAAAAGTATTGTGGCTTGTATCGATAAATATGATGTAGGTACCTAAGTGTATATATTATTGTGTAATGCGTTTTTAGGATTCGAAAAAGAATAAGAAAGATAGGATTATATATAAAAAAAAAATTATTTAGGTTCCTAACCGAATCGTACATAAATTTAAATTTCTACAAAACTGGAAGGTGTAGGGTTAGTAAATCCAGCGTCTAATTATTTTAGTTAGAGTCATTATTTAATGTCCCTGAGTAACTGTAGTTCGTAAAGTAATCGACTTAAATACGTCTGATTTATTGAACAACAAAATTATTATAATAACTCTAAATAACGATTTTATGTACATTTCATATAACATGAATCACTATGTATGCTTATGTAATTATATATTGGGTATTTTAAATGTTCAATTTTAGTAAAATGTATGATGCAAATATGTGTAACTATAAAAGTTTAAATAATACAAAATACAAACATATTGGAATGTAACAAATATAAATAATATTTTTATTTCAAAAAAATTGGGACTTTAGTCGAGAATAAATATATTTATAATCTCAATAATTTCATTTTTATTAATATTCAGTGTACTGTGTTGATTTACTATCAAGCTGTGACCCCACTCTCGATCATAAACTCCGATGGCGTGGACGAGAAGTAATAAAAAATATTTGAAAATGAAAAAAAAAAACTAATTTTCAACGGTCATAATATGGGCAGGTCGGTGCACGTTTTATTTTATACTATATAGCATAATACGATGGGTACAGGAGAGCATAATACAAACCATTCATGTACCTACTATGTGAAACAAATGATATTGGACACATATATTATATAATTACAATATACGTGGATGTGTGTAACGATGGACGAGCAGACAAGAGAAGGGGACCCGCTGCTCAGGTGCCTTTTATTCTTGTGCGATAATAATAATAATTACTATTATTGCCAGGCAACGAGGGACGACGGAACAGCATTACGAAAAATACGACCAGTGCCCGGGGGCGATAAATTGTATTAAAAGTTCATAATATTTATTCAATAGACGAGGTAGGACCTTTTTTTTCCAGTGAAACCCACAGGATGTTCATTGCGTATTTTTAATTATGCGTTTGTAGTCCGGGGGAAAAAAATAACGACACTATAGTGAAGTCTATCGAACGATAATACATTTAAAACACGTGACTAAACTGAAAAAATGAATTTGGTGTTTTGGATTGAAGAATATAATATTATAGGTTGTCATAAAAAATAAAAATAATATACTATATTAAATTATTTTTCTTTAATATTTGTATTATACAACTTCAGAGTATCAGTTAGTAACTTTATGAAGATTACAATGATATGTCTATAGGTACTTTTTATTTTATAAAATAATTTGTAATTTAATTAACGTTTAACTCAATATACGTTTTATAATCAATGGATTTTATATATTAACAAAATATATTTTATATATTATGCATAAATTCTTATAATGATATTATAATAAATTATTGTTATTGAGGATATATTATTATGAATGTATTATTATGTGGTATACCTACCTCGTTAAAAATATGATAGTTGTTTTTTCTGTAAATTCTACCAAATTTTAAATAATTGTGTAATAACCACTGCGACAGACGCCTTAAAATATAATGCCTGACACATTGTTTACGAAAATAATCCAAACAAATGACACTATGGTATAGTTAAGGTATTTTTAATTTTTTTCGACCGAACCATATACTCAAGTCCATCGAACCGATAATACGCAGTCCATGAGATAACACACGAACAAAAGATTATCATAGACAATCGTTTTTATTTTTACACGATATAATATTAAACTCAACTGACGGTCTTTGTTTGTATTACGTAGATCGTCATAACGAGAAATATTCAAATCTCATCATTACGTCATGAATGGTATTATAGCCAGCCTCCGGTTATTATTATATCTTTGATACCGTCTTCAAAAGATGATTGTGCTTCAAAAAGGTTAAGTGCGTACATTAAATACGTACTGGAGAAAATCATTTTAAATTCAACGGGCTACAGTTCTGTATAAAATAATGAATATTGTTTTGATCGTTACACATATGTAATCACACCTAGGTATATATTTTATAACTGCAAATTAAATTCACTTAATGTTTGTTCAATCTTATATTTTTAACTATCATCAATGGATGACCACTTCACACAAGCCACCTGTATCAAGTTTTGTTCATTTAATTTAATTTTTCTTATATTTTATATAAATTCACAATATCATTTGTGCTTATTGTAAAAATGTAAGGAAATACAAAATATATTTTTACTATCAAACAGCCTAAGTCACATGAAATATCGGTAATTATATATATATTTTTTAAACATATATTGGAATACAGACAATCTTTAATAACAGTTACAATAGTCAATAAGCATATGGACGTAGAAAAAAATAATATACATGACATGAAGCTTGCAATGAGTAGCTACTAGCTACACAGCAGCAGTATCACCTAGATTTGATTGGTTATTATATTACTAGTAAATATGGAATGGTCATAATGATTATCTGAGTAGGTATCAATTTCATCAATATCGACACTAAATAATGTACAGGTAATATAGCTATGATATAATATATAAACCTTTAAAAAAATAATGTATTTGATTTATTGTGTTGCATATTGATTTGTTTACAATACATTTTATCCCTAAACAATAACACCAACATTCTTAATAGGATTCAAAATAAGTGTTTGGACAATAGATTAGGTACCCTATTACACCAAGTGGTTAGTCATTCTATTTCATATAAGTACCCATGTTATTTAAAACATGGAATTAAAATATTTTATTCTGTTAGTCATGTCGAATTTGTGAATGGAAATAAAATCAAAATCTACAGTCCACGAATAGTGGAAATATCTCTTCATAAATTAAGGAGACAGACTGCCCGAGCCGGGTAATTTCACAATTAGCTTGGAAGGACACGCATATATTATAATAGGTATACACATCAAAACAACTGAAAATCTCTCACACATCACATTAAAAAAGGTACCCAATAACATATTTTGATGAATAAGTTGCTGGGCTGGGTTAGACGTCAGTTATTACATTTGAGCGCAAAAACCGTTTTAATTGCCAAAGTTTACAACGCAGTCATATAGCGAATCGCCACTACGAGGCGTGCAGAACAATAATTTATACTAATATAGGCACTGTAGGTACTATATTATACTCTTAACGGGGAAGATGTTTTATTATTCTGCGATAGTATGTTTTTATCAATATATTATTATTTATAGGTATCATATTACGTGTACTGCCGTCAATTTTATAACACCTATATACTAGGTATTATATCTATGCAATATTATTTTTGACCAGCAAATTATTATGTAATTTTTAAAACGCGTGTTTACACTATTCTTACCGGAAATTAAAACCTCAACTCTTTTATCGTAATATTGATTTATGATTTGAGCGAATATTTACAATCGTGTCTCGTAAAATTACCAACACACATGTTTGCGTTACTAACGTCTTCATGACACGACGTTTACATAATAATTATATTATAATAGGTATACATGCAATCATTTATCGTAGTATCCGTTAATATGTGTTATTGATCATTTTTTCTACTGTAACATTATTACAACCGTCGAAGGCAATTATTTGTACTAACTTGTAGGTAACACATTATTTTTGGTTTTACGCAACATCATCTGACAGATTATATTATTTTAATACCTTTCGGTATCCACTTGTTTCTACTACCCCATACCCCACTAGTCGAATAACGGCTACTTTCACTTTTGGCAAGTTTTCAAAACCCTGCGGTACCTTTTATGGGATACTTGACACCTTTTTTTTAAGTATTGCGATCGTGTAAGAAAAAATAATACTACATTTAAGGGGCTTCGGGAATGCGATACAATTTAGGGAAAACGACATAGTGCATTTAGAAAAATTCATGATAGCACACCATCGGCAATGTGTAGATACTGTAAATTGTCTGCTGTTCGTATTAAAATATATAGGTAGGTATACGTTTTGAAAACAATTCACGTTTTTGCAATATTTGAATCAGTAAATACTTCACAAGCTGTATTTAATAAATAAAACAAATAAAAGACAACGCTGTAAAATATATTCATAGATTAGATTTGCTGTATTTTCATTTTAATTTAAACAAATTATTGGTATTTAATGCTATTCTTCGCATATTTTATTAGTTGTTTAATAATTGCACAATACTTAATTAATGCAATTTACAATTGTAATTTTTCTAACATATAGGTATTCATTTAATGTAAAAACTATGCATTGTAATCTATTTGTATTTATTCGACTTATATAGATTTAAATACATTATTAAAAAGTGATATTGTTTCAAACTTTTATTCGTTCATCGTATAAAATGAAACTATTTATGCATTTGTCCATGTACAGATACATTGTAATAAGCAATTTGACATCCAGGGTAAACATTTATAAAAGCTTCCCTCTCCACCCCTCTATAACAGTGAGTATATGGGGGTAGAGCCCCTGACCAGAAATGTTGGCTGTATAGTATAGTTTAGTCTATAATTTATTCTATAAAAGAAAAATTTAAATAATTATTCACAGAAAACTATTTTTTTTAACCACAGTCAAATTGTTCTTATTCCTACCCATAAATTGATAAATTTAAATATTTTAGTGTCGTACCTCATAAATGTCTCTCATAAATAACTCATAATACATTACATTACATTACATATACTCATTAGTACATTGAGTAGGTAGGTACTGAACGTATCACAGTATATCGAGTAATCGTGATTAGAATTTAGAACCGTGCATTGTTTCCAGAGTTAGATATCAGTAGAATTTTTTTAAAATCAATATTATAATAATTTTTAAATTAATATGCGGACGCCCTATAATTTCACCAAGCTGAGACGCCCCGGGGCGTCTAACCCGTGGCGCCTCCCCCTTTAACACGGCACTGAATACAATAAATTATACGATTAAATATGATTTTTTTGCATTACTCTTTAACATTGTTTTATTAGTTAGTAGTAAATAATAAAAACATTAAAAACTATAATATACGAGTAGGTATATTTTAAACCTGAATAAAGCACGGTAGAATGTAGTCAGTGGTCGGGTAATGACACTCGCCTGAGTTCAAACAACAGTAAGTGGTAACAGATAAAAGGTAACGCTAGTATAGATACAATATACTCAAAGCAATACATTTTTTAACAAATCAAAATAACAGTTTTTGATTCATTGTACCATTTTAAATGTTGATATTGTTAGTTGTCATGGTCACCGAATACACTTGTAGAAAAACGGAACACTTAAAAATACCAAGTATTGAATACAAAGCTAGCAATGTATGATTACTACATATTAACATCATTAGCGTGACTAAAATAGACTTTATGGTGTTTTACTCTTTACATTTCCAAGAAAACGCTAGGTTTCTTATTAAAAAAAACATGAGTGACAGTAGTAGTTATTTCATATAATATATATATACAACATATATCACGATAATAATGGTTTAAGACTGGAATAAGGAGGAATTGGCAATTATATTTTTATTGATAGACGTAATAATATATATAGCCCAAGAATAAAAATACACCGCAACAATATTTTTTTTCTGAAAATAAATTATCAATATAATATGTGCATGTTTACTATCACATTAACAGTTGTTTTATTATTATTATTATAAATATTATATTGTGAGAGCAAAAAAAAAACTTGTGAGGGTAAATAGTCAAATTTAAAATGAATGGGTGTTCGCACAAATTTTTTTAAAGAGAATCTCGGCACTCGTCTTTACCACTAGGAATCGCACCCTTAATATTATGTTGAAGCGACGCTTTTTCTCCTCAATAAGACCTCGCAACTGCACAACACGAACGTCCAACATATATTATGTTCTAGGAAAGCAGATACGTATCGACGTTGATAAATCTTTATGATTTCTTTTGGTGATACACGTGAATCGATTGATCATCTAAAATATGTTAAAAATCTTATGAGAGGGTGAACGAATGTTATAACTTATTGATTATAATATCAAAACTGAAGAAGAAAATGAACGTTAGGACATACATTAATTTTGTAACATATATAATATGATTGGAGTTTGCTCATTATACGTTTCAAATGAAAAATCGGAAATTCAATACAGTGAATCGAAACAGTGACTCACGGACCATTATTCATTAATATTTTAAATTACACAAATTCATGGCTTTTGAAGATTTTTCTTTTTACCTAGTATACGATTAAAAGGTAAAGATTTGTAAATATTGAAAAAAGAGTATTTCAAACAGCCAAAATGAAATATTGACAAAAAAGATATTATAAACATTAATAATTCCAAAATTACTGTTTAATTTTTTTATATTTCATAGACATTTCTTATAAATTCTTGCTGTCTAATATAACTTCAAATAAAAATATATTAACGAATTTTGTTGTAAATGTTTCCCAGAGGAGACTATAAGGTACCTAAGTATTATTATTTATTAATATTTTTTTTTACTACAAAAATTAAAAAACCCAAAACATCGGTTTGGTTTAGGACGGGGGGGGGGGATTGTTTCATTATATATTACACAAAACAAAAAGAAAGGATGACGCCAAATATGAAAATTATGACGATATATATAGATCAGTTGAGTGAAATTTAAAATAGTATGAAAAATGATGTTAACACCACACGTCTAATTAAAAATAACTAATCCGTTAAAACGTACTCCTGACCTAAATTAAACATTTATATTTCTTACCTACTTCCGCAGTCCCACTTCAGTATATTTATAGCATTTGTGTTTATTCGAAAATAACGATCGGATTATGTAATACATTATAACCGAACAAATTGTATATTAACAAAAGAAAAAAAAGGAAACAACAGTGAATATACATAGGTACACAAAGGTAAAATTTGAACTTTTAGCTAAGTATAGTAGAATATATAAAATATTATATATACTATATATGCGTAGCCTTCATTAGCCCTGATTTGTGTATGCTCTACGAATAATGTGTACACTGGGCAAATATATTATACACGTACGTTGCGAATTAAAAAATATTTGTATTGTGCTTTTACGAATTTTGTATTTATTTAACAAAAAATATATAGGAACCGGCATGCATGCAAACAAAACAATAATACAAATTACTAGAGTTATTGTTCACAGCATATCAAGATTAATAATTTATACTATCTAATAATAATAATAATAGTTATTAATTATTTTGGTATTGTTTTTAGATTATACCTAGATTATCAATATGTTCATAATAAATGTAATTTTTAAACCATGATAAATAAAATAAATTATGACTGTAAGTAAAAAAAAAACAAATGTCATTATAGTGCAATTATTATGAAACGATGTTTTTGTCAGTAATTTAAAAAAACCCACAATATAATTATCACAAGTATTTGATCAAAAAATTTGGTATTAAATTAAAATATAGTGCTATTTATATTTAAATATATTCTATTTTTGTCACCAATGATACCTAAGCTCACAATTTTAATTCAATAAAAGACATGCTAAATAATGAATTTAAAAATTAACACAAAGAGTTACAAAAGTAACTTTATAGATATTAAGACTTATTGAATGGATATTGAAAACACCTACTCATTGAATTTAAAGGTTTATTATTTTTTTTTATTTTACATTCATTAAAGTTTCTTTTGTAACTAATATAACATTTGATGTTTGATCATGATTTTGTTTGTTAGTACTAATTAGGTAATACGTGTATATTTGTTATACTTTTTTTTTTTTTAATAGAATGAGCTGTGTTTCAAGAGTTTCATATGACAAGGTTGAGTAACCTACTACCTGTTCGATATAATGTCTATTGCATAACGCATATAATATTCCAGAGCCGAGTAAAATATACCGATTACTAAATGTCCTAAAAAATATTTAATAGTTTTGATTAAACTGAGGATGAATCGGGTAATGAACAAGAGCGACTTTGCAGGCAATTATTTTCTTGATTGGATTTTGATTGTGAGATCTGAAGATAAAGTGAATAGGCCACAAACAGTACCTATAGCGTATGGAGTTGGTTATTCATAGATATAAGGTGTCTTTGCAACTTAATTTATATTTTTATTCAAGTATTTTGACTATATTATATTTACTACCAAATTATAAAACATAAAATGTGTTATAATATTTGGATTAAAAATCGTTAGATGTTATTTTCTTATCTGTTGTTAATATTTTATTTTGTCGTTTACCAGAGATCCAGTGTACGTTTTCCGTAGGAGGTATTATATATTATTATAACGTACCGGTATGGCTTGACGAAAATATGGCAACCCTACAGCGAAATAATAATATCATTTCAAAGATGTTTATAATGGAAATGTTTAGTAAATTGAAAAAACATCTGAAAGATATATTACGTAAAAAGTCATAAATTCAGTAATGCAATAATATTAAACTTGATACGCTTATAAACATAAACGAAGATTAGCATTTATATTTTCAAAAATGTATAAACATATATTTAAATAATAATCTTTACTTTTTATCTGAAAACTCTCTGAGAACTAATTGATAAAAATGTAGTTTATCATGAAAATTCAGATGGTATTGTCATAGACATTGGGTATAAAATCCATTGCATTTGTATTATACTCTGTAAATATATATATATTGGTCTAAATGGAGTAAATTTATAGAGATTTAGCGGAGTGAATTTACTATCAGATAGCATATATATTTTCAGGACGTCTAAGTCCATTAATAACTGCAACCCTTAGTTTCTGAAATGACCGTCGTAATTAAAAACTCAGCCGTAAAAACTCTAAAAGTAAAAAAAAAAAAAATTGAAATTATAAAAAAAGTGCACAGGTTCTTTTGCTATCTTTCCAGCAGTATTTCTGTCGAGTTGATTCTTCACATTGTGCGATAAGCGTTAAAAAAATGTAAAAAAGTAAAATAACTAGCGAATCGCTTGTCGTTTGAAAATGCTCTCCGGTGTAACGCCGGCCGGCCAGGACTGTGGTATAGGTATGTGTGTTGGGGAAGGGTGGAGAGGTGTACAGGGCAAACTTGTTAAGGAGAAAACTTTTTTAATCTGTTCCCAGCAGAGTCCCAAGGGCTAACGAGCAAGGTCTCAACGGTCGGGCGTAGGTAATTAAAAAAAAAAAAAAACACGTCCCACCTCACCGGCAGCCGCGTGGGTCACGCGAAATTAACATTAATTAACTACCAAACACCCGACGACGACCCAGGATTTACTGTGTATTTCATACTCACAGTTACTTTGGTTTCTCATCATTATTTTTTTTGTCCATAGTGTTAAACGTCGTAAAATATCAGGGCCCCCCAAAAATGGCATCTCCATAGGTGTGTGAGTGGAAGAATGGGCAGCTGCCCCTCCTACAGGCTAAATTGTACTCTCCAAATATAGTATTTAAATTAGACATAAATAGAATTAATGTTAGACAATGTTTTATCTCGAAATTATTTTTGAAAATAACATAACAATTGACCGCGGATTGTGTTGCCAAAAATACCCCCCCCCAACATTTTTGCAAAGTCTGCGTACGGGCATCGCTATAACTGTTTATCGGTTTTGATTGTGGACCGAATTCATTGTCGAATTCTCATTGGACGCTTTTTTATAAGCTCATTATAGGTGGAAAATTATAATAAAGGAACGGTAACGGAAGCAGGTAACGAATCATACTGACTATATTTTATCAATATGAGGATCAAACAAGAATCGCATTGAGAAAATGTCATATAAATGGCCATTATTAATGCAGAGTATCGAATGTCAAGAGAAGTTTACACACTTGTAGGATACTGTGTAATATTGGGTATTTAGCATATGTTACACACTTACATAATAATATGTTAAGTAACAATAAACATAAATGGCGAGGTGATTAACAAGGGAAATTTGTGCCAAAATAATATTCTATATATTCCATGTTATTTATACGTATTTTATATCATAATAAATAGCAAGTGTGTAGCTTTTTTTTATAATAATTCATAATATATTATAATATTTTTGTATATTAATAGAAGTGTTTGGAATTTTGTATGGTATTGGTATTTTTAAACTTTGATCTTTATTTAAGTTAACTACAAGATACTATAGGCTGAATATATTTTTAGTAAAAACTAACTAGTCTTAGTCAAACGTTTAAAAGATTAATTGAGGAGAAATTTCCTCTAAATATTTACTTAGTAATTAAGACTGAAATGGATATTTATGTAAGATAGTGCTTTTAAAACGGTATAACTTAACCATAAAATAAAGTTTAAATTATGTGTTTTATTTCTTGAAGAAAGTTGTACATAGAAAAGCCACCAAGTTATATAAAACATTTATAAATTAAATTTAATGCACAAAATATGTAGGTATAATATAATGAATGAATGATTTATTAAATAGCAAAAACTAAAATTTGTTGGTTTAATTATGTGGGCGGCTGATATGTAATTTTATAAATCACCCTAAACACTATTTAGCTTACACAGATTACTTCATAACGATAATGATCTCTGACAGTGATATGTTACATTTTCTAGGTATAGAAGAGGATTTGGTAAGTATGCATGACGTTACTTGAGTATATAAACTGAAACCCTACCTACAGTTTTGAGATAATATCTGAACCTTGATTACAAACTTTATGCGAACAGCAAACAAATATTATATTGATTGATATCATAACTAACAATGTCCGAAAATTTGTCTTTCTAGTGGACGACGCGTCTCGGAATCACCTCGGGCGCGGTTTTCGAACGATGTTAATGGTCGAAACCCGATAAGACCATCGGCCGGATAAGAGCGAAAGAGAGTGAGTGAGCGAGAAAGAGAGCAGCGAATTAATATCCGGCAATTTGTCTTCAGCTACGGTCGAAGAGGATCGTGTCGCAGTGCCTCATAGAGGGGAGTGGAAATGGGTGGGCAAAACAAATTATGGTCCGATAATATAAATGATGACACGACACAGCCAGACGGTCGAGGCTGAGACCCTCAGCCGAGCAAGGGTAGGAAAAAACCATGGAAAGAAAAAAATATGCGGGCTACCAACGCTAATGGCAAACCGAAAGTCCCTCCCCTACTTTATCGTCCCTAGTTTGCCGATTTTTCTTTTGAAATTCAAACTACCCTACTAACACAGCAAAAAAATATCGGCGCATAATGAACCGGTGGTGGTGTATAGTATCGCACTGGAGGTGGCTGAAGCATCGCCGGCGTCGGTGCGTTTGTGTTGGCGAATCTAAGTCTGTTTTTGACTTATATCGAACGCTGCATTAGAACGACGATGTTTATTAATAGCTTTTTATTTGTTATGTGAATTTAAATGGTTTACTATTCTCGTATTATTTCCCATTCTCACCACGTTTTACGGTTAAGTCAATTCACCGTACGATTTTACTTCGTGGCGAATATTATTTTTACAAATTCATAACCAATAAAATAAAAAATAAATGAAAATTTAAAAACTTTTTGTCGATTACGATTTAAGAGTTTAATTAAATCATATAATATGAAATACATTCAGAGTGTGTAAAGTTGTAAATAGATATTATATACAAAATTGTATACAGTATAATAGAACAAAAAATTGTGTGAAGCGCAAACGATTATTTTAACGAATAAAAGACGTGCGTCTATTATAATATAGTATTGTGTTTTGAATAGTTACAATATGAATATTAATAGTATGCGTGATATTTTAATAACAATAACAATACATAATACACCATGATAATAGTTTCAGTCAGAGCAAAGTTTACCGTATAGTAGTGATTGCCACTAAAGAGTTGGCTAAATTTTAACTTGTTATACTATATGCATCCAATTAAAACATTACTTATATACTGGGTATAATATAATCAAGTTTAGATCCATACTAAAACAGTGCGTCAACAAATATGCACATAATATTTTACAATTAAAACGACCTGTCATATAGTGACATTATAATAATATAACATTCCAATAAAGTTCATACACTGCAAAAGTTTTTGCATAGGTCTAACGGTTATATAGTCACTAATTCAACCATTCTTTCGCAGATATCAATAAATATTATTCAACCGTCGCCACCCGGAGAGCATCTATAATGACAACCGGATGCTCTTCCAAATAATATAATGGGACCACTATAATATTACGTTAAACCTTACGAAAGTCTCTTAAATTCAGTAGACGACGACGACGACGATGAGTAATAATAATAGTACCTTATAATTATTATAATCATAATTCAAATCCATGATGTACGTATTTCGGTTAAATTCCTAACTCAACGCCCTTCCTACCCGGAAAACATGACGACGTCCACTATAGCGTACCTACACACGAATACAACAATACAATGCTCTGTATATTATACAAACGATGGTAGAAAATTGCCCCAAAACGTTGACCAGTTTTACGACGGAAAACACATTTGCCTAATTCGAGCAATAATCCACGGATGAAAATATAATTCACAGAGTGATGTGGTTTTAACGTAAAACATTCTCATCCCGGTCGAATTGTGTACTATTGAAAACATTAAAAATATGGGTTTTCGCTTAAAATATTATTTAAACAGAAAAAAAGACACAAACTCTCAGTAATTCAACAATTATATACCCCCCCCCCCAACCATAAGAATATATAGTGATATAATTACGATAAATAATTCCATAGTACATATTTTATACTAAAATGTTTATAATATAAGAGATAATAAAAAAAAAAATAAAGGTAGAACATTGCATTTTTTTTTTCAAAAATAAAAATAAATAGACTGAGCCAATAATGATTGCATTCTGCGCAGTATACTATAGTATAACTAATAGTTATATATCATAAACAATAATCATATTATCCTATGTGTAGGTACCTAAATAAATACCGTGGATGAATATGCTGGGACGTTTTCGTATTTCGTCTTTGTGTAAGGTTTATTTTTTATCATATTTATTTCTTGTACCGTCCAAGACATAATGCGTATTATAAGGCTGCTATATACTGCTGTTGCTGCTGCTGCTGTAAACAAAACAATAAAAACAGCGTCGACGGAGATAGCGCGAAATTTTTCAAACGCCTTGGCGTGCGCCAGGCCGGGTGTCAGCTGGCGACCAAATTGGTTGAAGCGCCACTTTTATTATTTCTACATTTACAAAACAGGAAGGCGTTAGATTAAAAACTCCATCGTTGCCGACACACACACCTTTCGAGAGTATATATTATTATCATAACGTATACGGACTACAGAGTGATTGTCTCATCACCATACACGCAGTTATTATTCTCGGAAAATGTGTGTTTTGAAATTTTTTTTTGACATTATTTGGAGTCATTACACAAGCTACAGTATACAAGCTACAGTATTCAAGTAAAACCCGTAAATAATGAAACCTATTATAAACAATGTTTCTCAAAAACGTATATTGTGTTGTGTGTAATTTAAATGATGGGGGAAAAAAATAATACTTTCAAAAACATGCACATGATGCCTATACACACAATAAGCGGCGATATTTTGATAATGTCCGGTGTACATATGTTATAAATATATCATGAACACGTGTTAATTATAATAAATATGTATATAAATATGAATATCTGAAATTATGTACACCGTACGGTTGTTGGAAATTTTCTATTGTAAGAGAAAGCGTGTAATTTTTTTTACATGCACGGTTAGGACACGGTTGGACTATATGTATAGTCTGAATTTTTTAAATGTTCGGGATATTCCACCTGTACTCCGTATAGTATTTTAAATTAAACATTCTTCCCGAACAAAACGTATTTCAAACGTTCAGATATATCATACGAGCACAGTACGTATGTAAGTACACGATATTATATATATATATATACTATATAAAGCCCACAAACCTTCTCCTGACCGTACAAATCGGAATTCTGCTCAAGAGAACTCGCGTTTCTATCAGTGAGACGATTCTGAATAGTTATATAACATGTAGGTAAGGTATAAATTATATATATATATATATTTTGTACTCGATTGAAACGGAAAATTCGATCGAACCGAAACTGAACCCTGCTATACGATAAGTGCAACAGTGGCTGCTAAAATTGCACCCAGGTGGTTGATTATACACTTATATTGCGGTTTGTTGTTATTTTCTTCGGAAAATAGTTATCAATACCGTCGGTCGGTTATAATCGAATTATTTTTTAAACGACAATTGCGATTTGTTGAAAAAATAAATAAAACAGCAACGCCATTGCGACATGAATAAATATTGCGGAAATCACTTTACCCCACGGCTATCGTTGAAACCAATAGTATCCACTTGCTTAATTGTTTATAATCGTACAAAACTGTTACGAGTGACGATAAACATAGCGATTTACGATACTGTTATTTAACAATTGTGGTGTTTTTTGTATGACTTGTTTAATTATGCTGTTCTGAAATTCGTTAATTTAAATTTAGTTAAATAGGAATTCAGTTGTTTTTTAGATACCTATCTAACTAATATATATATCAATATCATTAAAAAGGAATGCAAACAAAAGCTTTTTAATGCGTCCGTTTTATTTTGTATAAACCAATTCATTTTAGGAAATTCAAAATATTTTTAATATTTAATATTATGTTATATGATTTTTCAAGGGATTAAATCTAAATTTCCTCTACCTGTTCTTCAAATTATTAAATAAGTTTTAATCATGAGGAATTGAGGAATATGCGTCTATAATAATATAATCAAATAAAGAAGCAGTTATGCACTATGTGAACTATTTTTTTATACAAGCATTTTGATAGGTAGTGTTAAACATTTAGCAGAATAAACGGAAATGTGTTGCTAAATGTAAATTGTACAATATTGGTAAAATGTAATTTAATTAAAACGCACATCAAAATAAAGGGGAATAATAATATATATTTACTCGTAAAAGTGAGTAAATTTCAATTAGTATTCTTGTGTAAATTTACATAAAGAATATAGGTGAATTTCAACCTTCCATGGTGGAAAATGTGCTGCGGCACATTTTGTGTAGTTTTAATTATTTTTTTTTTTAGTGTGTTATTTATAAACTGTTTTTTTTTTATTATTTAGTTATTGATTCATTGCTGGATTAAACTGATATTTAATAATAGTAGTAATAATAAAAACTTGCAATTTAAATTCTCTTATTTACTGATTTTATTTACAGTAGATGAAAATATTTTTCGATGTTTAATTTATGTGTGTACACTGTACATATTATACTTAGCTTATACCTTTTTCTCAGTAAAAGTTGGTACATTGTTATTGAAAAGTGATTATTTAGAGCGGTTTAATGCATTTTACCACTAACAATAGTAACTAATCGATACATTTAAGTGTGTAAAACATTACATTGAATTATGAAAATAAATTACCTATACGGTTTTTAGAACTCTCAGGCATTTTAAATAAACTAATTGTGTTCTATTGGAATCATAATATTATTTCCATATATCTTTAAATTCCTAGTAGAGCGATTGAATTTTTTCATCAAATTTTACCAATATACATTTCAATTTTGTTTTTTGAACAATATCTCTGTACTTGGAGTAGAAAACCAATGATGAAAGTCTACCATTTAAAAGCTTATCTGTTTTAACAAGTAAGGTAATACAAAATATTTTTTAAAAAAAACAAATATTTTTATGTAGTATTCAAGATAAGTAAATTCATTTTTTTAAAGCCATATATTTATTGAGGTTATAATGTATGTAAGGTATAATTAAAAATGTATTAAATAACAAAAATAAATATATAATGTGGAAGAAAAATCATTACAATAATATAGGTACTATCCTTTTTCATAATAAAAATGTACGAACATTAAACTAGATTTTATTTGTGTGTAAAATTGTTAAAAATTATGTGTTTAGAAATGCGTGGAATGTTTGTATAATTGAATAATGGCTTGTGGCAATTTGCCACTCAGATCACCCCATTTTTAAACTGCAGAGGACCGATTTTGAATGCCACGCTATGTATACCAATACTAAAACAGACAATAGATTTGAAAACAATAGTTACACTGCTATACAGCCCTACTAGCACTGATCAGTGGTTGTGATTTTGCCTTTTCACAAAACAATTAGTCAAGGAAACAACGGTCAAGTATATAAATCTAACTCATATGTTTATCGTAACATATTATAATAATATATTATAATGATGTAGAATTTCATTTCGGTAAAATTTAAAATAAGAGAACATATTCACACGTAGGCGGGACGAAAATAATTAATATTAAGGGGGACGGAGTGGCTGAGTTGTCTAAGGCGTCGGTTGCAACGCAGCCAGCACCGGTTCGATTCCTTGGTCACGGGTGGCATATTTCTTCTGGCAAGTCACTGTGACACTGTGTCCGGAGAACAATTGCTGCCATCCCCTACCCGGGCATGGCAGATACCTACGGGTGCCCAGTCAAAAATTCTGCCAAACACTGAAGTGTAAAAACCCACCACTTCAAAAGTCAAAACCCTACCACCACCACAATACATCCCTACTAACAGCTAATGGCAATAGATGCCGGGCTTAAGGATCAATAAAAAAAAAAAAAAATTATATTAGCTACGTTTGTGAAAAAAAAATATTGATAGATAAAGGTTTCATCGTGTATCTTTTGTATATGATTAGGTTATTGTTATTGTAGGATTGTGCATTGTTAATGTATTGCATTATCGGTGGAAAATAGCGCGGATGCTTATATATTGTATTGTTCTCGTGAACATATCGATGGTTTTACGGATGAGTGTTTTTTTAAAATAAATTTCGTAAGAATATATACAATTAATTATTCAGAATACTCAGAACGTTCTTCACTTTATTATGCTCAATTTTTAAGCAAGACTCCTGACTCAAACTATATGGTTGTAATCAAAAACTTTATAAAATTATAGGAAACTGGTATTAGAATAATACTTATGTATTGTAATAAGTAATTATAATAACAGCTATGATATTATATATTATGGAAATTTTTGTTTTCACAAAATAAATACCCGCGGCCTCTACAGCTAATGTACTTATATATGATTGAAAGGAACTAACACTATAGTTATTTTATAATTTCATAAAAAATAATGGAAATAACTGAGTTACAAATATTTATAATTTATGACACGATAAGCCAGATAATTATATTATAAATCTTAAAAAGTAGTGTTTATAAGCTCACTGATATTACAAAGATATCGGAATTTTCAATATATATTTCTAAGGCATCATATAAATTGTATAATAATTTTTTAAAACGTGAAGTAGCTTAAAAAATGAATAACATTTTTAAATTGTTTTTTTAAGTTTGTCAAAATAGTATTTAATTTCATTAAAATTTGTTTTCATGTATATAATATATATAACTACTTCATCCCATCATCAACTCGATTTCAAAGTCTGGTTATACTTTTAACACTGAGGTTTTGTAAGGTTTTTTCTTCGCTCGCTCTGCCTATGTTAACACCACAACAAGCTCATTTATCACTGTCGACCGAACACGACAAGCTTTTAAAAGCGATATCCACAAGGTTCGGTTCGCATTATTTTCGAATATAAAAAGAAGGGGAAAATTGTTATACAATATATATCATACACATTTATATAAAACATACCTATTATTATACCGTGGCTGGTAAGGATAGAAAAAAAACCTGAAAATCGATTGCATTCAACTTGAGGGAATTTGTCAGAATTATATACCTATATATACCTACCTATATAATAAAATATATACGACTTGGACTCTTAAAAGTTTTACTGGTAATTTAAACCCAATGAAACTGTAATCAGAACAATTTGTTGTTCTAAGCTTTTTCAAAGAAAAAAATCAACCGTAGAAACCAAAACAACGCAGAACACGGTACTTGAAAAACTAATAAAGGTTCATCGTAACGCATGAGGACTAAATTAAATTTCGACAAATCTATCTATTGGTTCTGTTTGTTTGAGGCTCTCTATTTACACACACAAGAGTAATTTTGAAATACCTACTTTTTTTTCTGATGATTTTTTTTTACCTAGTCATGAAAATAATGCTGGTAATTAAATCGTATACAGTATACGTTTTGTGTTCTTCTTAAGCTACTATGTACCATTAAATGTGAGTCATAAGCTTGTAAGTCAAAAGTCATAAGCTATCCGATATGGTTATAGAGTGATACTCAAATTGCCTCCCAAATATTTAGGGAAGTGACCTTTTTTCACTCGGATGTTCTCCGGGTGTTTTCTGAGGCAAATCGAGTATACCCAAACGATCTACTCGAATTGCCTCCCATAGCATACGTAGATTATTATTTAATACATCGATAGTTGTACGCATATACTAGGTATCGATTATTATATAAATTTCCGTGTTCCGTAATGTGTAAAAATGTTTTTAAGATATATGGTATTTCCAAGACAGATTAATTTGTTGAATGCAATAATTTCGTCGATCACTGATTATCTACTAAAGATTAGTTCATTATCACTAGTCAGTTTCGATTACTGAATAAAAAGATTTTATTCTGACATTTTTGGAACCTTCTATGTACTTAAATATTTATAATAATATATTAACTTTAATAAATTGACATTATTAATATTTCCTGTAATGTAAGTTTAGAAATCGACTATTCCAGTACAAGAAAGTTACAAGCCTACCTAAAATAGGAGGCAATTCGAGTAAATTATATTTTTGAGATTGGCAGGCAATTTTAGTAACCTTTTTAAAAAGAAACACATGGGTGGAAATTATGTATGGTTATGTATGGATAATATCGTCTGTATAAGAACGATCAAAATTAATTATACATTAGTCTTAGGGTCTTAGGATAGGTAATAGGTATGGAAACATGAAACAGTATGCTGCAGGCACACATTGTTGGGTATGGTCGAATTGCACTTATTTTATTCGAATGCAATTGGGTTTCAAAATGGAAATGGTCGAACTGCACTCGGGTAAAAAGCAGGTAGTAGGCGAACTGCACTTGTGCTCAAAAAACGTATTTCAACAAAAATATCATGCATTTGAACTGACAATGATTTTAATTATTGGCTTAGTTAAAAATGATTGTTTTATACATAGTACATACCATTGTCCATTACGTTAAAATAATATTATATATAATGCATATTATAACATATTATATTAAATCATCAAATATTATTGTTGTCATTATTATAACTTTTTTCTTTTAGCTAATTTTGATAATCTGTGTAGTAATAATGTTATATTATATATATATTTTTTTTAAATTATTTAAATCGTCAAATATTATTATAATAATAAAAGTGAAGGTCCATAGTGGCCTAAAATGTTAACTCCTTTTTTTTTGAACGAGTACAGTTCGACCATTACCTTTTTTTGAACCCAAGTGCAATTCGACCATTTCTTTTTAGGTACCTAATAAGTGCAATTCGACTATCCCGACACTGTTGTACGATTGCTGAAGAAATATAATATTTAATTAATATAACAATACCGTGCAGGGGAGAACAGTTTTTATTTGCATTATAAAATTGAAACTGAATTAAAAAAAAAAATTGACGTTATTTTTAAACCGAATAGAAAAATAAAATCAATACGCGTTTTCGAGTGTTAAAATAATACTTTTGAGACATACAAACCTTATTTTAGCAATGCATACAAAATATGAACTAAATAATAATGTTAGAAAGCAAATTGGGAAAACGGTAGTAACCGTTTATTTATACTGCATAACGCATAACGTAGATTGTACGGAAGTAAAGTTTTCTTATCTGTGAATTTATCGATAGTCTTCAAAGTTCAGATTTATTTGAATGAGAGCAAGGTTAGAAAGAGCATAAGAAACTGATAAGTTCACGAAGAATTATTTTGAGATTGTTCAGGGTTTATGTTGATGCTGGAATATAACATGTTTGTTGATAACATATATATTTCATGGTTATAGCTCTGAAGTATAGTTATAAATTATAATATAAGACTATATTATATTCGTATTAAAAATGGTTAACTATATTTTACAATCACAAAGTGTTAAACATCAAAAGTGTAAACAGTGCGTATATTATAAAACGAATATACGTTTAGTGCGATAATATAAATCAATAATATTAATTGTTATTAGGTACAATTTTATAAATGCATTATTTTTTTTTTAGATAATAGTTGAAATACAATGAAATTATTTAAAAATGCACTATAATAAAATTATTAAGCTGTACAATTTATATCTCAATTTGATATACTGATTTAGATATATATTTAAATATTTATTATGTCGAAACACTAATAGGTTCTAAAAAAATGTTCAGTCATGACCAGATACACTTGAAGGATAAAAAAAAAAAAATGTTCATAGTTTACATGAGACATGAATTTACTTACAGCATATTATAATAGCTTTTATATATTTATTAGCTTAAAGAAAATTAATTTTTAATTTGTAATTTAGGAATGAATTTTATTATAATGTCATAATGTGAGTCAAATTATATTTTTTATTTTATTTTAATTATTAGAACATGATAATTTTTCCCAATATCTATAGTATACGATTTCATTCTATAAATATATACTTAGGCCAACGAGAGAAAGCGGCGATTCGACCCATCCCCTCGTACACCCTTCTATAGTGGAACCGGTCTCGATGGCTGGGTGTCACACAGAGATGCGCAGACAAACCATTTTTATTTTTTGGGCCACGATCTCTCGTTCGCTGGACAGAATTAACATTAAGTTAACGTACATTTAACACATACTTTTGTATGTATAGGTTTTACAATGAAGGAGTTTTAATTATTTTTTCATGGTTTGAAGCCAAACATATTATGTTTCAATCTTCAACTTCGAGAGTGGGTTTTTGGTAGCAAAATTAATGAAGTTAGAACCAACAGTCAAAAACAAAAACATATAATTACCAGTAGGTAAATTAGTAAAAACTAGCAACAAAAAAAAACAGTGGAAAACAGAAATATTTACGCAAGACCATTTTTTGACAAAATCTATTGAATATACTGTTAGAAAAATTAATGACTATAGTAATATTAGTAGTTCTTAAAATTTTTTAAAAATAGAGACTGACATTGTTCCCGCTCAGAACCGTTTTTCGTATGCAATGATTTATCTTGAATTCAAATTTAACAAATTCATTGCATTGTCTTACTCAATGGCCTACAATAAGATACACTCAAAACCTACTTAATCAGCAGATAAACTCCCCAGGTTTCTATTTTTCAAGATTATAAAGTGATTTATTGGACATACACAACCATACTATATGTATCATAATTTATAAATAATATTTTTATTTATAAAATAAAATTATAAAATTTACGCTGTATTATTACTTATATGAAATATTAATATTATTATTTTTTTCATTTATAATAATTATTAAATTTAATTAATTAAACATAAGTACATTTATGCATACATTTGTTCAAATTTTTTTATGTGAATTATTTATTTGCAGACAAAATAAAACCATTATTGCTGGCATGTACTAATAATATTTTAAGTAAAATAGGTATTTAACTAAACATCATAACTTTGACCAAAGTATATAATGACAAACATTTAATATTATTTATTTTAAAACTATGTACATTTTATTGAATTGTTACAGACTACTTTCTCACGAGTTGAAAAAAAAGTTATCTAATGGTAATACATTCATATTAGGTATGTACTATATATGTATTATATATTATAATATAGACATATAGTGTAACAGATTGTTATGTTAGTTTTGTAATACAATTTTTATATGGTTAAGTATAAAAAGAGTATTTGGTTTTAAGATTTTAAATTAAAATAACTTCTATGATAAACAGGTAATAAAATTCAAATATTAATTTCGAATATAAACGTGTGGGTAAAATTAATTTCAACAAATATTTATATTTGACATTTTAAAACCATAAAAATCAATTTGGTTGTTTACGTAATTTGTCGTTTATAATTTTTTTTAATATTTTTAATTAAAAAAAGAATGAATAAATTATAGTTGCATTTCATCAAGTATAAAAAACATTAAGGATAATAAACAATGCATTTGATGGATGAATATAAATAATTAATTAATTAAATGATTGTTTTAGTGTCTGAAGTTTATAGCTGATTTCTTAGTATGTAATGCAATACATACAACTGTATTGATTTTTACAAACTTTGTAGGTAACTGATAAGACAGCGAAGAAACAAATTGTGTTACTATTGTTGTTTAAATTTCATTACTTATGGAGTAAATAACGATCTACACTAAAGTGCTTAGATTGTTCTATCGAGTCCTTGTGAGAAGTCTATTTACACAAATCCATTTGTTAAAAAGAGAAATTCTATTAACTTAATTTTTGATTTATTTCAATCTACTAAGATGATAAATAGCAAATACCAAACCTTTTTTCTTCTCGATAAAATGGTCTTCTACTCGTCTTTACTATTTCGAGTTTTAAACTTACCTGAAACATATATATTAAACCAATAAATAATTATAGTCAAAGTATTTTAGGATACAGTTGAGGTTAAAATATACAGGCATTGTACTGCGTGTTAATAACTAAATCCTACTCTTAACAATAATTCTCAAAATATTATTATACTAAATATAATTTGACGGAACAGTTTATAGATATTATGCTTACCTACAGTTGTAGACATTTGAGAAATGTCATTGGATAGAAATGTATGTATAAATCAAAATTTCATATTAGTATGCGTAATGTCATTATTTATAAACATAATTTTAATAATTAAAAATAAATCAGAGTAATCGTCCAATTGGGAGTTTGGATTTGTTATATTATATTAATCTAAGTGTTATAATAATTTACACATTTTTTTAGCCCGAATAATTAAATAAGTTTAGCATTAAAATGTTATCAGAAGATTCTTTGTGGGGGAAGAAATTCGTTATAGTGATTATTGCCAGTTATAACAAACATAAATTAAATAACTGCAGAAAATATGCGTGAAACCTCTTAACATAAAATTATGTAAATTATGATATTTATACAATTTTGAATTCATGTTTTCATAACATCTACCTATATAATAACTAATTATCTGTTTCTTACGATGATTATAATAATCAAATATTGAAGGATGAAAATGTTGTATTTAAATAATTTTTAGTTATTCAGACAACTACATATGATTTAGTTTATCTTTAACTAACCTGTTTTATACTGATATTATCTTATATATTATTACTAGGGAATATAGTATAATTTTTTTCTCCAAAGACAAAGGGGTTGAGACAAAATGGCCATTGGGAGCTGTTATAGGTATTATTTGTTATAATAATATTTTTTGATTTTTAGTGTAGATAAATGTATATACATTTTTGCAAGTGAAATACATGAGTACTTTTAAATTAGTTTGTAATCTTTATGCATCAAATAATAATGGTAAATTTAAGATACCTAGTATATATTAAACCAATTTGACCAATCTTGACTCCTAGATGAAAGAAAAAATTTTGAATATAAGAATTTCAGGCCCTTGTTATATGTTATATTATACATATATATTCTAGTGAATAATATTATCAATGAATAATGATTCGTATTATAGTAACAAAAAAAATATAAGTACCTACCTATGCTGTATACAATGTTAAACATATCAATCTACGTAATTAGTTTTACTAATGACTATTTATAACCTATATACTTAACGACGGTGATTAATATCAACCAATAGCATCGTACAATATTTATTTTTAATGACATCCAACTATGTTGCACGTGTTGGGAAATAAATTAAGAAATAATTGAAAAGGATACAAGTGGATGAGATTTAATACAACAATCTATGGTTTATTTTGAATTCATTAAAATGCAAGCAAACCCGACCAAACGGAAACTAATCAGCGTAGAATAAATATTTTATGACAGACAATAAATGTTTTACGTTTAAAATGTGATTTTAATTTCAGGGTGTAAGTTTATCAAACCAAAGAACACTTCAAGAACCACTTAAACCAGACTTTCCGAGTAGTACATTTAATCTTCATTCATTTACTTTATTTTATGATTCCTTTATATAGTTATATTTAACGGCTGAAACTTTTACCCGACATTATAGCAATTTTCCATGTACATAAAATGCATGGAAACGTTTTAATTTTCAGTATTTAATTACATTCCGTCATCAGTCAAAGAAAGTTAGGACAATATGTCAATACTCTGTATAAATTTATAGCATTGTGATCAAAATATTATATTGCATACAATATAGTACATACTCGATTGACATGTAATCAATTTTTAAAATTCTTTCGAGAATTCGTTTTTCTTACGAATTAAAATACTATAGGTATAAGACTATTGAATATAGAAATGAAACATAACCAAAAAACAAATACATTTACATCAGAAAAGATACCTTATATAATATACCTATAGATAATACAATTTGTTTAGGTCGTTTGGTAAATGATACAACTTAAGTATAAATTATTTAAATATTAACAGGACCTGCTAAAAGTTTTAATCATAATTTTGTAACACACTCCAGGGATTTTATATCCAGTTTTTTTTAACCATCCAATGATTAAAGGAGCACACAACACAAAAAATAAGTTTTTTTTATTTGAAAGAATGTTCAATTCTAAGGATAATGGTATAGGTTTTACGTTTCTACTCACATTATTCAATAAGTTATGAGCAATTGAAAAAAGACGTGTGACGTCACTGGGCCTCAGTCATCGTAATCGCCTATCTTATACGTGTAAAAGTTCCTCTCTTCACACAACGATTTATCAACCTAAACATTTTATTTTTGCAATTTAATTTACATGTAAATATGTGGTTTTATGTGTTTAAGACGATGCAAGTATCAGAATTGCAATACGATGTTTAGTTTTTTAAATATTAAAAATCTTAAAACAGACATTTTTGTTAAACGGCACGTCATGGCAAGCGGTGCGTGGCGTTCGAACAACGGGTCCGCCGACCGCCGCGCGCTGCTCGCCATGACGTGCCGTTTAACAAAAATGTCTGTTTTAAGATTTTTAATACTTAAAAAACTAAACGTCATATTGAAATTCTGATTCTTGCATCGTCTTAAACACATAAAACCACACATTTATACGTCAATTAAATTTTCAAAAGAAAATGTTTAGGTTGATAAATCGTTGTGTGAAGCAAGGAACTTTTACACGTATAAGATAGGCAATTACGATGACTCCGGCCCAGTGACGTCACGCGGCTATTCTACATCTCTTAATATCTCTTAAAGTAATATTTTTTTTTACATCGTATCTTCACAAAATCATTTCATATGACCATAACTACAATAATTTAACATTTAAAAAAAATTTAAAGAATATTTTTATTTGTGTTGTGTGCTCCTTTAAGTTATACACGTTCAAAGTATTCAAAAGCCTAATTTATAATTATAACCTAATTTATTTACCTATATAAATATGAAAAAAAATATTGTTATATTACGTTCGTTATAATCGCAGAAAAAAATACACTAGGTACCTGGTACCTAGTGTATTTTTTTCCTGAAACGTGATGAATAAATAAAAAATATTATTTTTTTCAAGTTTAACACACTTTATTTTGTTTAGTGAATTTGAGTATTTACCGGTTAAAAGTGTTAATAAGCAACAAACAGTGATTTACGTCTCTACAAAAACATGTCATTTTAGTGCAATATTGATTTAAATAGAAAATTCATTGGAATAAAAAAAAAAGTTGTAGTAAAACATAAAATGCTTACTAATAAAACATAAACCTTTCGGAATGACAAATAGTTACACATATTAACGTTGTACACATAAATGCATATAGTAAGTAGGTATAAAACGAATTTCGGTTTATTCAACAAACAGGATAACATTGTATTAACATTTTTAAATATGAGCACAGTTATAATTGTATTAATTTAAAAAAAAATTACCTTGTTTATTGGGAATATAGTTAAGTTAGCAGCGAATAGCATATGTGATAATTTCTAAGATGATGAAGAGTATCATGGGACACACCTAATTCAAAAGCTGCAAGAGGAAAGTGCTGCCAAATATAAAAAAAAATGTCACATAAAGGCTTTAATAATTTATAATTTTTTTCTATTTAAGATATTTTCAAAAAAACATTTACGATGCATATAAGCATATTTGAGAGGTGAACAACAAATTATTTAATTCAATTTAATAATTCTTAAAATATTTTGCGACGAAATAAAATACATATAATAATAATAAATGTAATTATTTTGAAACCAATTTACTTTCATCGAACTTTTACAAATTAAGATACCTACATTTCTCTAATTTTATATCATCCATATTTTTTTACTCTTATACCTACAATTGATTGATAAATCAATATCAAACTTAATGAAAACTTATATTATTAATTTCAATATCTGAAGACGACTGAAGTAGAATAAGTGTATAAGTATTTTAATTTAATTACCTATAAATATTGAATAGATATGAGTTTCCATTTAGTTTTCACTGTTCAAAGAATTTAATACAAAGTTAATTTAAGTTGGAAGCTAACATTTTTATTAAACGTTTATCCTTCAAAAAAATTAAAAATTAAATTG
Organism: Macrosiphum euphorbiae; assembly: GCA_949089665.1. Taxonomy (NCBI): domain Eukaryota; kingdom Metazoa; phylum Arthropoda; class Insecta; order Hemiptera; family Aphididae; genus Macrosiphum; species Macrosiphum euphorbiae. The sequence continues at coordinate 60,867,075 of CARXXK010000003.1, read as the reverse complement.
TTTTTAATTTAAAAATAGATTAATTAAATACTAATAATGTTAATGTTATACCCGTGTTATTTTAAATTTACTTCAATAGTTCTATGATTTTTTTTTTTCATTTTTAGTGTAATACTTATTTTTCATTTACACAATAAGCTCGTTATGTCAAGGAAATTATTTAAAATAACCTCCTTTATTAAAGGAAATTTTGTTTGGGCGTGTTTGAATAAAAGTAGATAAATCAAACAACTGTCTAACAACCATTTTTTTCATTAACTTCTCTTTTTTTACGATTGATCAATATTTCAGATTATTGGCCAAGTTTCAACAAATAATTTGGGCAAGTTAAAAAGAAAAAAAATACAGGGAAGAAAAAAACCAACAGTAATTAATACTATATAGATTAATTAAACAAAAAATATTTTTAAAAAAAAGAAAGAAAGAATGAAATAAAGAAAAGAGTCCAAAGTTTCAGAGGCGTGCAATGGAAATATGTAAATTTATGCGATAATAAGCTGATGAGTGGTGTGCGGGAGGGACTCAACGAAAACTCCATGTGCTGTTCCGGTTATTGCAATGGGAATCAAGGTGTAATGCTCTGGATTTCCCATCATCCACACGGTTCACTTAATTGCTCGGTCCCTATCCGCAACATTAAGCATCTGGAATAAAATACACTATCCCCACCCTTTCTTCGCTCTCAGTTTTTATCGGTCCTCCCCTGGATATAAAAATCCATTTAATTCACGACCCCAATTTATATATACACCCTCTACGGTGAGGGAAAAAAGAAATGAAGATGGTCCGTTTCATTAAGCATGGGGGCGATATATTTCGGCATCATTAAAAAATAGAGAAACACATAGAAGGAAAGAGAATATACACATACACCTCTACACATTATATAGATGGAGCGCAGAAAAAATTATACGGGTGAGAAGTGACAAAAAATGAGACAGGAGTTGAGTAACATAATAAATCTCTGACCGCACGCGAGGAAAAATGGATAATTTTCGTACTCTACCTAATGATACATCTTAATTATTCTTATTCTACAATTCTACATACACAATGAGATTATAGAAATTAAGGACATTTCTAATATTTATTTATTACATACCTATTCGACTGTAACAACACTGTAAATATAATAAATATTTTAAAATTCAATCAACTAGTTAATAAATTTACTAAGGATTCATTAATTTATGTTATTTAGGAAAATGTACATAGACTGATGATGTTTTAATTATATATAAATATATTATAAAGCATTGAAAAGCGTGAAAAAAACACTTATACATTTTTATATCAATCAAAGTGTAAAAGATAGACAAATTCAATTATAATACAAAACAACCTTTTTTCGAGTATTGTATCTAAAACAATAGCTGTCTGTACTCCGTTTGCTACGACAGCGGATTTTGTGCACCCCAATAGGTTTTTAATTAAATATTGCAATCAATGAATACGCAGATTATTCATTTATTTTTAATTTATTTTTTTGAATAAAAATAAAAATAAACAAAATTGACAGGTTAAATTCGAGTATTTGTATACAATAACAATCGAAGAATACAGCATAATATAATATATATATATTTAATTTGAACTTAAATAAATAATAATAGAGAAAATAGTACGTGTGTAACCGCCGACCGATTCACACGTGTGTTCACGGTCTTCGCTTATCGCATTTCTTAGCTTCCGATAGCAGTAACACACACGTCGCATTACGCATCTCACTGCAATTAAGAAGGTATGTTGTTATACTACGGCCCCCCATAACCAAATAGGTAACAACTTCCACCCCCGCCTTATACACCATCATGGACAACCATGATACACACATAACCCCCAATTCACAATCTAACTCACACAAAACATTCGCGGAAACAACAGCGAACTCATCCTTTCCAAAAAAAGACCAAGCAATTATCTTCAATACAGTAAATGACGTCCCGCAAATCGAGTACATCAAAGCATTCAGCCAACTTACATCGCCTAATAACATAAAATTCGCTTCACGAATATCCAACAATAGATTCTGCATTTATTTTGCTAGTAAGAGTATCGTTGACCATATTATCTCAAAACAATCGTATATCGTTATAAATAACACGCAAATCGCTTATCGTCGGCTCATTAGCCCGGCAAAACGAATCATCATATCCAATGTGCAGCCATCTATACCTCACGACATAATTATAAAAGCTATTAACAATAGCCTCATTAAAATATTATCTCCCATTACATTTATGAAAGCCGGTTTCTCAAACGATGAATACGGTCACATAGGCAGTTTTCGACGACAAGTATATTTACATCCCGACGATATCCATAGACTACCGAGTTCATTATTAATTAATTACGATCAAACCGATTATCGCATATTCTTCTCGGACGACACCGTGTTATGCTATATCTGCAAACAAACTGGTCACACCTCAAACCACTGCAAAAAAGATTTGGATAATACGATCTTAACTAATAGCAATATCCCTCCTCCGCCGGAAAACAAAGAAATCGAAAAAGATAATAACTCACAAAATGATCAAAATATCATGGACCATACTAACATAAATCATAGTATCGAAAACAATTATCAACAATCTGTCAACAAGCTGACTCCCCTTCAAGAACCAGCTGACCACATTAAAAGACCTATCTCATCATACGCCAGCACCAGCGACACCGACAATGCATCCACCACTGAGAACCCTATAAACACGTCATCAACAACACCTACGGAAACTCAAAACCATCAAACCAATAATAGCATCCTCACAACAAAGCTATTAGAATCCCAATCCAACGAAAAAAAAAAAACAAATGCAGGAATAACACATAATACACCCCTAACACCAATTAAGAGCACAAATATAAGCAAGCCTACCACCGAAAAATCCAAGAAAAATCCTCAACCCGCCAACAAAAAAATTAAACGCTCCAACTCCATAGAACTAATAGTAGCTAAACTGGACGAAACACTAGCCCCAGCCATAACTGTTTTTGAAGGAATCCCCAACCGTAAAATAGACTTCAATCAGCTCAAATACATTATTGAAAACTCCCTCAGCGTGGATCATCCCTCTAATATTCTAAACCAATTTAACATAACCCCGATGGAAATGATTGAAATATTAGACACGATTCGTCCGAAAATAAAAAACCTCACGATTAAAAACAGGCTCACGAGACTATGTAACTCATATCTCGAGTCATTATGAATACGCAATCCCTCTTCAATATAAATAATAAATAAAGCAAATAATTAAAAAATCATCTTCTCAAAATTATATAATAATCATCTTTACAAACACCAAATGCAGTCACAACCAAAAAATATTATACAATGGAACCTCAATGGATTCCATAAAAACATCGATGAAATTAAACTTATAATAAACTTACATCAACCTATTGCAATATGTCTTCAAGAGACTAACCTTAAATATGACGAATCTCCACCTTATATAAATAACTACCAATATGCAACTAAAAACCGTAGAGGCTGTCTGAGGGCAAGCGGTGGTGTCTGCATACTCATCAATAACTCATTTCCTTGGGAGGAAATCCCTATCCATTCAAACATAGAAGCCGTCGCAATATCAATCACACTCGAAACAAAAACCACCCTCTGTAATATCTACATCCCAAATCAATTCAACTTCACACTCATAGATTTAGAAAATATTATCAAACAATTACCACGTCCCTTTATTATTGTCGGGGACTTTAACAGCCACAGTATTACATGGGGTTCATATAAAACCGATTCAAGAGGAAAAATAATAGAAAAATTATTGGAACAAGATAACATCGTAATACTTAATAACAACGAGCAAACTAGAATAAATCCCTCGAACAGAAACCTTTCAGCTATCGATTTAACGTTCTCTACACCTACCATAGCACAAAGATTACACTGGCAAGTATTAAATGAAATATACAATAGTGACCATCTCCCAATCTCTATACAATTCATTTCCAATGCACTTCAAACAAACTACTCTACAACAAAATGGAACCTCAAAAACCCTGACTGGCCTCTATTCGCAAACCTTCTGGAAACAAAAATCAACGCGTCAGAATTCACGGATGAAGATATAGATATCGAAAAAACAGTATCCAAATTCACTGAAATCATCATAGAGACTGCAGAACAAACAATAGGCTACTTGAAACCCCCCTCCAAAAAAACACCGGTTCCGTGGTGGAACAATGAAATTAAACAATATATATCACAAAAAAATAAAGCACTGAAAACATTTATAAAAACCAGATCACTCGAGGACCATATAAAACTAAAAGAACTCAGAGCAAAAACAAGATTCTTGGTCAAAAGTAATAAAACTCTAACATGGCGAAACTTCACCTCCGAAATAGGTGCCCAGGTTGATCCCCACATTATGTGGAACAAAATCCGTTCATTACAGGGACGGAAAAAGCACAGTAATATCTATCTCTCCACAAACTCATCTTTAAACACCGATCCATCTTCAATTGCCCACCACCTTGGAAAATATTTCGAAAAAAACTCCAGCAATGAAATGTACAGCCACGACTTCTTAAGGGAAAACGAAAACATACCATCACCTCAACCCTCCGTAATATCGCCCCAAAATACTAATCAGTCTTACTTAAACAGCCCTATAACAATTAATGAAGTTTTGAAAACTCTCAAAAAATGTACCAGCAAAAGTACCGGACCAGACAATATCCCTTATAGCTTTATTCAAAACTTTACAATCGACACACTTAAAATACTCCTAAAAATATACAATACCATCTGGAACAACAACGTATTTCCACAAAATTGGAGAAACAGTATCATCATACCGATAAGCAAACCAGGAAAAAACAAATTCTCAACTGATGGCTACCGACCCATTTCACTTTTAAATACCTTGTGTAAACTCCTAGAGAAAATTGTAAACCAACGTTTAATATGGTTTTTAGAACAGTCTTATTATCTCACCCCCGAACAATGCGGGTTCCGGAAAAATAAAGGTACATATAACTGCCTTTCCAAAATTCACGCAGAAATACAAAACACATACTCCGAAAATCAATACTTAGGTATGATCAGTCTCGATTTGATGAAAGCCTACGATACAACATGGAAACCGCACATTTTAAACAGTCTCACTAAAGTACTAAGCCAAAACCAAATGTTCAATTTTATTAGTAACTTTCTTAAAACAAGAACATTTCAAGTAAGAATCAACCAAACTCTATCCAAGACTTTCTCACAGGCTAACGGAGTCCCTCAAGGATCTTCAATTTCGGTTACGCTCTTCCTCATAGCCATCAACAATATCACACAGAACATTTCTCCACCTGTCCATTCTACACTCTTCGCGGATGACTTTAATATTTACTGCCGAAGCAAGAGCTTAGCAACCGTCCAAACCCACCTACAACAAGCCATCAACAATCTGCTTAAATGGACCCATACATCTGGCTTCACTTTCTCTCCTGAAAAATCACAATGCACTGTGTTTACACGTAGGCGCAATCAAAACGCTATAAACATAAAAATGGGTGAATACCAACTAATAAATAATAATACAATTAAAATCCTCGGCATCATATTCGACAGAAAATGTTCCTGGACCCACCACATCAACTCCTTGAAAAACTCAATTTCTCCACGTCTCAATGTTATAAAAATGTTATCCCACACATCATGGGGTTCTAAAACTCATGTTCTATTAACAATATACAAGTCACTTATACTTTCTAAATTCGATTACGGATCCTTCATTTGGACAACGGCACATAAATCAATATCAAAGAAACTAGATACAATCCACAACTCAGGTCTCCGTATGTCAATTGGCGCTTATCGTTCAAGTCCAATTCCTAGTATCTATAATCTTGCCTGCACACAACCTCTAGACATAAGAAGACTCAAAATTACATTGAATCACGAATTAAAATTAGCAAGTACCCTTCCTACTCTTGACTTCAAACCAATATTTCAAATGTTACCATCATTACTCCAGGAGAACAACCTTGATACTTCCAAAATACTCACTATTACTCCCTCTCTCACCCCCCAATGGAAAAATCTCATTGAAACCAACACTGAACTTTCTATATTCAAAAAAGACGACACACCCCCTTCCATCTACAAAAAAGAATATTTCCACATAATTCAAAACATCACAAGTGAAAAAATGTATACAGATGCATCCAAAAGCCAAGACGGGGTTGGCGCTGCAGTAATCTGGAATAATTCGGAACTCATGTATAAACTTCCTAGCACTTGCTCAGTTTTCACAGCAGAGTCAATCGCCATATTAAAAGCACTCGACATAATAACCGATCATCACCTACAAGACACCATTATCTTCACTGACTCCCTCAGCGCTATCAACAATATTAAAAACACATATAACCCATCAGACATCGGCCTACATATTCAGAATAAAATCCACACTTTACAATACCATAATAATTTCAAAATCAAACTCTTCTGGATCCCCGGACATTCGAGCATAAAAGAAAACGAACTAGCTGATCTCGCCGCCAAATCTGCAATCTCCTCTCCACTATCAACGTCCTCACAAATAATCTCTTCCAGCGACATACGATCACTTATAACAAAGAAATGTCAACAAACATGGCATCAGAGGTGGACTTCTTATTACACAAAATTAAATCGTATAAAACACAACACCGTCAATTGGACATTTCCTATCGAAATCCACAGAAAATTCGAAGTCATAATAACCAGACTCAGAATTGGACATACGAAAATCTCTCACAGTTTCCTAATGGCCAAGGAAGAACCACCCATGTGCCCATCCTGTGGTGTCCAAGTCACCATCAGTCACATCCTCACCGAATGCCAAACATACCACAATACCCGAACCAGCCACAACCTGCCCGAATCACTCTCCGAAATATTAAGCAACCACCCTCAATCCATAGTCAACATCATCAAATTCATCACAGCCGCCAATCTTCAAACCAAAATTTAGCATAATTTAGATTTAGTAAATAATATTTATGTATCTATAATCTCCTCTCTGTAAGCCCAATGGCCCATGTTGCCGAGGGTATAAATATAAATAAAAAAAAAAAAAAAAATAGAGAAAATATGATTTTATCATTAAAGTAAATAAACGACAATCTTTTATGTACGGCGTGTCTAAAAAATGAAATGTTGTTTTAAATAGGATTTTTTTTCATCAAAGCCGTAATAACATTATAATAATTTAATATGTATAGTGTACATAATATTATACTCTATTATTATTATACACATTTTTTACCAGCTTATTCAGTTTTGTGTGACTTATTGTGATTGTATGTCTTTCGATTTTTTTTTTTTTTTGTAGTAGCTGGTATACCTATATTTTTTTAATTTGATGTTTTACACCATTAAATAATTATAGCTACTCATGGCTTATTAGCACTAGTAAAATGTTCGTTATCCATCGAGTAAAATGTAAATTTGAAAAATTCTAATGAATTTTGGAATGATCGTTAAATAAAAAATGTATCTTGTGTTCGGTTGATAACCAGAATCAAACCCTGTCATAATCAACGATATTTCTGTGCTTGTGTGCTACTATTATTTGAGTATCTTAATACAATTCAGAGTAGTCAGACAGAGTCAATTGTAATATAACAATATTGTAGAAATGTTGTATATATTATTAAAATCGTTTCTAGAACCAAAGGTTAGCTATATACATATATAATTGATTAACATAAAATAATAAATTAATTAAAGAACACCTGATGCAGATAATAAAATAATATTAACATACAAAAACAATGAAAACCTCGTTATAAATACATACGATCAGAATATAATATAGAACCCTTGCTTTTGAGATGTAGTAATAATTGAATGCCAATTTAAGGTGTTTGGAATAATGGAATATAGATGGGAAATTAGCACTTGGTTTTGCGAAGGCGATCAATTAATGGAAGCAAATAATGTAATAATTTAGTAGTTACTTTGATTTGTAATTCAATTATTATTATAAAAACTTAATGTCATTTGATATCTTTGCCATTGTTCAGAAACTTAAATTATAAACATAAATATTATTTGCCAGTTTAAAATAGTAAATAATTCATACAATTATGGCGTTGTTATTTTATTATAAAATGTATTTATAAAGTGAAAAAACATGGTAGCACCCACAAATGTTATTTTGTTCAATACATGAAATATGTGTATTATCTATCTTTATTTTTTTACCCTTAACTTGTTTACGGTTCTTAATACGTTAACAGTAAAAAAAACATATTTTGCAACATTTTAAGTCATAACTACTTATAATTGTTACATTTTTAAATTAATTTAAGCAGCTTTTTTACAATAAATTATTTAAAAAAAACATAATTTAGAATATTTACATTAGTATTTAATATACTTAAGATAATAATTTTGATTTTTTATAGTAAATTCGATGAAATTCATTGTATGATTTTTAAAAATATAATAATATTATTCAACTGCCATGATAATGATTTAACTGTTTGAGGTATCGTATAGTTGATGGATTAAATTATCAGAATAACGGAAATCTACCTTGTGAATTATAATAAATTTCATAAATTACTTAACATTATGATACAATTTCGGTTATGTTCATAATATTTTCAAATTTATTTTTTTCAACCAGAGGTTATCATCGCCAGTCAAATTGTCTATGGGTTACATCCCATTCGTATATAGGTACATAACAATAAAGTGTATATATATTCAAGCAATATAATTTGTTGTCACAGCAGGTTTTTACGTAAAACTATATTCTCTTGCTGCCGTTGGCTACAACTACAACAAGTAAAACACGAAAACGAATATCTTATCATTTACAAGCTAAGGGTCGTACCGGTGGGAGCAGTGAATTTTTACTATAATATTCGTTGAAATGAATAACTTCCAAAATGATAAGAATTGAATGTACAACTTGACGGGTTTGTTCTGGTTTCAATTTTTAAGTTTTTAAAGATTATCATCCTAAAGCTATTCTTAATCGTTCTAATTTACAATGAAACAAAATATTAAAAATTATTATTTGGAATATCTCATTAATTGTTATGTAGGTATCTACCAATATATCTTTATTTTATACATTAATAATATTTGGGATATTTTTTTATATTATATGATAATATATAGACGTACTATAATATTAGTAGATCATACGGATTCGACGTATCAGAAATTTAAATATTTTTTAAAAATTTAACTAAAAATAATAAATAAAATGTAGATAACTATACCTATACGTATATACGAAATTATTTATTTATTTTGGATACGTGGAAACAATTGTGAATAGTGATTTTAAAACTATTATGTTTTTAGATGAATGTTATTTTTGTACTGCTTAATTAATAGTGTTCCATAGTAAACTTATATTTATTTTAGAAATATTCATCCATTCTATATTTTTAACATGCTTTTTTTTTAAAGAAAAATTGATCTTGAGATCATTCTGTACACTTTATATCTAAATTAAATCGATGCTATATTAAATAGATATTAACAATTTTAAATATTAAGCGATTTAATAAAATTATATTAACAAAAAATATTATAATGTTTCTCAAAATATTGTTCTATTTAATTTAGATCAGTTTCGTCTTAATCATTCTTGACTGATCTGCGCAAATTTTAGTTTTGTTACAGTAACCATCTGACGTGTAAAACGCCAGCATTACAACAAACCATGACACACGTGAACTAATTTATTACATCAATTATAACTTTAATGAATCATTTGAAAATGTTTACTACATAGTTCATATTATTATGTAAAGTTAAATCAATGCAGTTGCTTCCCACAGAAATGGTTTGACATAATATTATAGTAAAACTATTTGTATATAGAAATACACAGTTTAATTACCTACATATTATGTGTTCAAATAAATGGATACCAAGTATATAATCTGTTGTCATGCTTTCCATAACGTATTCAGTCATAATTGCAATTAAAAAATATGAAAATAGTCGGTCTTGTGATCGTAGAACCACATATACGTATTTATAATGACTGTGTACTACTGCACCTTCGTATTAATAATATTAACATGATGGAACAAAAAATGAATCGCAGAAAGGAACACTTAATTACGAGGGTGCTAAGTTAACAGTAATTTCAAAACAAAGAGTGGTAAGCATCTCAAGCACCACTCCCGAATAGCACCTATGGAGTAATAGTATAATGTAAATAATCTACCAAGAAATTCAAACAAATCGAAAAAAAGTTTTTAAATAACCTCGTGGTATATTCGGTATGCAGGTATTTATGTACTGAGTATGTACCTAATTGTCTTGTATTTTAAATAATTTATGATCTTGGACATTTCAGGATAGTCCATTTGCACTTGGGTTAAAAAAAAAGGTAATGATTGAATGGCACTCATGTTCAAAAAAGGGTTTTCAACAAAATTGTTTCAAAAATAAATTTAATTCAAACATTTTGAAAACGCTAATTTCCCTTCCTGCTTAAAACGTAATCATTGGTATACTTCCTAATATTTTTTACAGGTATATTTTAATTTTATATTTATGGAGTATGTATATCATATATTATACTTTAAAGAAAATATTTCTTGTAAAAATTATAAAAAAGTGAATTATGATTTATGACATAATAATATAAGGTACAAATAAAACTGTAGACATGTATATAAAATAATTAGTGAAAAGTTCAATGAATAAGGTTTAATATTTAAGCCAAATTTATAATATTTTCGGATCGGTGGTGGACAGTCATTTCAGCTAAAACATACCAATTTATATTCCATCATACTGATCGGTCTAGTAATGAGATAATAATTTTTAAAACTGATTTGAATTCGTTTTTATGTCTACTTGAGATCGGTCAGTCCAAACCCCCCCCCCACCAACTATACATTTAGTTTAAATATTTTGAAATTTCGGAATTTTCAAACGTCGATTATTCGGAATTTAAATCAGAATTCTTAAAATGTGGACTAACCGATCTTAAGTTGGCGTTATAACGAATTCGGATCAGTTTTCTGAAAAATGATCTCAATATTAGGTCGATCGGTAGAATGGAATAAAATACATACAAACGAGCATAAATTGTTTATCGTTCACGCGTGAAAGTTCGATGGAGTGACTTATACAAGCGCGTGAGGGAATGCTCGGTTATTTCTTTTATACACAGTCACACTAATGATCACTTACCAAGCATACATTTACAAGACCCACATGTATGCAATTTGAAAATTGCCTAATTCGAACACCTTAAAAATTGTCTGTCACCGATCCCCTTAAAACATATTTTTTTAATCCGAGCGCAGTTTGACTATTAGTTTTTTTAAATCAAGTGCAATTGGACTAAAATAAGTGCCAAATCGACCTTACTCGGTCATTTCACCGAAGTATGCAATGCCATTAACAATATGGTTTAACCTACCACGAAGTTTTGCATAACAAAGTTAAGTTCAGCAAAAACATGGGAGACATATCTGTGATAGAACAATGTTCACTAGTACCGAGAAGAATGAAGATAATAATATAATATATCTGCATAATGAAATTGTTCCGCTTGACCCTTTTAATATCTATGGATATTGGGAATTTCGTTCGATTTTTCCGGATGAAAGGGGCTGAAGTAGACTTTAAAGAATTTAATGATATTTTTTGATATTAAATCTGATTAAATGTTCAAAGTGTCGAGAGGAAAAATGAAAATAGATTAATAAAAATGTGTTCCAGTACTTTGAATAAAATATAAAAAAAATTCCAATAGACTTTAGGGAAGCCAATTGAATAAAAATATATTTAACGAGAAGATGTTGAGGGAGACCGGTGTCCGTAGATTTAAAAAAAAAACTTTGGGATCAAACTTTATTTTCGAAAACACCGATACAAAATAAAAAGTCAATTTACAAACTTCACTCATACCACGTACTTTATACTTGTGTTATACTAAAATAAAACTTTTTATTTTAGAGCCTTTTTTTTCGCATGTGTTGAATTTTACGATGATTCCTTACTACCTGACTGTGTCTATTTTAAAAAAAAAAAAAAAAACTATCAATATTGTTTCTCGACAAAGTGTACAATTAATTTTCGAAATTCATTTTTACAAAAATGTGTACCATAATTTTCAAGTTTGAACAAAACTTTCTACAATAAGTTTTTGAATATTCCCAAAAAATCTTTCTAGATTATAAGACTTGATGATATATTTTCAATCTATATAGGTAGATCCAATTGAACTATTGAATATTATTTTTACCTAATACAAAAAAAAAGAAACATATACATTTTTTTGTTAAACCAATAAGAAAATTTTACTATTGATAAAATGTAGATATTATTTTAGAATTACACCATGAACATAACGAATCGTTTACAATAAAAAAACGGGGGGGGGGTTGTAGGTAAACTGTTCTGCTGTACAGTGGGTAGTTGTTGGTATTCTTCATCATTGCGTAACTCACTTTATAAGTCATTAGGTAGTTTATGTGTTCAATTTCAATTAATTAATTAATCATTGCACGCCTACGAACAACAATTCACAGCGAAAACTGAACTGATTCTGTCTGTCAGCATATATATTTTAGTTTATTTCATGATATGTTTTTTGATATTTCTATTAGAATAATATAAGTATTATTATATACTTATATGGTAGATTGATTTAATTTTTGCCAAAATCATTACATTTATTATACCTATTATAATTGTACATATTAGTTATATAAATCTTCAAACGCTCATAAATAATTATTGTACATTTTCGTTCAATTTTTTTTTTTAAATTTAAATATTAATATCTTACAAGGATACATTAGTACTACATTTTTAAAATTGTTAACCAAATGAACATATTTTTATTGACATTTATAAAAAAATATATAAAAAAAATGCTCCAATCATCAACTCTGAGGTTTCTAGTAACAACTAATTGATTTTAGTATGTATTTGAGAAATAGGAAGTTACAAGTAGAAAACTCTCAGTATTTTTTAAAAGGTAAAATCAGGAAAATAATGTAATTAAAATAATATTTGTTTGGTACTTATGGTTACCAAGTATTTAGACTGTTTCCATCCTGAATCGTTTTTTCATTTCATACAATTATTACATATCATTGAATTCAAATAACATAACATATTAATTATAGGTGCACTCGACACTTACAGCAACTCTACAGAATTGTATTTTGTAATATTTATGTTTCATACATAATTATTTCATAAGTATAATCGATACTTTTTATATATTTTGTATCTCGAATGAGTGCATATTTGGCCCATCCTAGTCTTTTTATGGCTTCCGGTCTCACCACCTTAATGTTAATCTTCCACAACGAATTAACGATCATAACGTTCACCTCATATAATATTATGTACCACGTATTAAAATTATTTATAGCAGTCATTTAAAACAATAATGGTTTGTAATTAATGTATGTAGAGTGGGTGACTCTAGTAGAACAACAATACAGTATTATTGGGATACTGATTATAATTGTTTTTTGAAATAATATTACTATTATTGTGATATAATAATATTTTAAGTACTTTCATCAATATTGTATTATACCATGGTAATAATATAGTTATCATAGCATAAAATATAAATTTTTATAACCACTTCCACTTCTTAAAATTGACAAAAAATCGTTATGAAGTTTGCTTATGTATTCAAAATAAAATAAACAACCGAAAATTACTTTAGTTTTCTTTAAAAACACCAATTCTGCATTCAACTAAAGTAACGTTATTCCCAGGATTGTCGTAAACTTGCCTCACATCTTGTATATACATATAACAAAATTAGTATTTAGTTAATTTTATTTTGAGGTTTTTTGCTTTTATTACTTTCAAAAACACGTGGGACTTAAATTTAACAGTATTATTTATGCATAGTATGCAATTTTGAATGAATTTTAGGCAAGCGAAAAAACGTAGTCGTAATAACCGTGAGCACAATATTATATATAGATACCTACCTTATTAGAAAATATCATAATGGAGTTTCACATCATTACAGAGTCACACTCGATTTGAGAGCGATACCAATTAAGTGTAAAAGTATTTGAGTGAAATTGGATCATTCAATCTAGAGCAATGTATTTTAATAAACCCTACAGCATAGATACTTACCACCTAATGTTTTATTTTCTATAGAACTTATATAAGTAAAATTCAGGATATTTATTTATAATATAAGTGGGTAAAACTAAATATCGTTCCGCGGAAAGGATATTAAATTAAACACCAATAATTCATACCGACAAGATACGTGTCATATACAAATATAAATATCACATGCAATCATACCTATCTACTACTCATATTGTACAATTTTATTATTCGTATTTTACGTATTTTACGTATTATATTTATTTATGATTACGATGGTGTAAATAAACTTGTTTGTATTAAAAAAAAAAGTATCAAGACACGTGTCCAAAAAAATTACACTTTAGTACTACGTGTTAATTGTATATTATGTATAGGTAATTTATTACCTACTTAATAATAAAACTAAGCATTTACTTGATTGTTTCATGTATAACACTTAACTAGAAAATTTAACTTAATAGTTTATTATATTTACTATTCAAACAAAACAGACGTGTTTCGAAATATGTTAGTGAACATTTTAGGTTTTATTCAAAATGATAAATGTCGTACACGAAACGAGTTTAAATATTTCTCAAGATGGTTAAAAAGAATTTATCATATTTTTATTATAAGTACAAGTAGCACAACCAGAATAGTTAATATTGATAATTATTATTACATTCTAGCTATTTACTTATTAAAAACATCAAGGTTCTAGTATATTTTGTAGTTTGTACAATCATATTTTTATAACATGAAATCATAATATAGTAACATGACAAAGTCAATGCTAACACTATTTACCTATTAAGTAAACTGAATATGCATTATAATTAAGTTCTGTTTGAAATTGAAAATCGTACATAGATATAACCTACATAGATATTATTGCATTTGCATCTAAACAAATTATTGTTATATTTTGTTAGCTATCCACGAATGATTTTAAATTATATTATCTTAGGACCATAATAATAATAATAATAATAATAATAGGTCATGATGTCTTCAAAGGTAATACATAAATCAAATTTATCAATTAATATATCATTGAATATGAAAGATAAAAATAAAATAAAATTTAATATTGTTTGTTTATCTCGGTTTATTCATAACATTTCGTAACATATTATTTTTAAACGTTCTTAAAACATTTATACTTTCTTGTAGAAATACTAAGAATTTTGTATTATTAGGTACCTATATTATTATTTATAAGCTAAAATATTGTTTTGTTCAAACGTTGTGCAGAAATGTATAATCGTAATAAATCTAATAAATGCATTCAGAATTTAAATCATAAACGTAATAAAAACATACTAATATTATATTATAGTAGTAGGTAGTAACTAATTATCTACTCAAAATTATCCAGAAAATTACTAAATTACTAAATTTACTGAAAATATTGTAGCTATTTATCATGACAATATGTATAAATATATAATAAATATATTTATATATTTTATAAGTGACGACACACTTTATGAGCAAAAACATCATATTATTACACTCGTATTAATATGACGTATTGTACGGTTTAATTTGAAGCCAATATTAATATTATATTTTGTATACAACATTTTGTGCACAGATTATTGCGAACAAATTTAATATAAAAAAAATAATTATTTTAACACCTAAAGAGATTATGAAGGAAGTCTGTGAATGTAGAACTGTAGGCAAGGAACATGTTTCATTAATAATAATTATAAAAATCATAGACGCCGTCATAATTTTATTTTTTTATTTCTGTTTAATTAATTATTATTCCAAACAAGATTGAATAATGGTAAAGTATATTATGTTGATATAATTTAAAGTCTGATTATTAAACACGGGACACATTTTACGTATAACTGTATAAGTCAGATATTCACTCTTAGTAAATGTGTACAATAATTTGTTGAAAAAGTTACTACCCTTGATTTAAATATATCGGGGAAATATATGTTTATGAACTAGGAAGTCATTCCAGAGATTGAGCGATTGATTTTATAGTTAGAGACAGGTGACAAATAAATGTAAGTACATTTTACCGAAGAATATTTTTTTGAATCAGTAGGTACTTTTTTTTCTAGTAAAATCGAGTGAGATAAACAAATCAAAAGTAAGATATTTAATAGTTTTTTGCACAAAATGACATTATTCAGAGAGTATTAGTTAACAGGTATACACGTGTAACAAAATAATATTATTATATGGGTATAAACTCATATAATATATTGGAACCATGTGCATGTTAGATTTTCGACACTGACGCTCTCAATTTCTATAAATATGATGCACTATATTGTTTAGCACTTACAATATATAATAACCGGCCAAGTGCGAGTCGGACTCACAAACGAAGGGTTCCGTATCAGCTATAAACATGTGGGCAATTATGTATTCTAGAATTTTTAGTATTTGTTGTTATAGCAGCAACAGAAATACATAATCTGTGAAAATTTCAACTTTCTAACTTTAATGGTTCATGAGATACAGCCTTATGACAGACAGACGGACGGAGGAGCCTTAGTAATAGGGTCCTGTTTTACCGTACGGAACCCTAAAAACGAATTAATAGCTAAAAAAAAATTAACAATACATTTTGGCAGCTTTTATTCGTACGGTAAAATTCTTATCACTAATTTATCATAGCATACGATTTCCTGAATAAAATAGGTAGGGAACTATAATATAAGTACCATAACTGAATATTGGGTGTTTAATCGAACTGCAGATCGTCTAGTGAAGACGAGAACGATGAAAGCAGCCATCGATCGTCAATAAGGTTAATTGTATTTGAACGATTGTGAAGATTAATGATTAAACCACGTTTAATCGCGCATTTGTGGTAAACATAAGTATACCTAATATAATTTATTACAATTTATCATGATAATATTATGATTGTAATGATAGAAGGCACACGAATATTACAAAGTATCAAAAATAGACAGAACAAAATGGACAAAACCCAGCTATGATGTAAAGTTTTTTCAGTTTACCAAATAAAAGCTGTTATTTTCGATACGTTTCAAGTATAATTAATAATTATATTATTTACTTGCGTTGGACGGCGCGGCATATAGACAATTTTACTGCACCGACGTGAAGGTGGTTTTTCAGTGCTGTTTTTAATAAACGATTTCAATGTAATATTATATTTGAATATTAACAAAAAATAAATAATAAAATATAATATATTTAATTTGGATATTTCATAGCGACAACAATAATAACGTGAAAACAACTTGTGTAGACACGCACGACTTTACTGCGAATGGCGGAAAATTCACGTACTTTGAATATAGAGTCACAACGACCCTTTCAGTTATGGCATAGTTAAGTTTCCATATTGAAGTATTCAGTATTGTTATGTTATTTGAAACGCTATTCGATGTTGAATGAATCGTGATAAAAAATAAATTACTTGATGAACAGGTACCCAATAGTCTAATAATATACTGAAGTATATTGGTTTTATTTATTATACAATCACACATTAAAGTCCGGATTTTTCTATTTTTTTCTACATTCGTATAAGAAATGTCTCTTATTAAGCACTCATATTACCTATATATAATAATATTAATTCACAGTTTTTTTCGATATTTACTATTGCCACATGGCAACATTTGGCACTTACACTGCCTATATTATAACTCTCTATAAACTTTCATATTTATATTTTATCTTATAAAATATAAGATTATATACATTTTATAATTATTTATAATAATGTAGTAAATTAGTTCGAGAAAATAAAATGAACAGAATAAAAAAAATGGTTTAAAAGTTAATTTATAAATACATATTATTATCATAGTGAGAGCCGAAAGGTTTTAAACGGTCAATAGGTACATAGTCCAACAGAACATTATGAACGCATTGTTCTTACATTGAGTTGAAGGTTTTTCAAACACGTCTTTTTCCGTATTTTTGTTCAAACCGATCAATTTTATTACATTTTTATTTATGGATTATTCCTATTTTCAAAATATTATTTTATAAATGAATACATTTTAACCAAAAAATAAATTAGCCACGTATAAAGTGTTTAGAGAGAAAGAATCTATTTTCTTAGGGAATTTCCTTCGTAAAAAATAACAATGGACTAATAGCTTTACCAAATAATTGTTCGTAGAGTGTTAGCTTTTGGACTTTTGGCTTAAGTTCAAAGTTTACTAAGTATCTATCTTTGTGTTCAGACACCATACCTTGTACCCAAATCTAATTGGGTTCTGACAAATGAACAGCGTGCTTCTGTTACTAAAAAATATTTGACCATAGTTGTATTTTTTCGTACTTATGGAAAATGTTGATCGGGACTAAAATTCTCAATACAATTTTTTCCAGTATTTCCAAAAATGGGCGTTTTTTTCACGTCAAATGGTCGCATAAATTTGGTCGCTTAAATGTATGGTCGGTGGTCAAATTTATCACATATACACATTGATCGCGTGTACACATTAATTGCGTGTACAATGTACACATATTTATTTTATATTTAATCAGATATTATAATATATATATATGTATATGAAATAATAATAATATTAAACTTTATTTGTAGCACAAAAATACATAGGTAATAATAAATTGATTACAGATATAAAGCTACAACAATGCCTGTAATAAGCTCTGTTTGTGTTGGGCGAGTTAATTTCTAAACAGAACAGTGATTTATGTTAAAATTATACAATATAAAATATGATTTTTAGAATTCTATACATTTAAACAATTTTAAAAATATGTATACATAGTTACACATTTATACTCAAATTTAATCATATAAAAAAATTAAAAATTTTCGTTTTAATCACAAGTTACGAACAATAGGTACTATACCTAGTAATATATAATTATCAATTGTACTAGAACGAAATTGTTGACATATTTTAAGAATTTCTTTAGTTCTGTCTTTATATTTGTTCTGTTTCCGACAAGGTTCTGCATCAGTGGTAATTTGAGACATTTTCAAACGATTTAATTTTTCCTCTTTTTGAAGGATTTTAATGAAATATAAAATATTCAAGAGAATAGAATTTAAAATCAAATTAAATACACTGTGCTATCCTTCAACCACATTATTTGTCTTAGTTAAGTTATTTAGAACTGTATCAAAGCATTCAAAATTGTAATAGAAAATTTCAGATTTTTTTCCTATTCTTATTATTGAACACGATAATAAAAAAGAGCATTATTAAATGTTAATGGCATTTTTGATAAGTGTTTCATTGTACCTATTTATTACCTATAGTCATAGCTATATATTATACAGACACTTATTAGATATTCTTAAATAAAATAGGTAATTAATAAATCACCGATCGTGATTTTATTAGTTCATAAGATAATTTTAATATAATTTATACAATTTTGTTTCTTGTATTTAAATATTTTAAATATTCCGTGACCAATTTACGTGTTTTAAACTTTAAATTATTTGATTATTTTTTACAATGTTTACATTTATAACGGAGGCTTTGTAAAATAATTTGTTTTACTAGTAAAACGTTTTAATATAAAATATCAGCTGTTTTTGAATGCATAATTTTTTTTTTTTTATTGTAATTGTTACTTGTTTAATTTTTTCTTTAAATTTAAAATTAAACAATAGCACATTTATATACATACTAAAATATTTACAATTTTAAACGACTTTGACAGTTACATTAATTTATATAATGATTTTTGCAGTAAAATATCGTGTGCCTACATTAAAATGTGAAATATTATCCATGGAGAAATGTATAATATTTTACTATCTTGTTAAATATTATATTCGGTCAGATGTTGAAAATCGAGTGTCGAATATTAATAATATAGTGTCATATAGGTTCTGGTATATATGATGATTATTGAAGTATAGAAGACTCTGCCCATGTAAAATCAAATACTGGTTCGTAGCGAAATGGTTGCATTCTATTTTGTTGGACTTGTTTCTCGTCTGCCTTCCAGCATGTTCACGCGTATAATTTATACATAATGCAAGTGCAAGTATTAATATTCATCTTTCACTGTTATAATTTCAAAAACCAAAATCCGGCAACCATCATAATATTATAGGAAATTTACGAAGATTATCATCCACCAGATATAATACACGGGAATACTATAATGGAAAATTAAATATTATAATATGTAAACTTAAAATATATTTTATTATCATAAAGTCAATAACGCCAATATAAAATTGCTAGTTGTATGCAGGTTGCATAAACAATCACTAAAAATTGAATGAATCAATAGCGACCTAATGGCCCCTTAAACGTTATTTAGTGGCGTCCATTCAATTTTAGTAAACCATTAAATTAATCAATGCGACTCCCACATACGGATTCCGGATATTTCCAAAATGCATTGCAGACCCTACATAGATATACAAATACTAAATAACAACATAAAAAAAATTGTAATAATATGTACTGTACGCAGTGGCCTATCTGGCCTATCTGACGAATGCTTCGTCCAGAGGCTATGCGGGTTATAATTTAATAATTTGTAGATTTACTGATTTGCATTGTATATATTATTGTTTAGTATTTTTACTTATAATTTTTTGTCCAGGGGGAAACGTTCAATGAATCGAGGGGTGGAACGGGGGTAGGGGAGATCCTAGAATCCACGAAATTTTTAATCTCTTTCGGGGGTTACTAGGTATGGATATGGATGCGAGTTGAGAAATAAATGGATTGGGACGACGATAATACAATCAGTTATTGAATATTGAAGCGTTTGTAATAATTTCAATACTGTAGATATTTTTAGATCAGAGTGAAGGGATTTATTTGAGACATACAATGGAGCTTTTGAAATGGTACGAAGGACTTTTGACTGAGTTCTTTGGATACGATTGTTATTGAAATTTTGCTACACATCAGAGCTTGATGCTGCATGGCCCCAGATGAGTCTGAGCAATTTTGAAATTTTAAATAATAAATGTTTAGTACTTTTAACTTTTGTTGGATCGGGGGATGGGTGGGAGTGGTGTGAATCGGTCTTTCACTGACAAAATACACTAAGTGTCTGTACGTCACAATATTGTTATTAATTATTATATTTTATGTACCAATATTTCGCGTGTATGCGTACGAGTTTTTAGCCTGTTCAGAGGACTACAGCACATTACGTCGTTAAGCAATACACACGTCATTACCCTATCTGCAGATCTACAGCAACTCTAATTCCACGTTGTATATATATGTACAAAATATACGGTATCACGGAACAGCCGGGGGGACTGTAATAATATTAATTACTCGGTCACCGTCTCTTCGCCAGTCGTTAGAAAATATATATTCGCCGGCATCGCTGCTGCTGCCGTTGTCTGCATGAGGAAATTAGTCATCGGCGGCACCCTCCTATATATGCGATATAGACGCCGATCGCGATAGCAAACGGTTTATTATATGAGGGCCCGAATTGATGACGTAATAATTACAACCGATGGGACTCGGAACTTGTACCGTTAGCGTATTATTTTTAGGAAAATCTGAAAACATCGTAATGTACACACTAATAATAATAATATCGTAACAATTCGCGGCCGTTTCACGGCACATCAAGTCGATTAAGCTTTTGTTTTTTTTTTTTTTTTAATTTCAGATTTGTTCTATCCATGACTTTCTAATTAAGAGTTTAAAGTGGCAGGTATTTAACGATAATTTTTTTTGTGCTCCTATGAGAGAACTTAGTAAAAAAAAATATTCATATATAAGTAGTATAATAATCTAAAAATCGTCACTGTTTGAAAATTGTATCAAATATTCATTATTCTGTTCTTTGGAATACTATATCAATATCCTAATAATCACTTTATTTTAAGTGCTTTGACTCCCGAGACTTATCATCATTAAGTTATATATAATGGAAGTCCATGCGATATAATCGCATTCATATAAGTTTGACCGACAGAATATGTTTTTATTTATTTATTTTATTTGTATGTCTCTATTGAATTCAAAATACATAGTAAATACCAAATTTATGAATTTTCCATTTCATACAATGCCATTTCCGAGGAAGCAGAAACTTTGCTAACGACTTCGCGGAATATTCATACTCGATCAAATTTCTTTTGAGGGCTTTCAAAGTTTAAACTTTTACGGCATCCATCAAAATCACTAAATTATTTGGTAATTAAAAAATAAAAATGCATACAATTACAATAATATTATCGATTACTCTATTTCGTAGATTATTATTTTATTTTCACTATTAAATATTCAAAATATTTAGACTAATAAAATTACTGTAAATTTATGCGAACTCAATCTTCTTACATTTTACAACAATTTAAGATGTATCAGTATTAATGTAAAAAGTTAATGTCCAACAATAATATAAAACTAATATAATAATTATCCAACATCCACCAAAATGTAATTATTTTATCTCCATGTTTTGTATGTAAGACCATATTATAAATTTAGGATTATCACTTCGATATATTCCTATATTATAATTGTATTTCTTAAGTGGACTTTTAAGGTTTTAGCATTCGTAGCAATCTGGGAGTACCTACATATTATTATACCATTGAACATTTTGAGTTTAAGGGTACTCCTAATTTCCAGAAGTCAGTTATTTTTCTGTGGAATTCATTAATTTTGTGATTTCTTGAATTCAGCGTAACACAAACATATATTATTTAGTTATTTATATTTTGCATTCGTGAAAGTATTATATTTTGTAATATTATTATATCTATGAACAGTATTATAATAATATATTTAAGCCAGTTTTAATTTAATAAACAAAATATGGAGAACATAAAATTAATTACTATTAATATAGTCGTTTTTATTTGTATGATGTAACGTCTACCTTACAAAAGATGACCGAATTTGTTTGATAACGGAACAAAAACAAAGTTGGTTACAGGAACAATTGGAAAGAAGACACGAAGGGTGTTATTATAAGAAAAAATTAAAATTATAAAATCAAAAGAAATTACTTTTCATTTAATTAAAATAAAAACAAAAAAAATCAAAATACCTATTTATTAAGAGGACGCCTTACCCACATGCGTTGTCTCCGTCTTACAAATGTATAACATAGAAAAAAACTGTTTTGCGATGTATAGAACCACTCCCTCGGTATTTATAGTAGAATTACCAAAATTCCACAACGCACAGGGAACAACTTCATCTGTGTTGTTATTTTTTTGATATCATTTTCTAATAATTTTTAATAATTAAATGAAAAAAAAAACAAAAATAATCTTTGTGTTCTCAAACCGATAACTTTAATTTCATTTATGTTAAACAAACAATAAAAACGCTTTGACACGGATAAAGTTGTTTCAAATGCGTTGTGGAGTTTTGGTAATTCTACTATAAATACCGAGGTAGTGGTTCATCCCCCGCAAAATAGTTTTTTGCTTTGTTGAAGACGGAGACGACGCATGCGGGCATAGCGTCCTCTTAAGAAAACTCAATAGGATCTATTTTCTTTATTAATAGTATATTGTGTGGCAAGGGCGGGAAGTGAGCTATTTCAGTCGCAGGCGACGTGTGCGGCACGAGCCGCAGGCAAAGGCAAACATAAACACGTTTATTTGAAATACTTCAATAAATACGTCACGAATATACGACAATGAACATTTGAATTGTCCATATCACAAACTGCAATATGTGTCTATATAGACTGCGTAATTTTGTTGAATTTCAAATCCCCACACACCCAGTTCACGAAATAGATCAATATTACTTTAAGTGGATGTGATGTATGTTGTATACCTTAGACCAATATTATGTAGCACCCTTGGTTGTAGTATTAACAATATATAATATTATACTGTTCAAATGTACGAGTGTAGGTATATATATATAATATATATATATTATAACTATTGAGGCTCGTTTCGAGTTGGATAAACTGTTCGTTAAGTAGCCTGCATCAGGCAGATGTTTGTTTACGCAACTACGTGACTAGAAACATAATATAATATATATATAAGTTGAGGTATGCATAATTAATAATACTTATCGATAAAAACCGACTCAAACATATTATATTAAGCTCCACGCGCTCGTCTTTACAATAACAGTATTTAAGACCATACACGATAGGTAGGTATTATTATTTTCCGGCGGTGAACATTGAACCATAATAATACTTATTGAGCCGTCCGGCTTTGCAGACGGTATTTCTGTAATATAATTCGGTAGGCTGAGTACAGACCAGACAGACCGTTTAATTATTTCTACACCGTTGCACAGGACGTAACATATTCTCAACAAACTAAGTATAGGCGTACTTTATAAATGTATGCACATTTTTAATGTGATGAAAGATGAGCCGTGTGATATCGGTCTACTCGTATTTCGTTTACTATTACGATATAATATATGTTATAATTCATTATTTATTGCAGTGGACCGTAAATTTATTGTTATTAATTAATAACTGTTACATACTTATATGTAATTTACTAATAATTTGGATTTGAAGAAATAAAGTTTTAATAATTTATACTCCGACCTGCATCGATAATAGGACATCATATTCCACCAATAATTATTGAAAAGTGCAGCATCATAATATTGGAGGCTGGAAATCGTTTCACCCCTCATTGCCGAAGGTTTCTAAATCCAAACGAGCTATAACTTCTAACTCGTCAATCTCACCATGCCATAATAAAAACGATTCTAAACTTTTATTTCGTCTCTGCGTTGTATACCCCCGCGGCCCCACATACTTATTCTGATGATAATAATGGCAACGTATATTTGTCAAGCCCTCCAACAACTTTACAGACCACCTCAAAATTTCACCTAACATTTATCACGCGTGATGTTTAAGGCTCTGTAATCATAAAAAAATATTTTCCAATTTCACCGTAGTAAATAATGTACAGATGGTATAAAATACCACCGGTCCAAATGGATACTCGCGTAAGTAAGTCATAGTCTTCATATAGTATTTTACAATTAAAATTATAGGTAACTCAATAATTGATATATAATTTACGTGCAACTGATTCTATTGAGGTACCACACTTTTCACCATCGTAGGCTTAACTAATACATGATTCTGATCAAAGACCTCCATTAACCGACATTTTCAACTTTTGTCTAAAGAAAGTCCATCAGTAAAGCACTTTTAATTTTTAACTTAGAACATAACTTAGATTTTTCTATCATAACTTAACTTTACGATTTAAAAAAAAAAATAACTTGACAAGCCTTGGTAAGCTCCACAACACACAGCTAATAATAAACAAAACAGTGTAAAAAGAGGTTTCCAAACTTTTCATGGTGAAACTCGATTTTGAACATTTTTAAAATTTTGGCCACCCACAGCAAACTACTGATCATTTTTTTGCCCAATAGTTTTTCATTGTTTCACGCTATATTTGATAACTTTTAGTCTAGTAGCGTCATTATAATATTAGTACATTCGTTGCGAATAACGTTCAATATTAAACTAAATTCGGACACATTAAAAAAATTTAAAAATGTATAAATAAATTACGATATATTTGCACGGACAATTGTGTACCATACCTGATACATAAGCTCGTATGTATACGTGCAATATATGTTTACTTTTTATAGTTATAATATTCTATGGTATATTCAAATATTAAATACTCCATGATATATATAAAACGAATATTATAAATAAATACATGTGTATATTATGTATTTCAAAACTTAACACAGTGTCCTGGTGTGGCGAGATGAATGGCTTTAGTCAGAAACGTGTGGTAGCATCTACCGGTGTCACTAGTTCCCGGATGGGTGACCATACGGACAAATCCTTGCCACACATACACGTGTTCCGGACCGTATATTATACCTCTCCTACAAACGCAAATGGCAATAGTCCCCAAGCTTAATAGGCACTACACCCGCATGAGTTCTCTCTTTATCGCTACGAACACAAAACATATCAAACTCTACTAGATCACGTTTAGCTCTGTTGGTTTAAAAATTAGAGTGAATTGACCTCTTATACAATTTAAGGGTAAGATTATTATCTATAGTGATCTTCATAGGGTTTTTTTTATATTTTATATTTTAAAGCAAATTATAAATATTTATAAAGTGTTATTTTTTGTGCATTTTAAAATACTCATAGTTTGTTTTAAAATTAATATATAATAAAAACCCCCAGGATCACTAAAATAAAAATAAAAAATAAAAACTTAACACAATCCACAGAAAATAATAAAATCATGTCCGACTTTTTGGGAACCCCTAGTGTAGAATATTATGGAGAAAAAAATCCAAACAATTTACGCTACCGGCCACTAGGCGAGTTATTTATTATTATATTGATATACAGTAATAAACTCCAAATGCGTCCATGTTGATACTAATGAAATTAGCCACAGCACTAGAATAAAAACAATGGTCTTCAATTTTAAATCTACACAATAGTTTAATTCTAAAGGTATTATATAACAAAGAATAACATAACAAAATATACATATTTAATATTTTTTTTAATCAAGGAAGTGTATTACTATATGCATAATATAATATCGTGATTTTAATACACGGAATTTATTCATTTAAAATTATTAATATACACCACGGTATTTTTTATTTTAAAATTACTTAAACTATGTGATAGGTATGCGTTCATTGAATACCTACTGTACATTGGTCGTAATGGTATCTAGAGGTTTAGTCGTTTTTGAAATATGTATATTATGTTATAAATATTAAACGTATAACATGTCACACACGCCGAACTATTTATATATTATATGAATCATAAAATAGAATACACGCTACTCGTTCATTTTTAATTTCCAATTGGAACATATGACGTACAACGCAATTCTTCTGTTGTTATTTAAAATTACATAAAAGTTATACTAAAAAAAAATTATTACCCAAACATAAACTGTATTTGTTTATCGAGATTTGTATTAAATCAACATATAACTTACATTTTAGCAATTGTTTCATACGTGTTCCTAAATTAAAACTATATTTTTTAACATACGAAAGTTAACAAAACAAATACTTTTATGCTTCGGGGTGATTGAAAACTTATAATATGCCAATTTTCCGAGACGTCAAAAATAAGTGGGGAAATGTCAAAACGAGATTAAATTCATAACTTTTGGCAGTGAAATCAAATAATTAGGTAAAAACAACCACATACATTAGTATAAATCACTTTAATACTATATTGATGTAAGTAGGTACCTAGATTGTACACTACAAGACTCGAGAGTTAACTAATCATAAAAAATATAATATTAATTAGTTATTTATTTAGAAACTTGTTTCAATTAACAAGTGATTCTTTGAATAGAGTTTAAACGTACCATACGCTTTTGCATTTATTTTTATTTATCTACTCCACGAAATAGTGACACGGTTACTTATTTAATTAACTTGGAGCTTCAAAAGAGCTACCAATCAAAAATAATATCAACAAGTATTTAAACCTCACTCATAGTATACCCTACCTCTACTTATACTCTGTTTGATTGTTCTAATTGAGCCAATCAAACAATACTAACATTGTTACGGCCTACATAATATTATAGTTATAGTTACATTTATATAATATGCAAATTAGTTACACCCCAAGATTCGTGATAATGTTATCTTGATTTTTACTAAATACAAAATACGAAGACAAATACAAATTAGGTATATTATATAACAAACATAGATATTTTTAAATTTAGGATTCTATAGACATTCAATTAGTTTTTATTAGATATTTACTATTCAAATATACTGTAGTCTAAATATATACAATATAAGGGTTAAAAAGATACATGATTTTTAAACAGTAAACTCTACAATATCAAATTATAGTTTTCAAAGCGATTTAGATGACGAACCATATTATTTTTTAAAATTAATAGGTTCATATAAAAATATATTACACCAGCTAAATAAAACGTTAGGTATTTCACAGATCGGTTGTTTGCGGAAAAAAAAAGGTAAGAATCGAGTTTATTTGTGACATTACCGAACTCGGTCAAGTTAATTATCTATATTTATTAAATAAATTAAAGGGTCAGGAAGTTCATGCATTAAAAACTATCTAAATATGCATTTAATTGTTTTTTATGTTTTTATTAGAAATAATAGTTAAAAGAAGTGGAAAAATAATAAACATTTTAATTAATATTATATACAACCTAAGAATTACAGCTAAATATTGTGCTCAAACTCTCGGAGCTTAGAAGTTTAGAACATTCTTGTAACTTTGTATCTGACACGGAACATTATACAATTTTTGATGAGGGAAAATATAAAATAATTCATTAAATCATATCAAGAATTCTTGGAATTACTGATTGCTTCTATAAGTAAACATAATAGTTTAGCTGATCTGGTGGGGTATTCGAGAATATATCGATTAAGATTTTAATTAAATTTAACCCAAAGTAAAAGTATAAACAACATGCAATATTAAAGTAAGGCCTAATATTTTAAACAGATTTTTATTTTATATTGGCTACGTTTTTATTATTAAGTTTTCATAAAGATATATTTTTCAACATTTATATTTTGAACTACACATAGGGTCCGAAATTTTCATGAAATATTGTTAAAAAAAAAAAACAACATAATTATAATGTTGTTTTTTTTTAAGATTTATAAGCAATAAAATGCAATTTTATTTTAAAATCTCCATATTTAAGAAAAAAATATCAAAAAATGCAAACTAAAATTTCTTTTTGAACTAGTTGGGTCGTGATTTTAATTTGTAACTGATCCAGCAACTTTTTAATAGACTCAATAAAAACAACTACCGGACCCTATGACATAATATATACCTATAGGTATCCGGCGGCCAATCACATCGATTTATTTTCCACATAACGTACTCGGATGCTTGACTGTTTGCGACATGTATAAGCTCAATTGTGCACTATTAACACACACAACGAAACATGCACAAGCCTCAGGCTGTTGTTAGTATATTTTGTTGACCGCCCTGACTGCAAGCTAAAACTAGAACACTTTTTTTTTTTTTTTTTTTTATTTTTTTTTATTAAAAGAATAATTACAATCTATACAAACATATGTACAATAGGTAATTTTAGATTCTGAGTGAAACGATGAATGTATTGATTTTACAATGATGTGTGTTTTTTTATTTTTTTATTTTTTTATTTTTTTTGTATCTGTGTACACGATAAGTAGTCGAAATAATGCTTCGATTTTCGACTTCAGTATCTTGTTCGATTGGAAAGTGAATATCGTTGGTGCATTGGGGAGGTCAAAATTTAAATTTAACAGTAGTTTTCACAAGCGCCGGGAAAAACAACATAAAAATTAAGGAAAAACGGGAATTTTTACGCAAAATTGATTTTCCAAAAAATCGATTTTGGTTATTGGTGTAACTCTAAAACAAATGAACGTATATACATGAAATTTTCACTGGTTGTTTATATTTGCATTTTCTATACACGATAACATTTTCAAAATATTTTGATTTATTTTGAACTGTTTAGGGACATTTTCATTTTCCATTTTTTTTTAGTTTTTTTTCTAAAAATTTCAATAAAATTTTATTTGTTGGTTGCGAAAGCTTGAAAATTTAATAGAAGGCTCCTAATATGTTGTTTCAAAGGCAGATGAAAAATATTAAAAATCCTTAGTCACAATTTTTTTTTATAAGCATTTAAAGTTCAAAAATTGACAAAATATGGAAAAATCACGAAAATTAGCAAATTATTTTGAGTTAAGAATTCGTAAAAATTTTTCTTTTTAAATCTAAGATTTGAAAATCTAATACAAGATTACTCATAAGATTGTCTACCTTTATCAATAAAAAAATTTCTACCGGAAAGTCAAATTAAATTTTTATGAGCGTTTGAAATTCAAATTTTTACAACATTGGATATTCACTCGATTTCTCATGTGGCAATTTCCTTTTTTTGTTGTAATTAAAAAACGAATTACTGTAGATACATGAAAATTTCACTGAATGTTTATATTAGCATTTCCTATACACCCTACAATTTTGAAAATATTTTGACACTTTTTGAGCCGTTTACGGACATTTTCAGTTTTCAATTTTTTTAGTTTTTTTTTTCTATAAATATCAATTAAGTTTTATCTGTTGGGCCAAAAAGTGTAAAAATTTAATACAAGGCTCCTGATATATTGTTACAATATCAGTTGAAAAATATTAAAAATACATAGGCACAATTTTTTTTTATAAGCATTTTAACATCGAATTTTGATAGAATTTTTCAAAATCTCGAAAATTATTAATCATCGTAATTAATAAATTATAAAATGTTCAGTTTTTATAGCTAAGGATTGAAAATTTAAAACAAGATTCCACGTAAGTAGTTAATTCTCTTACCGAAAAATCTAAAAAATATACAATCACAGTTTACTTTTATAGTCATTTTATGTTCAAATTTGGACGAAATTACATATTAAAAAACCTAGTTATTTTGTTGCGATTATATAATATTATTCGTGGGTACCTACTTGAAACTTCTAAAGTGTACTATTATATATATATGATAATATCAGGGTTTGTTGTTGATGTTGATGTATAACGTGTTATAAGTACCTAATGGATATTGTGATAATGCGATATGATTAATTTGGAATTTATTATAGGTCAATTTTTTTTTTAATACCATAGATATGTATATAATTTGTATTAAACCTAGACTGACATACCGTCTTCGCTCAGAATCGTTTTTCTTATACAATGATATTGTATCATTGAATTCAAATTTAATAGCATCCATTATACAGTGACCCACTTGTAACCTACTGTACAGCAGAGCGACATCCACTTACCACCTTTTTTTGATTGACATAGCGTTGAATTACCGAGAGGGAAGGTACTCAGTAGTACCACCCGAGAACTAGAACACTTAAACACGGTTAGTGGGAAAACTCTAAAAATATATCAATTGAATATATCGGGTATTTATACTGGAAGATGGGGAAACCGTCCTTGGGATTTTTTTATCTCGTCTAACCGAGAGGATAAATGATATTGCTGAACCAACTACATAATATAATAAATTTATACGAATTATAATATAATATATGCATTATATTTCCGTTCACATCTCGAGGTGGTTAACTAAACTGTTACTGGAACTGGGGAAACGTTCGGATCAGAAATCGTGGTGGTTTTGAATTATAGAATGTGGGAAGTTCGATACCAACCCGATCATCACCGTGACCATCGAGAGTAAAAAAAGATAACCCAGGGTGGTTAGAGAGGCACATTTTTAGATAAGCCATCTTACAAACGCTGGAGGGTATTGCCACAATATAGGTAGGTACGCGATTGGTAGTCAAATCACCGACCTGTGGAAAATCAAAAGCTATATTTCCCCAACCAAAATCACTTTAGATAACGTTGGGATGTCGCAGATACGGATAATGGACGCAGTAGCGAAGCAGTTTACATGCCTGTTGACGACTGTGAAACACATCATATTATAATATCACGATCAAAGCAGCATTTAGGCACAACGTTATACCTTTGCTAAAAGCTCATTAGTCACAACGGTTCCGTGTCAGAATTGTCAGCACATAAACATACACTGTATTATATCACTATACAGGGGTCTTTGGGGCCCGTTGGTTACTGATTGACCTCAGTCACTAACGTTTTCTGAGGTCAAGCATCGGCCCAACGGCGCTAGTTCCCGAATGGTTGACCACCCGGGTTTTAGTGACAAATCCCACGACACATAGCATTAGAATAATCATAATGTTTGTAAAATAAAAAACAACAGACTTCAAGGTTAGAGTTAAATAATGGAGAAAAACGTTGAAACATACCTATGCAAAATTTTTCAAAAATAAAATACCTAAATTAGTAACATACACTTTAAAACCTTATGGTACTACATAAATGATCTTAGTACGCGATTGACCAATAGTTAAACAAGAAAAATATACATTATATGTATTATTTAATACTCCTGCCAACTCTGAGCCATTTGAATTATTGCGTCTCAAGTACTCTCATATAAAACACAAATATAATTATATATACATATCAAGTAGGCACCACAATTAATCATCCGTAAATTGTGCTTAATTACATAAACTATTCATTAAAACAAACTGTTGTTCAATTAAAGCGTAATAGTATATCCGATGTTGTAGTAAACATCCATTAAAATAATATAAATAAAAAAGAAAAATTAATGAAGAATATTTGGTCCATTAACTGATTGTTTCTAGAAACCGCAATGAAATTGAAGTTCTTTTAGAAACGCGCGGTCACTAAATAAACCCTGCATTTGTAGTTTGAGAAAGTTTGTTTACCCTCTTGGGGATCTTTTGTTTCTGTTTTCAAACTGGAGAGTCTGTATTTTTTCATAAGCTATTTTTAGAAAACTACTTAATGAAAATTAGTTCTTTGACTGATTCATATTGTAATAAATCGTTTTAATTTAAATAAAAGGTTTCATATTATACGTGTATACATTACACTACCTCATCGCCAAACTGTCCAATAGGAGACCGGAGTACCGGGCTTTTTAAACTTTGATTTAAATTTTAAAATACACTGTGTATTTAAAGAACCGTACAATTTCTTTCCAAGATAGGAATAATAGATTTACTAGAAGCGAAATGATTTATAAACAACGAAATACCAAATAAAGTGGTTACACAGAAACCTTTTGAGATTAATTATTTACGTATGCAACATAGTTTTAAAATACGAGTATACTAAGTTAATATGGGTATAATGTTATATTATTAAGCTTGGTATTATTTGAGAAAGTGTATATAAGTCGGATATAAAAAGTTGGTATATACAGGTTAATATATTTTAATCAGATCAAAGTTATAATAATTAGTACATGCTATAGAATTCACAACTTATTGAAGCTAAAATATACATCCAAGTAAAAAAATAATAAGCTCTATGGATAAAACAAAATATTAATAAAGACGTATCTATATTGTATAAGACGCAGTCTTAATAAATGGTTAAAGAAAGTTAAGCTAAAGGCGTGCCAATTATAACAATGTATAAAACAATTTCGATAATAATTGTATTGTACTCATTACAATAGTTATTGAGGTTTTAAGACGTAAATACGAAATACCAATAAATAACACATTGTTATGTGATAACTAAAACGTTTCGTAACTGAAATAATTTTAAACATTTTAAACAAGCATTTTGTATTTGAAATGTGCGACGAGTTAAAGTTCTAAAGGAATATTATTATATTTATACAGGTAGTCTTTAATATTTAAAAAGTTTTTGAATTGCAATTTTATCGAGTTGGTAATTTGATTTATACTCACAATGAAAATCAAAAGAGCAACATTTCTAGATAACACAAATTAGTCACTTTTTTTTTTTAGTTTCTATTTTTTTCAGTTATGCTTTTGTCGTGGTTTTTTTTTATTTTTTTTTAGATGACCTCATAAAAAGCCCAGCGGGGACCCAAAAAAGTAAAATATTATAACTGTTTCATTTATTTGTACGACGCTTGGGGCTCTTAACACATGGCCAGGAGTAGGATTTCAGCCCAATTTGCACAAAATAACAATATACTAGCATTCCACAAGGGTCAGGTATATACTCCGGTGAAATAAAAATAACCCACGTCTAATTGTTTTTTACTGCAGTGTAAAATGTATTAAAAAATCGGTATTATATACAAGGAAATAAAACAATCACCGTGTGAATAAAATATGTTCTCTACAATAATAACATTTGGGATAAATGTAAAAACTAACATATTATTAATACATATTAATAATATATAACTAATATATACAATAATGTAGGAAAGCAATATATTTAATACTTAATTAATATTTAGTATTGGGTTATATTATTTCTTCCGTACATTATACCTACTTCTTCTCTGGTGTTCTATTTATGTTGAGGGACAACAGCATCAAGCTACACATACAACATGAGAAGTAAATTTATTTTCTTCACTTATTTCACATTATCCCAAAGTAAATAATATATTATATTGACGTATCTCTAGACTTAAAACTAATAATAAATTAAATTGCTTTTAATATATTATTATTAACTACCTAATTAATTAGATAGCATTTAATTATATGTGCATTTGTATATTTGGGATTTACCACAAAAGTTCAATGTTTCGAATTTGATTGTTCATCCCATAAGTTAGATAGTCTCAATCAAGAAGCGTTTGTAAAACTACACAATGATTGAATTTAAACTCAATACATTCATTACAGTAAGTTACTTACATTTTTTTTTATCGTCGCACATTGCTACGTTTGTTTATATTTTAATTTGACGTGATTTATTTAAAAAAAATATTACATCCGTTATTTTCGTATACCTATTTTTATGAAATTTAATTACACACCTACACTGTTCTCCTGTATAATAATTATTATTTGTACTGATAACAACTATGATAATTATAATAGCTAATAATCCTTTAATGTATAATATGTTATATCCTTCTAGTGAATTCATGTTAAAAATCCAATTATAATTTATTAATAAAATTATTCCTACAAATTATACCGCGGAACGTTTGGAACTTTTTTTCATACGTCAATGTTTTCGTTACATGTTTTCCCATTTTGTATGATCCCAAAACAATATAATATACCTAACAGACAAGTTTTTTTTTCAAAAAAGTAAACGTATGGGCGAAAACGGCAGTCAAACCTTTTTTCGTTTTCCACGGAAACGGGCTACTTGGGGACCGGTAACCGGTTGTTTGGTAGACTAGAGGTTAATCTAGAGGATTGCTTTTCGAAATGTATTTTGTGTTTAAAAATTGATATATTTCTCATCAATGCTGTGCACAGTTATTATATTATAAACACAAGTTTTGAGAGTAATATTTATCTAGAAAATATGAATTTTTCAGCACTAAATCTATGAATGTACATTCATTAAGGATATTATTATTTTTTGACACTGAAGATTTTTTATACGCACCATGATATTATACGACTGCCGCGAATTCCATCCACGAAACTCAGATTGGAGGGGGGAGGGGGGGTTTACTATAACGGCCCGTCGTTTCAATAATTATTCCCGAACGCGCGTGAGTCATTGGCAATCCAATTTACACACAAGTAACGTATCGCTATATTAAACATTTATACACACCCTAAACGCATATTCCGGTGCTCACTGAATTTATATTCTTATACGCATAAATATGCGCACGCGCGCGTGTGTGAGTGTGTAAACGATCGAACTGAGACCATTATTCTGTCTCGTCGCGCAAAGATGGCAACGACCGATTATGTAACTCATATATATATGTATATATATCGGGACACATCGTTTTTCTCCCCTCCTGAACATCGACGACGACGAAAGCGCTTCGCGAGGGGTTGGCTGGAAGGACGAGTGAAAACAATAACACGAATAAGAGCGGTGGCGGTGGCGCTTACGACGCACTGGCCCTCACACACAATCACACAGACGCACTCACTCGACTCATACGGTCGACCGCACGCAGCCGTTACTTAAAACATTCGTATAATAATATATATTATTATTATATATAGACGGCGACCGGTCATCGCGCTTTCCCTTACGTATTATATTTGCGCGCACGCACGGAATAAATGAGTCACTTTTCCATATAATTTATTATTATTATTATTATTATTATTAGTATTACGATGCCGCCGCCGCGGTCGATTCGGCGGGGTGAGTGCGCGCGGTGTTTGATCAACACGCGGTCGACCGATGCTGTTGTGGGGGGGTGCGTTTGTCGCGTGGAGTTAAGGGTTGGGTAAGGGGTGGCGGCGGCGGCGGCAGTCACGCGTATCCGGCAAACCGACTTAAACGGTCCCGTCGGTAACGCGAACCCCGCGCTCAGACCACCCCTCGAACGCCACTGCGCCGTCGACCGACTACATAATATTATACAATGTACATTACGCATAATATAATTTACCGTCGAACGTTTTTCCAACGCATAGGAATGCGCAAAGCACAGGCTAGTCCTGCACAGAAAACGCGTACACTGCCTTTTGTTTTATCGTAATTATTCGGCAGCCGGGTACCTAATACCTATAACAATAATGTGCAATAATAACGAATAATAGTAACGGTTACGTTCCGTGTAGAGAGCCTATGTTAAAATAAAATACATCTAAAGCCTGGCATATCGTTTGTACACTGCAGTTCCGACAAAACAAACTCCGAAAATAGTTACTCTTTTGTCATTGCGAAATCGGCCCAAAAGATGTGTGCAGGAATATGTATATTGAATATACAGTATTATATACATATCACACCCCCACCACTCAGCACTCAATCCAAAAAAAATAATTATACACAGGCAAAATATGCATTCATAACATAATTATAACTCAATTTAAATATTATAATTGAACCCGGAAAACGGGGTCACTATATTATAGCTTATAATATTAAAACTTGTAACATCGCTATAATAATTATAATTACTGGACATGAAAAGTCACAGGAAATTCATAAAAGTTAGTGGTATAAATCAATACTGTTATTGTACGATGACAAAAATAATGTTTTCTGTAATCAATATCCCTGATGCAGACGTTTCGTCGATTAAAAATGTTTTCAAAAAAAAACCAATTCATGATGTGCTGCTTAGTGTGATTTAAATTGACGTGCCTACATAAACCTGACATAATCCTACGTCAAAACCATATGATATTAATTTAACTATCCGTTTATATTTTACTATCATATAACAATATGCGCAATACGAATACGCATAATAATAATAATATTATATTATACTATCGTACTCGTGTGGTGCGATTCAACGCATTTTTTCAGAAGACTGTTAAAGCAAGAGCGCAGCGGCTCGTATCCCGTTGATTTCTAAAAACCTGCAGGATCTCGAAAGCCAATAAAATATATATATATATATATGGGTGCCTACCTACCTATATATATATATAGGTTTAAAACGAAACCTGGGAGCGGGCTCGAAGCAGTATCGGTAGAATTACGACCCGAAGAAGAACGGATGCCCTACTCTTATACTACAGCGAACAACTTCCCACCGGGACGTCACGTGTGCGTGTGCGTGTGTGTGCGCGGTATACATATATATTATATGTATGTATGTATGTATGTATGTATGTATGTATGTATGTATGTGTATATATAATATATATGTGTGTATGTGTGTGTGTGTTTTCCGTTTAAGGTAATGCGTTTCGGGTGTACACCGTTAAGAGTTTTCCTATGTTAGCCATTCGGTTTCCGTTCATGTTCGTACACACACGACCAAGTCACACGACTGGACGCGAGGAGAACTTCAAAGAATATAGACTAATACAATTTCACCGTTTGCCACATCTCGACGTGTGTTTAACGCCGGGGGAGGGGGGAGGGGTTGAGAGTTTTGCGGAAAAGGATATAGTACGCATTAGCATACATGAATATTACCTGTTATTTCTTTAGCCACCACTGCCATTATTGCGTTAATTACGGAAAACTCAATTTCGCTGCAAACAAGTCACAAGATTAACCCTTTGGAGTGCGCATAGGCGCCGGCAGGAATTTTGTCAAGGGGGTGCATCGTGCATAGTATACGCCGATTTTTAAATAATGTATAAATAATTTTAGTTAAATACGTAGAAATATTTTTTCAAATTAAATGACGATACAAAGTTATTTTTTTTTTATTCGTCAGAAGTAATGTCAAAGTAATGCGGGATATTGGCTGCGATTAGAAAATCCGATAATGATCGACAACTCGTAAGCTTATCGCATGCGATAAAAATGACCGATTTATATATTGAATATACAGACATACAGTGTATATTATACACGTGACAACTGATATGTCCTATACATCCATCGACACTATACGATAAAATCGGAATCATTATTAGTCGACAGTCGTGTGTCCGTGTGTGTATATCTCAACGTGCTTATTATTTTAGTTCTTACGTAAAATTATTAATATATAAAAATGAGTGACATACGAAATTTTTTGCAAAAGAAACGCAAGATAGAATTAAGTCCATCAAGTATAAATGAAGGCAATCATGACATAGGTAATTTAAGTAATTTAAGTACTAATAGTTCTAATAGTAGCCAACAAAAAGAAGTGCCACAACTCCAATCAAGTATAAATGAAGGCAATCATGACATTGGTAATTTAAGTAATTTAAGTACTAATAGTTCTAATAGTAGCCAACAAAAAGAAGTGCCACAACTCCTTCATCAGTTGACTGTTGGTGCTAATAAATTAGATATTGGACTGTATTTGAATTCCTACGTTGATGACGAATTACGTTTAAAGTTATTGAAGGACCCCTGGGTTCCATCAAAAACATATGACTTCAAAAAAGATTTGACCAACGGCTCTACGAGAGTATTTCGTATAGAATGGTTTGCACTTTATCCATGGCTAAGTTACTCAGCTGTTTCTAAAGGCCCACTATGTCGCGTTTGTTTTAATTCAATTGAAGAATTTGGAAAAAAACCTAGGCGTTTGCAATTATTATTTAAAAAATAATTATTATATTACATACCTAATATAAATAATATATTATATAGACAATATTGTAAAATAAGTATAAATGTATAATAATAAATAATAGAAATAATGTAGATAATTATGCAAAATAAAATAGTTTTAATACCATTCAATTTCAAATAATATATTATATAGACAATATTGTAAAATAAGTATAAATGTATAATAATAAATAATAGAAATAATGTAGATAATTATGCAAAATAAAATAGTTTTAATACCATTCAATTTTTTTAATTTAATTTTTTAATTTTTTTTTTTTTTTTTTTGTCAAGCCAAGGGGGTGCAAATGCACCCCCTTGCACCCCCCTCACGGCGCCCATGGGAGTGCGTGTAATTCGAACTTGAAACGAGAAAAGGTAACATAAAAACGCTACTCGAAAACCCCAAGCTGGACGTTCGTTTATAATTATAAATCACCCAATAATTACAATTATTACTACTGCAGTTATTGCTACACGCCGCAACATCGCTGTTTATTCATTATAATACATTTTATTAGGTATGGCAGATAAAATATTTTATCATATTATAACATATTGATATTATGAACTTCAACTTTATCATCGCAATAATTTATTTCAGTGTACCATCCAAAACAGAATGCATCAACATATAATTATTTCCAATAACTGTTTTGTTTCAAATGTGTTTAATATAATATTATTATAGGAACAATGTATTTAGATAAAATAATGAAAATTTTGAAAGTACAACATTTTTATTTTTATTTAAATAGGTAAGTACATACAAAACAAAAATTACTTAAAACAAAAATTGTAAAAGTCGCACAATCTCTAAGGCACACGGTGGATCAATTGTTGGATAGTATCTATAATTTACAATTTTTGATGTATGGAATATGACCTAACCTAACCCATATTATAAGGTTAACTGCTCAGATTTACCTCCATTATAAGATACAATATCCGTATTTTAATATATTATACTATCGTGTACCTACGGATTTCATTAATTAGGTATATACAATTTCGAAACTATTTAACGAATCTAATAATGAATTTTGATTTTAATTTCAGTAAAGTATAATATGCGGTTATTAATAATTTGATATCTCTATATTATGTAAAATTGTGCTAAGAGGGTTCTGGCTATTTTTTTTTTTTTATGTGCACTTGTGCGTAACGTTAAATATGGTTATATAAATGTAACATGATAAGTGTAAATTTCCAATTTAAAATCATAGTAGAGATTGTTTATAGAAGCTGAGTAAACAGAAACAAACACCGAGCAATGATATAAGTGTGTTTACCCTGCACGAGCTGCTAATAATGATAAACAATAATAACCACATTATGTAAAGCGACAAAAAACACGAATTTAGGGTAAATGTATTATATTTCAAAAATCATTGTATTTTGTTATTAAACGTGACACTTGAGATTTAACCAAGGATCCAAAGTTTGTCACGTAGAAAATCGTATTAGACAACAGTACGCTATATACTTATAGCTAAACAAACTTCTATAATAATTTATATTTTATAAGTGATAATTAATAATATTATCCGTGATTTATAGCTCAACGAATTCACAAATAACTACTGCAGCAGTCTCGACGAGTAATTTTATTATGATAATAATATAATGATTGGATAATATATTATTTTATACGTTAATGAAATATTATAATAATATATGTAACTTATCACAAAATTCTCCTTGTCGATACGTCTTACAGCTATTATGTGTAAAATATGTAGGTACTTAAAAACCATCAAAAATAGTGCAGTAATTTAATTCTCAATTGACTCGGATGCATAATAATAATAATATATCACATTTCTGCAGGCACGTTTCTTTCGAGATGATCAATATACCTTATATCTTGGTTCGTAATAAATACTAGTATTTATAATCAATGATATTAGGTAATAGTTAAAATTATAGTAACTATAATATAAATATTACTTTTTCATTCATTGGCACACGTCTAGTTCTGCACTGTCTCTAAAGTATTCTTTGTTCCAATTTTATTAGCATATTTTACAAGCATTGATAGTATAGCTAAGAAACGTTGTTAAACATTAAAGCCAATACAGATATAGGTAAGTATACAAATTTTTAAATTCTAGAACAAGTTGAAATTTGTTTTGCGAGAGTGTATTATAATATATAAACATATTCATTTTGTTATTCTACTCGTTAATAACATTTTGTTATGAATATTTCCCATGAATAAAATCGCAATCCCATGAAACGTCCACTTAAAACAATACCCTTTACACAACAACCACTGTTTATTTTTTGCACTCTAGCACCACTTGACGTGTTTTTTTTATTGAGATAGGTAGTGAAAAAAAAAATATATATATAAATATTCAACATTATTATTGTATAAGGTCGTTTGTGAGAATATATTTTACACCACGGTATTGTTCGGACCAGACTGCAAATATGTATTTTTACTAAAACTTTGAGAAGTTCGAAAACATTTATATAATATAGATATTGCAATAAAAATAGTACCTATCGTAATTATTATTTTCCATGCCATATTTAGGTACACTGTTTAAACTCACAAAAAATTATAAAAAATAAATTGCAATTCACTATTCACGAACATTAATTTTAAGTCTTAGTTGATTCATTGTTGAAGAAATAATTGTTACACTAAATCAAAAATGTATAAATAATTAAAATCGGGCATACGTTGAAAATACATATGATTTATATTAGATACATGGTAAATTAACTAAATAAGAACATAATTGTTATAATATAATAATAAAAAAAAAAACAAGATAAGATACCGATATCGTCTTCCTGATAATAATAATCTAAACTTCAATTAAGTGCAGGACAGTGAGACATTAATATAATATGTAAATAAACGATGTCTATAAATCATCGGATTTTAAAAATGGCCCAGAACTTTTATTAATACCATGCTTTCTGACATCTCCAGAGTACACATCGAACTTTATGATTGAACAGTTTTATCAAAAAGTATTTTAAAATAGCATAGCAAGACCAATACATTGCTAGTATTACTCGAAATCATGTATATTAAAATCTATAGTTTGTACTCAGATTTATAAAACTTATTGAACGTTTTGCCTTAAATGTAAATACATGCTTAAATTACCTATGATGATATGCAACAATATATTAAATTATAATGATTTTACTTTACTTATTTTCCAGTTCGCTGTCCATTACCATACGCATATCTCAGATCAGTTTCATACATAAAAATGAGAGTACTTCAAAGAGAAAATCTGTTCCCAGACTCTTCAACATCCTTTCAAAAAATCAACCAGCTACTTCAAACACTACAGTTGCAGAAAAATGCTGACGACATAGATATACTTTTCATTCGTGAAACTCGGTTGTAACAAATGACAATCCCATAACCTATAACTACAATCGTGAAACAACGTGAAACGAAAAAAAAAAACGTGGAAGTTAAAACAAACTGAGGATAATCAATGAATGACATCTTCACTTGAAAACAAAGGCACTTACTCCAGACATAAATAATATTATACGATTCCAATTTCTACTTCTCAAAGGTTAGATTATTCAGTAGGCATATAATATAACTTTCAATAACCAAATATGTAAAACGTAGCCTTTGTACAATTTTCAAAGTACAACTAAAAACTAAGTATAATTTAATATCAGCCGCCAGGTATATAATTTATTATTTCTTAGTTAAAACCATATAATAATTTTGCCATAATAAATATTTATATATAGTTAAATAATTATATACAATTTAATATTGTTTTTTATTTTAATTTTAATAATATTTAACGAATGGAAAAAACGAAATGTATTTATATTTATAATTATAATAAACTGCCGTCAGTTGTCAGTCACGGAATACGTTTAATAAGAGTTAAATTTTCCAAGTAAAATTCTTACATAAGAAGTTTTTTTTTTTATTTTTTTTTTCATGGTTATGATGTACTTATAATGTTACGTTACATTTAAATGGTTTGATGTCCGTATTTATTGAAAATTTTTTTTTAAATTATTACTGGTTTTGTTTGTTTCAATATTTTATGAGCACGAAACGTGTTTAAACATAATTATTATGATAATATAAATATCATAGACATTTATTGGAAATAGAACTATAGAAATAAAAGTCTTAATTAATTCATTAACTCGAACACCTAAAAAGCACGTAGGCGGGTAACGCCTTTTAAAAACGAAAATTACAATTATATAGGTACCTAGGTGGTATACCTATAACCACTACCTATAAGTTTCACGACACGGAGTCGTGAACACTTCGTAATCCTCTGGCGGTGACGTTACACCATCCTTTCAGCATTTTCGCAAAAACGATTTACCTATAGATAATAGTGACATTGGCCCAACGGTAACGGTTTACCTACGCTTTAATAATATTTACTGCCGGATATCCTGATATTATGCCGACGAGTTGAACAGACATCGTGCAACTACAAAATCCGCCATATAAAAGCCGTAATAATATACAAATGCATAGAAATCGAACTTTCAATAATTATCGAATTATCCACCCTCCGCCATCACCGCCTTAATCATAACATTCTATAACTGCGCAATACATATATAATGCACACACGGCAAGTAATCGTGGCTGT
Organism: Macrosiphum euphorbiae; assembly: GCA_949089665.1. Lineage (NCBI taxonomy): Eukaryota > Metazoa > Arthropoda > Insecta > Hemiptera > Aphididae > Macrosiphum > Macrosiphum euphorbiae. The sequence goes on along the minus strand of CARXXK010000003.1, from coordinate 60,823,956 downwards.
GGTCCTGGGGGCTCGGCAAGGCGATATAGCGGATTAAATATAATAATAATAATAATAACAATCTAACACACATCCCTCGGTCCATGTACAATACGGGTATCTTGAGCCAACGCTGAACGTACAAAGCACTTGCAACATTATACTGAGATAATATTATGCGCTCTTATGTAATATCTATATACTTACTATAGTGTATAAACTGTGAACAAAAATGTACGACGTTGTAAAATTTGATAAAATTTATAAAAAAAAAAAATTCCATGAATACACGAAGTCCGGTAAAACGCAATATCAGTGTCAATATATTATTAATAAAACATTCGTGTCAATTAAAAAAAAAAAAAAATCGCTGTTTGATCACGAACACGATATTTTAAATGGCGTTGCTCACACGTATGGTATGGAAATTAATAAAAATAGGCACACTAGTTAATTTTAATGTAGATCGTTATTTTTTTTTTTTATATATGTATATCGTATCTAGTAATATTGTACTTGGTATAATTAATAATCATAGTAGGTATTAATAAACATTGTACAGTAGTATAATGGTATTGCGTAGGTAAAAATTTGAAAAAAAAAAATAATCGAAAAACAAAGCGTAGGTACAAACTATTTTTTCAGAAAATAAAATAACAAAAGGGATATAAAATTGCATTACAAATAATTTACGGGAATTCCATTCAACCCGTCGATTGGATTGCCGCAAGCCGACCGCGGGATTTGTTGTTTTTTTCAATTTGTCCCCACTGCCGCTCGTTGTTCTTTCTCAGCCACCCCCTTCCGCCGACCACCCGCCATCACACCACACCGACCACAATACATGTCACGTATTGACCACTGCTATACCAGCAACCATGTTACCAAATCAAAGGCCGGCCGCGGTCGGACAGATAAATATAATTTATAAAACGGAATTTCGTAAAACGATCGCGCTTCACGCGCGTTGTACGTACAGTAGTTAAGCTCTCTCCCGTATACCCGACTGTGATTTCAGGGGGGGAGGGGGGAATTATCGAACGTTGCCAACACGCGTGACTGGTTTTGCCAAATCGCGTATCAACAACGCAGCAAATTAGACGGAAAATCCCATTTCGAAGACGGGAAAAGATTGTTATCGTCGAATAAAATCAAAGTAACGAATACAATTTTGTCCCCGGTGCAGGTCTCTGCTCTCCCACGCCTAACACTTTGCGGTCGACGTGGCGTGGCCCGGTGTAGAGAGTACAGCTAGGGGGGGGGGAGACAATATTGTAAGAGATGAGAGCTGTGTATAAACAACAGTCGTTCACAGATTTTTACGCCGCGCTAAGACCCGTGATTTAGAGAAGGACGTGTGTAACGCGCTGCGTGAACCCCACCAATACTGTAATCTACGAATTAGTGACAAATAAATTGCACGTAACGATTGGCCAAAGAAATAAATATCGAACAATTACCCGAAAAAAAAAAAAGGTGTAAAGGGATGTATTTTTACCCCATACCCAGTAGTTTTTATTGCGAAAGTTTTCGTTGAAAACAACGGTTAGTGACAGGCGAACGCTGTGCTTTTAATCGCACCGGCCATTGTTTTAGTTTTGTATTTTGTTTGTTTGTTTGTTTTTTTTTTTTTTGAAAGAGGAATTAATGAAAAAGTTCGAGAACAGTAGCTAACATATTATTTGTGAAATTGCGGTCGCATAAATTGATGAGGTGAAAAATGTACAAACATTTCTGATCAAATACTTGTTGAATAGAACGTAATTAATGGGAATCAGAGACGAGTTCGAGATTTCACGCACGACCTCAGTAAACTTTTTTTGCCAAATCCTGAAATAACCAAAGCTGTCCATAAAATTTCATAATTTATCTAAACTATATTATCACAATATTATATTAATTAATCTATCATTTAACTATACCGTATGAACTATTTATTTGATATTCTCTACTTTAAGATACCATATTTTGTATTAGGTTGAACATATATAAAGTCAATAGATACTGAGGAGTATTCATGTTTTGTTGTGTTGTGTTATTGTGTTGTATTGTATATAATATATTATATATAAGATAAAAAAACTAAATTAAAACAAAACATTGATCATGTTGCAACAATTGGAAAATCATTTTAGTCCAGTCAAGGAATGAGGTGTAGAGTGCGTGAGCAGGTAACTTAGCGATTAATTCGGAAACTTGTTCACTGGGCTTAGTGTGTTAACATACCAAAAGTCCTGACACCTAGCCAATGACGATATAGAGCCGGTTCAGCAAGAGCCACCAACTACTACCGTCGAAGATGCCATGAACGAACAATTTGGGCCCTCAAGTTCTAAGAGGATGAAAATATGATTTCATATAAAGAAGAGAGTATAAAATTAAAAATTAATTGAGAACAATGGGATTTATAATTATTGTATTGATGTAACGAAACTACTTATCTATAAAATAAAGTGTCTACTGTCAGTGTATTATCATTATTTTTGTCTGTTTTATTTAATAACTTTCTTAAAAGTGTGGCTACATATATTATAATATGAGCGAACAAAGGTTGAGAGTCAAGAATATGATAATATATAAACAAATTTTCTAAAAATTGCAAAATGTTATGAAAGTTTTAAAATAGACTATATTATTTTATATTATAACTTCTTTTCTCGGACCTCAGTCGTCATGCGAGTGCCAGCACTTGATAAGGATGATAACTTTAATAAAGCGAATTTTTTATAGATGGTGAAGAGTGGAAAAAAAGTTTCCGAGAGGCAGTGATTGAAAAATATATGGGAGGGGAAGTCCCCTAAATTTTTTGCTCTAATTGCAACTAACGGCATGTTAGAGATTAATAATCAACATACGTGTATATATACTGAAAGAGAATTTAAATATCTACGACTTCGTTTCTATGCATATTTTTCGTTTATAAATAGGTTTAGACAATATGATGGATTGTTTGACAAATATAGTGAGGTAAAATGATTTTTTTTTATAATATTCTACTCTATTCAAAGGTGTAGCTCGAAAACTGTTTCGAATTTGAAAAAAAAACATATAATATAAAAGTTTTAGATAATTTCATGAGCTTTATTTTGTTATAAAAAATATTTTCCTCCGATGAACCGTTTTTGAGATATAAACAAAAAACTCAAAATGCGTATCTTAACTCAACCCTCCCGCTGATCATCTAGGTGTCAGGACTTTTTGTATGTTAACACTGTAAGCCCCATAAACAAGTTGCCGAAGGAATCGCTAAGATACCTGCTCACGCACTCTACCAATACATTTGGGTCATTTATTGACTCGACTATTTGTAAACTTGACATCAGTTCACCAATATTTATTTATGTTTAATAAAAAATAAAAACAAAATGATGATTATTCAGCTGTTCTAAAAATATTTTTTTATAACAATATAAACAAAAATATAATATTGACATAAAATAAATTAAAAAGAAGAAAGTTCTTATATAAATATAATATATCTACCAATTTCTATTCCAAGTATTATAAATTAATATGCACTATAAAAAAAATAGATATGATAGGTATCTGGTATAGATATTATTTGACATATCTAATAATAATAGGCAAAAATAATAAAATGTATGAAATTAGCTGTTAGACAACTGTATTGAAAAATAAATTAAATACATTAACTAAAATTAAATAAAATTAAACATTTTATTTTAATAAGCTTTACAAACTTTAAAAAAATTTACAAAATTATGTTTTTGATGTCAAATTCAATATTTATTTATACATAAAAAAAATAAACTAGAGTTCCAAAAACCACATTCCATCCATGTATTAAAAAACATTTACCTAAGTAGTAATAATAAATATTTTATAAAATGCACAATGTTGGTTACCAAAGTTTGAAAAAAAGCTACTTCAACCTTATCGGTACTAAAGTTTTCGTTTTAATAACATTACATACTCTAAAATGTAATATGTATAAAATATAATAAAAACATAAATATATACAAATATATATAAATATATATAATACACTATAAAAATAAAAAATTTCAAGAGGATTCAATGATCAGACGTCCATCTAAATTTCTAAAACACCTATAGGCAATAATTTATATTTTATATTTAATAGTAAATAAAAAAAACAGTAGATATTGATTTAATACCAATTATGTTAAAATAGTACACATAATTACTATGTATTACGAATGTGAATAATTTTATTAATATATTAATTTACAAATGTTTGCATGTTTTCCTAAAAAATATATTTTTAAATTAATTCAAGTTGTAGACAGCATAATTGTTTTAGAAATGGAAAAACATTGCCAGATTTCTTAGAAACTCCAAATGTCACTGGTAAATCAATGGAATTTCGTGGACAAAATCCACAATTAAGAATATTCTGGTATATTATAGTATAGTTCAGCGAGTTGAATCTGTATATCCAAGCACAACTATAACATCACTGCATCTTGGCATAGTCAATTGAATTGGGTAATTTTCAAATTAATTTAATTTATAACACATTTTATATATTATAATAATATAATTATTATACTAGCGGTTGGTATCAAAACATAAACATCTAGTCATCTAGGTGCACGCTGATTTATATAATATTTAACTACACAAAATACAGAACGAGAATAAGAGCATAATTTTTTTTTTATAGGTATTTAATAATTTACTTAACTTAATTGTTTTTTTTACAAAACAATTCGAAAAAACAATTTTTTTAATATATTTCTTAAACATACCTATGCATTTTTAAACAGTTTTTATTCAAACACATCATTTCAGAATACACGTATATACCTTTCGTCTATAAAAATGGTCTCAATTATATTAGGCGTAACCCTATAATTATTATATCATATGTCAAATTAGTACCTACTACCTATATCCTAAAAACGGATCTACGCAGGTCAATAAATAATTCATCGTAATGTATAGTTTTGAATACATTGCATATGCAAAATAATATTGGACGTTGTATTTGCAACTGACTGACCTTGCGCATACGTCGATAACTAATATGGCACATTAGCGAGACCGACGATGACGACGACCGTTTAGAGGATTAAAAAGGGGTGATCATCCACGTGTCACTATTACACGGGCCGTTTATCAGGGTAGGTCGTCTGGAGAGCAAGATAACTGTGCGTGTAGTGTGCATGGTATTTTATGGTATAATACGTATACGATGCACGCTACACACGGTGGATAATTATTATCAGTTTTATGTTTCCGATCTAATTATCACTATATAAACGGTAAATAGTCAACGTAGTGTAAACACGACGACGACCGGTGGGGAAAATTTTCCTCGCGTATATACTTATACATGTTTATATACATATATAATATTCCTGTCCGTCTTACCCACCCTCGGAAACTGTTGTGTACGAGACCCTATACAACAAACTTAAATTCGACTTTCTCTGGTCCCGATATTAACTTCGGACTAATGGGTGATTTGTGGTGTTGGCAATCTGCTGTTGGGTACGCAGGACCAGAGAGATATTAACTTTCGTCGGCGGCTGTGGAAGTAGTGGTATAAGTAGTAGTAGTAGTAGTAGTAGTAGTAGTAGTAGTGACGTTATTGGTGGTGGTGGTAGGGGTGGTGATGGTGGAGGTGTTAGGGGTGGTAGTGGTGTAGACTCGTGAATAGTGTATGCGGAGAGGCGGGCAAAAGGCATATACAAAGTTCTGACATAATTGGTGCATTGTTTCCATCACATAGTAAAACGAAGAAAGAGAAGTGGAGGGACGGGGGTATAATGTACTCTGTGAATTTTGAGCGTTATACCTAGACAGGCGAATTCGATATTTTGAAAAGACTCGACGATCACCCTTCGTTGTAGTACCTATCTATTTCAGATAAGGGTTTGTCATTTTATTTCTAAAAAGCACGATGGTCAGCAGTACCTCAACTCCGTATAAAATTAATATCATTGTCTTTTTTTTTATTTCGAACCCACATATATGGTTACTTGCTCTTATATTAAATAAAATTAAACAAACAAAAATAGGCAGAGTGCAAAACGTGGATTAAAAAAAAAAAACATAACCATATAATATTAATATTTTGTGAAAAAGTTTAACGAATTGGATAGATAATAATATAATATAAATAAAAATATATACTGTTGAACTAATTTATCTTCTACACAACATAATCGACTTAAATATGATGTTATACAGATAAATAAACTGCTGCAGACAATGACTTGGGCATCGAGTATCACAATGTTTCGTCAAGTTGGAGATTGCTGTTTGGACCTCTGCAGAACCAAGCGAAGAAGAAATTTTAGTCTATTTTAAATGCAAATGGGATAAAGAGTGCAAAAGTATAAAGTATAGTGGCCGAAGAAATTTTGTTTAAAGTACCGTTTATTTCTAAGTTTTTTTTTCTATTGATCTAGTGCGTAAGTACTTTTGTTTCGTGAAACAATGAAATCAATTCAGCAGAATAGTATCAATAGAATTAAAAAAATATTTAAAATTGTTCAAAACATCTTTTTGTTCCAATATTTTAAAACAATCTTAAGAACAAAGCGAGCACTATAACTGATTATTTTTCGAAAAAATCAAAACTATACATAATATTAATGACTACATAATATTTCTGTATTTCATTTTTTTAATTATATGTATATGGAAGTCAAATGAATAAATAATATATACCTAACTATGCTAAAAGAAAAACGAACTAGGAAGTTTATCAGCTGAAAATTAGATTTCAAGTGCAACTCGTCATTGGAAACGTAATGAAAGTAATTCAAGTGTTAAATTTGAATTAAATGATAATTTGTTTCATACGATAAACGGTTCTGAACGGAGACTGCCTGCTATCATACATTTCTAGAAATATTTGATAATTTATGTTGAATTAATTTTGGCTAAGAATATTTGCATAATATAACATAATAATTATTATGTTATAATACATGCTATAAATATTAAATAGTATGTAATAATTATTATAATATTATATCACAATCTTCTGAGTCAATATCGATGTTCCTATTAGAACTGTGTGAATATATTAAGATCGTCGAACAATAATTGAATAAATGGCTTTTTTTTTTTATTAATTAATATGAACATTGTCATCTAAACTAATCTAAATTTTTAAAAAATTCCATTGTGTATGGAAAATAAAACACTGATTATCATAATCGCAAAGTCCCCCGAAGATCGTTACATGCAAATCTGACTGTATTTATAAGTCGGAGTACTGCGGGAATCTACGAGCCAAATATGTTAAGTTCTAAGTACAATGCACATACAAAACTATCGGCAATACTTAAATACGGAATGCCGTTCTAAAGATAATGGTGATGTATTTCTGTAACTTTACAGATCACAATATAAATACTTGTGCACCCAAGAAACTTTATGCATATTATAAGCCTTAGTATTCATACCTTTCCCCTGGAAAGAATTATTGTTGGAGCTGAATTCAAAGATTTACATTCCACACTTACCTAAAACAAAAAAAAAACAAAAAAACAATTAATACAACATACCATCAATAAAACACGGTGTCGGCGTTTTAAAATCAAACGCAATTGGTATTTAATCAATGATTTGGTAACGAAAGAACACACCACGCACTGTGGATCGTATATTAACTATATACCTACAGATCTACCTACACTAACCCATAGTTGATATAAATTATTCTGTCTTCTTGGAAAAACATGATAAACACAATATTTACCGTGAAAAATAATAATAAATAATAATAATGATAAAATAATGGATACAATTTTATACAAATGATGTATTTATTTAAATAGTAGAAATTCTCAACATTTATTATATATTATTATTTTTATTTTTCAGAAATAAATATCAAATTTAATTTATTAAAATAAAAAATGAAAATAAAATTACACGTTAACTGACAATGATTGAATATCTCGTATACGAAAATAATAAAAAAAAAAATAATGAAATAAATGAAACTTTTGAAACGCATAGTCAATAAACTCGTGCAGTTCATTTTGAACGTAATGATAGTTCATCAAATATTATTAAATCTGACAGCATCAGTTATGGAGGTGTTAACTACCGAAGAAAAATCACTATATTAAAACAATTTTATATTACAAACGTTTTCACGCTCAATTTAAATTTAGACAAGCCGTCCGTTATACGAAATTTAATGCATTAATATCGGTTTAAATACTTTTCGTTTACTGCTTTCGTTCGACGAAATCAAGTTACGTCCGTATTGAAATTTTAACAATGTGGCCCTGGAAACGCAATACTTACAACTAACGTTATAATATTACAATATGCTCGTCGAACACGGTCTGGTCATGGTGTGAGCTTGCATTCGAAAAGTTCCAAGTATAATATTATAAATGCACCTAAAACGGCGGTTGAATAAAGTTTACTATTGTGCCGGATAGGATATTATTGTTATTTTGTTTTTTATGCGACTGTTGAATTTCCGCCGATGATGTGGGCAGGTATCCAATATGAAAAAGAGTAGTGACAAAATGATAAGCCTTCTTGATGTCACCCTCTACGGGCGTGTTGGCAGCAAACGACTTTTTGTAGATATCATAACCACGGTTACAACGCACGAACTGAGTTAATAAAAAAACGCTACGCAGCCAAAGGACTTTTTCATATATTCTTTAGCAGACTATAAAATTTCACCCGTAAACTGACATAAATATTGAAAATAAAAACCCCCAAATGAATGAAGCGACCAAAAATGTTCGGTATAAGTGTATACGTAGAGCGCAAAACTCGTGATGTTGGTGCAGCACGATGAGACACAACCTAAAGGTGGGTATAGGCACTCAACGAATTTTCTAGATGAAAATTTATTATGAACCGGAAATTATATATCAGTACCGAGCTAAATGTATTAAAATAAATCCACGTAAAAAACGTCACCTCATCTATTTATTTATTATTAATACAGAAAGCGTCTGTCCGAAACTCCGAAATAAATAAATAAAACCACATTCACCCTGGGGGATGGATTATCTCTTCGCTATCTGTGGTAATGCATTCCGAAAACACTGTGGTACCAATTCGCCTGTGAATGTAAATTCGATTTGCCCAGTATAGGTAGATCGTGTTTGGCCACAGTTTCAAGATTTCCGAGAGGTATTTTTTTTTTTTTTTTTCTTTTTCCTTTACCAATTCACTGCAGCCTTGTTTCTTTGACGATTACTGCAACACTTTTTTTATTTTCATTTTATCCAACTCGGCGTGAACACGCAAGTGAAATAATACATTTTTTTTCCTGGTTTGTTTCATGGAATACCACTATTGACACTCGAATCAAATTCAAAGCACGCTTACCGTAATTGTACGAATGAGGATCAAAAGAGTCTATACCGCGTGGATGCCAGGAATCTAATAAAAATATTTGTTTATCAACGGTACAACTCGAAAGGGAAAAACTTGTTGTTTCTAATAAAATTGTGACTATTGTTAATATTCCAAACATATCGTTAATGTTTCGCATGACTACCGCAAGGCAGGGTAAAGTGAAAATTCGACGGTTCTTTTGTGTGTTAAACGTGATTTTGTTGTTGTTTTTTTTATAACGTGTGCATTTTTTTAGACGTCATCTATCTCTCAACCGTTCTAATAAGGTATACACGTAGAAAACAATTACGAAAACTCCTGACACGACTTTTATATAATCCACCACATAAATATTTCTTTAAATGGACAATTTATAACTAAAAACCAATAAACAAATACATAAATAAGTAAATATATAATTTTTTGCAACACTATCATAATTTTCATGTGAACATATGAATTCATGAAATGAAAACAACACGTATTTCATATCGAAATTACAGAACAAATTACTCAGTCACACTCACGCACATTAATAGGTAGGTACTTATTTCGCATATAAAATACAAAATATTTGTGTAAATGTAATAATAACACCTACGTATACAAATAAATAACACGCTCTTAATGGCTTGAAAAAAATAAAACAATAGTATAATATGTATACGTGTTCAAACGATATTTTGATTTAGTTTTCATATTAAAGTAAGAAAACTTAACAAATGTAAGTAATTTATTTCGTTCAATACTTCTATAGTGCGGTTTTAAAACTGTGTTCAAAATTTCTAATATACATATATTATAGACTATGGAGTTCTGCGGAAAGTGCATCTGAATAAATTGTACAAAGACAATTTAATACGGAACTTTAACTATATGTCATATTATAATATTTTTTTTTAAAATGCTATGCAAACATAAGCAACAATTTATTACAAAAAGTCATGGTTTGTTTTTAAATACCTGTTGCCAATATAACCGAGCGGACCGACCGCCAACCTTCGATACCGATTAATTTCTGTCCAAAAATTCTGTATAAATATATACATAACGTTGCATATTATTTTCATTGACATTTTTATCTTCAAGTTGAAAACATATTTAACAATATGATTAATCTTTGGTTTGGAGACATTTGGATCAACCGTACAACTATTATTTATAACGCAATTAACTCGAGTACCTAAATCTATGTTTTCCAGAAGTATACCTGCTCAGATGCAGGTAATTGCTTTAATATTATCCAAGGGAAGATGTAAAAAACAAATATAACAAGTACTACGATCATATTTTCAGAAGTATTTCATAATATAGCATAATGTTATGTAAATTGTAAATGGTACCTATCTTAGATTAAATGCAATGTAATTCAATAAATGCATGTAAATCATATTAAATCGCTACTTGTGATAAATAATTTACACAATACTTGTTAAAATATTGATCACCATTAATAGAAGGATTCAACTATATATTACGTAAGAACGTTGTATTTATCAAATTGTTCTCGAAACCCTATAGGTAGATAGGTATAGATAAATGCAATGAAATTATTCAAGAAGTTCATAGGCTTGAATAATAATTGATCGTATCCAAATGGTCTTTAGTCGCCTGGAGAGTTTAATCAGATTGGATGATGGGATATATAATTACCAGAAATACTACTATGGCTATTATTTGGACCGGTATAATACTTATCTCTATTGGTATTATATCCGTACAATACCTAAATAAACAATTATGTTGTAAATATTATAAGCTATTGTGAGTACTGAGTATGCAATGGAAATAAATGATAATTTCACTAATTTTCCTATACCTTGACTGCGACGATTTGAGATATTTCAATAAATTATGTATAGTATTGTATTGTATTGTATATATTGTATTATGTATATGTTACTGAAATTGAGTGTAGATACTTAGGTACATTGTAACTAAACGGTAAAATTAAATTAATATATAAAGTTTAACATTTTGTTTTCATCAAACTGTAAAGGTAATATTAGAACATATTATTAAATACAACAATAGTAGTATGGTCGATAAGTACCGAAAATATTATACCAAATCACAAATATAACTATTGGTATAACTTACCCCTTTGGTTTTTACATTTAATTACATGAATAATTATAGAAGAATATAAATATATTATATTTTTGATTATTTTAAGTTTACAATCTACTTGTCCAATCTACTTCAAATGCAACAATCAATATTAAGAATATACAAATTAATGTGTTGAAAAACAGCTTTTAATAAATGCAATTTTAAAATAGCTAAAACTCAGTAAAATATCGAGTTTTTGGGTTGGTCAATATTCAATAACAAAATTATCAAGTTTAGATGTAACATTGTTACGTTACATTAATGTTATGTCATAAAAAAAATATAATAACAACAAAATACACTAAAAAATACTGTAACATTATACCTTTACAACTATATAGTTGAATTATAATATATATTTAAAAATTCTGTACTGAAAATTATGTTATGTCAAGTTTTATAACGAAAGAACAGACATTAATGTAAGCAATTTAAATTCTTTTAAATTGTCCACCCCATAGTTACATCAAAATGAATAGTAAAAGAAGTCTTAACGTGTTATGTTTTTGGAAGATCAGAAAAAGTGGTTTCATAAAATATGAGTTGTTAACATTTTTTTTCCTACACTTAAGAGTTATGAAAAACTGCTGTTCACAAAAAATGTGATATTAAAAATAAAATAAAACAATGGTTTAGTATTTCTATACAGTGATAAAATTTAAAAACTTTTATGATAATTTGAAAATTATAATAATAAACATATTAAAACTTGAGTAAAAATTCGTATACATATAGAAATATTTCTACGATAGATGCGTATAAAGTACCTACTTATAGTTTTAACTTTTATTTATCTAAATCAATTAATACCCGTTAATACCTATATATGAATATTCCCAAATGGTGCACAATTATATATTATTTTGAAGCTATATTATATAAATATTTAATTTTAGAACGAACAAAATCATTAAATTATTTTGAAAAAATCAATAAATAAAAAAAGTTAGTTTTATAAATAATTACGGTAATCACGATAAATTGATAACGATATTGATAGTTGGTCAATGAAAATATAAATAATTTTGATGTTTCAGTTAATAAATAATTTCAAATCGTTCTGTACAGCTAGTTAATATAATATTTCTTAATCGATATTAGAACTTATCTTTTACTCGGCACCAATAGAAGTAGAATTTAGTTTTGCGTCACAAGTATGGAATCGTAATTGTATACATAAGACCAAAAACGTTTCGTGTAGGTACTTAAATAGTTATCAATTTATGCTCAACCCATAATGTATAATACCTTTTTTCAATATCGATATAAATATATAATTTATAAGCATCGATTAAATGATTTGAAAATTTATTTAATTCAAGATTCTGTGGAAATCTATCGAAGAAAAATAAATACCCTACTCCAAACAAAATTGTACATAGGTATTCCATTAAGTACAAATATGAATGATGTAATTAAAAAATTTTCTTTTTCTATACACTCAATTCAGTTATAATGAACAAAAATAATGTCAAGTTTCTTTACCTTTCAAATGGACATTTTATAATATAGTTGGTACTTAAAATGCATACCAAGTGATTGACTTAATAGTTTCTCCAGGCATAAAAAAATTACTTTAATATTCAGTATTGTATGCATTTCTCAAAAACATTTTTTTGAACGCAATCATTTGTAATTGGTTTTAAATAAAAGAACCATAGAGCAAATGTAACAAACTACCTATGCTTAAAATGGGCACACCTAACTCCTACGTTTCGTTATATAGTTTCCAACCCTTAAAGATTGTAAGCATAAGTTAAACAGTATATTACCATAATACAAAATTTGTTTATAAAAATTATTTTGTAACAGATTTTAAACTCTAAAATATATTGCAGATTAGTACACATTCTAAACATTGTCACTTTACGTACGATTGAATATATTATTATACTTATGTTATATAATTAAAAATTGTATACGAATTAAAAATAAATACAATATAATTAATATTCAGTGAAGAAAATCGTACCAGTTATATATATTTGACATTTAAATATTAATCAGAAAATGATTTAATGTATGTCAACGTGTCTTCCAAAACGATGGAAATGAAACAAAATAGATTCAATGTAGACGAATAGTATTTATAGATTATGAAAACATAAATTAAATATATATCATACGATATAGCTTGTTTAGATCATATCTACTAACAATAATCAAACCATATCTAAATGTTTATATATGCGTAGGTAACTAAATATTTTGCAGAATATAAACAGGTCCGTCACAGTTCATCAAATTTGACCTTTTAGACCCTACTACGGAACAATGAAAATGTTTAGTTGTAAAAAAAAACATGATTATACATATACTAATGAAATTTTTCATCGGAATAGCTTCCATTTGATTTATTACCAAATATACATATAAATTATTTTTAACATTTGGGTATGAGTTGATATTATATTGTTACTTGTTTTTTTAGGTATTGTTTTCACTTTTTTAAGGGTCCGGATAGTATAGAAATTATATTATGATGTTAAAAAAAATAAAACATCTACGATTGAAAGTGGAATAAAATATATGCGTGTAACATAATGGTCATCTTAAAAGTTCTAGGAAGGTAAGCAATTTTCGTTTTGTAAATTATTATAATAAGTACATTATAAATTATGAATTGTTTAAATAATTCAATTAAGATACTACAACAATACGCGATATAATAATAAAACACAAAACAATTTTGAATACAAAGTATAAAAACAAAAATCAAATAATAATTGTTAAATAAAAAACCAATCACAAAATCAAAAATCTTAGAGTTATACCAATGTGTTTTGACTTAATCTGTTAAGCCATTAACTTTTTATTTTTTATTTTTTGATAATTTATAACTAGTTACCTAAATCCTAATCAATACGACGATGTTCAATAAAATGGTAATAAATAAAATGAAAAAAATCTGCTGAAATATATTTATATAGTGTAAACTGTACAGGCTAAACGTTTCGTTATGCAGGTATGTCAAGCAAATGTATCCAACGAAACACAATGCTTTGAACTTTTAAAAATATTTAGAGCAGAACAAACACCTAGGACGTAATTGACCTTTCATCTAATTCGAGAAAAACTGAATATCCCAACAATAGGGACTTGTAAAAAATTTCTATGATCTAATGCATTGGAGGATTTAACGGAAGGGGAATGCTTGGGAGCTTTTAGATTCTAAACAAAGCGATTAATGTATCGATTCTACAATTATATGTGTTTTTTTTTTTAATATTTGTGAGTGTTCACACGACAAGCATAGTCGTGGCACTACAGGCACTACCATTGCCATAGTTATAAAACGGTGGATGATATTAAATTTATCGGAAATTATTATCAAATTCTTTGTGGTAATCTAAAAAAGTTCTGTTTATATAATTTGTTAATAATATGTTGACTCAAGTTTGATTAAAATGTTCAACTGTATTTCGCATCCATCGCATAAGCTCTAAAAATTAAACGTAAGTCAAACTCGTTTAACAACACTTTCAAACTTTTGATTACAGTAGGTAATATTTTTATCCTGATTTATTGAACATTTCACTCGAGTATTCTTTGTTCACTAGAAGTGCGGAAGTGAATTACCAAAATCCAGTCTACATGAGTTGTTGAAAATCCAACTTTGAGTTTCACTCCAAACATACTGTGTAACAACAACGCGTTAAGCACCTTTAACCGCACACCATATTTTATAACCCATATTAAGGTAAACCACTTCAGACTGTTTGTATGAACAATTGTTTTAAGCCACGGAGCGAACATATTATTTACAACGTTCTGATTAAATTGCTGGGTAGAGTACTGCGCCCAGAGCTATGGCTATATTATGAGCGGTTTATTTCGTTTTAAACATTGTTTACAAGCCAATATAGTTTGAGAATTTTTAAATACCTGCTTTTTCAACATTCATATCATCATGACCATTGTCCATCACTCCAGTAAAGTGTACATACAGGAGACAACAAAAAAATATTCACATTTACACTTATATAATAATATATTGTACGTTAAGTACATTAATACTGCCACTGTAAGGTACATTCTTTAATATTTTCGTCAAATGAACTTTTTTTTATTGAACTAACTCAATATATTTTTATTTTGTTAATAATTTTTATAATTTCTGATATAGTCATATCAAATAAAAATCATTGTATACACTTCATCGATCAATCATAATGATCGCACTTTAAATTGTTAAAGTGACAAATATATTTTCGTAGAAAAAAAATAACGGGCATCGCATACTGCAGTATAAAATTGAATTATACTTTGTGGGATAACTATCGATTATAAATTAATCTTGGGGATGCAGCTGATTTACTGATTGGTTTTTTCATAGGATAATATAATACAGCCTATGTGTAGGGTACCTACAAAAAGCAGAGAAACTAAATAAATGATTAGCCATCCCTTTTGTATTTCCAAACACTAAGTTGTACGCAGAGAATACCGCGATTGTTCATTAGTCACACCAATCTCGAAAGTTTAGTACAATTCAATTCTTGGCCAACAATCAGGTCTACCTGTATACCTATATAAACCTATTATATATCATGTATATACATCTGAGATCTGTACGTATAGATATATTATCTATCAGTGAGCACGACTTGCAATTATAGTGAGCGTAACGGCGAGCTTGTGCGAGTATAAACACATAAATATATTATAAGTATCTATAGACCTCACAGAATCTTCGATGCGGGGAATCACGCAATAAGTTTGCTGCACGTGAGCTATTCTAGAAAGAAAAACAAAAAGATTTCATCGGAAGAACGAACTTCTCTTTGTAACAGATGGAATAATTCGTCGGGTCGCGGGACAAGGACGAAGTTAAACATTTTTGGGTAGATCAAAATTATTTTCAAATATTAATAGTTTTTATTTTTAAACATGTATAACAGTGCACGATCTATTACTCGCCAATTACGATATTTGATAATTTTTTTATATCATAATTTACTTAAACTCATTATAATAATATAATAATAATGTAGGACTTGAAACCGATATGAAATAAAGATTTTGAACACCGGTCAATGAATGTCGTCGTTATGAGTTTATTATAAAATATACAAAAATATAGAAATACAATTTGAGGAATCTTCACAAATAATCCATTGAAATAGATTGTGTTGACGCATTTAACTTTAAAGTAAATATTCATTCAACAATCTGAGTATATTTAACTATTTAAGTTATATAAGTTAAAAGTATTTCAAACTATTAATTTTCAAGTGATTTCTTGAGAATTGATTTTTAAATGTTTTTGAATCATCAAAGGTAACATATAGTAGGAATAGTAGGAATTAAAAATCTAGATATGATCTACATACAATAAAATTCCCTAGTGAGAGATTACTACAAAATATAATAAAAAAATTTACGAAGAATCGTTCTCTGGACAAAAAAATCTGTACTTATACTTGTTTTCTATTTCTTTTTATTATCTGTAAGCATATTTTAGCATATAATAGTATGTTTAAAATCATGTTCTGAAACACATTTTAATGAAACAAATAATTGCTTATAAGTTATAAATATGATTTTACTGATTCAAATTACAAATACAATACCGAATGATTTTATACAATGGCTTTCTCAGGATTTTTCAATGGGGGGGGGGGGGTTGAAAATTAGTTAAAATTAATTCTTATTTTGTCCAGTCTAATAATTGCAGACGTTTATTTGGGTTTTTTTTTAAATGTTTGTAACTTTTCAACTTTTCTGGTAGAAAAAATGCTGTGATCATAAGCTTCGATGCCCAGTATATATTTTTGGAGGCAAATTGGATCTAGTTGGTAGTTTTAGGAGGTAAAAATTGAAAATGCTCAGTGCTTTTAAAAATAATTGACGAAAAAAAAAAATGAAAATTTATTTAAATTGTTTGGTACAAGCATGGTCATACCGTCCTCACTTGGATTGTATTTGATTATAATCTAATTAAATTTTTTTTTTCTATAAATATCAATAAAAAATTATTTATACGGTCAAAACGCTTAAAAATAATGTAATACGTAACTTTTTTTAGATTCTGAGTGAAACGATGAATGTATTGATTTTACAATAATGGGTGTTTTTTTTTTTTTTTTGTGTGTGTGTCTGTCATCACGGTTTAGGGCAGTAAAACTGCTTCGATTTTCTTCAGCAGTATCTTGTTCGATGAGAAAGTGAATCTAGTTGGTGCATTCAGAACATCAAATTTTAAATTTCCTAATACTTTTCAAAAGCGACGAGAAAAACAATATAAAAATTAAGGAAAAATGGGAATTTTTACGCAAAATCGGTTTTCCACAAAATCGATTTTGTTATTTTATTGTTATTCAAAAACGAATAAATGTAGATACATGAAACATTTACTGAATGTTTATATTAGCATTTCCTATACACCATACAATTTTGAAAATAATTTGACTCTTTTTGAGCTGTTTACGGACATTTTCAGTTTTCAATTTTCTTAGTTTTTTTTTCTATAAATATCAATAAAATTTTATTAGTTGGGTAAAAAAGCGTGAACATTTAATGCAAAGCTCCTGATATATTGTTACAATAGCAGTTGAAAAATATTAAAAATACATTTTCACAATTTTTTTTCATAAGCATTAAAAGTTCAAATTTTGTCAAAACCACAGTTAATTTTTAGTTCAAAACTTATAAAATATAAAATATGTATAGCTAAGGCTAGACAATTCAATACAGGGTCTTTCATACAAGTAGTGTTCATACTGTTACCGAAAAATTACAGATCATTTATGAAAATTGGTATGCAAATACAATGTTTTTTCAAAAATGAATTAATTCTGGTAAGACATAAATTAAATTTACGTCTTGCTTACTATAGTAGACATTTTAAATTTGAATAATATTTTTTTGAAAAAGTAATAATAATAAGGGCAATGGGGGAGGGGGCTTTAGCCCGTTAGCCCCCCCCCCCCCCTGCGGACGCCACTGATTTTATACGTATATTTGAAAACTAATGAGATTTGATTTAAATCTGAACCAGATAATAATATTTTAAATTCATACCAATCGATTGATCTACACAAAAAAAAAAAAAAAATACTAAACGTCTTCATAATATCTTACAGTCGTCTAAACGTATGTATTTATAGAAAATCAAATATATAAGAATTGGGTTTTGCATACAGTTTCTAATTGCTGCAGAGTTTTTTGAGACGCGTACAAGTCATATTGTTATGTATACCGACGAGTCTATATAATATGCTCATATAAGCTAATGTTTATAGGGCAGCAACAGCAGCGATAAGACACTGGGTACATTATGTTCCCTCGTCAACGACGACGATGAACACAACTTCGGTTTTTATCTTTTTTTTTCGTATACACACGTGTGTTAAAGAGTATACGCGCGTTCCAAAAAGTACTGGTCGTAGCAAAATTTACACATAATTAATTCAATTAACGTCGACAGCGACGGGCAAAAGTTTAGCTCCAGTGTTTACTTTTCATCGTCCCATAACCAAACTTCCTATCCACTTAACCGGGCACATTATTATACCGCACTTTGTTAAATATTTACCGCCCCACCCAGCAAACGCGCTATGTGTATTACAATATAGGTATGCATAATGCGTACAATATAAATGTATTATAAATTCGCGTGTGTGTATGTATTGGGGGAGGGGGTTAGTGGTAGAAAAAAGACGAGAAATAAGGAAAATGTCATGAAATTTTCGACGAATACTGAGATAAAAGTGTCGTCATACTGTTCTAACAACATTCATATTAAAGACGCACAACAAAATATGACATTAAGACGTGAACAAAACACATAAAAAAAAATATTGTTCGCAAATCGAGAGTCGGCTAAACGAAGATGACAAACTGACCAAGGAACGTGTGCGTATGAATGTTTGGGTGACTGTAAGTGTATGAGAGTGTAGGCAATATTATTATCTATGAGTCGAAACAACGACATTTTTTTGTATGTATATGCTTCATGCATCTTTAACTGGGGAATATAGAAAATAAATGGTATAAGTACATATAGAAGCTCTACTTTGAAAAATATTTTTTTAATCAAGTACCTACTTCTACCATTTATAACTAATTTTTATTTGATGTGAAATTATATGAAAAGGTAAATAAAAAATTGAAATAAATTGAAAAAAACATATTATAACCATAGTAAGTTTTTGCTGACTCCCTTTTTTTTTCTTAATAGTGGTTTCGGTTTAATTTTAACCTAAAAGAGAAAGCGATCTGGGAAAGCATCGGTATACTCATCTCTGAATGGGAAATTTGGCTTGCGAACCTTCTAAGTATTAGTGTACTCCCAGTTGAATAATTAAGGAGCATACTTGGGTACTTTACTATTTTATCTCCTGTCTACAATCAAGTCAGGGTTAAAACAGCCGAATATGGAACCTGCAGACTATAGATATTTCCAATAGGCTCAATATACAAACCTATAATGTATGTTCTATAATTAAATAATAATTGATCTTAAATATGTCGACTTCGTTTGAAAATCTGCGGAAAAAGTGTTTAATAATACAATTTCACATTCTCCAAATTTATCATTAACAAATGTTGACATTTTATGTCTTTGCTTTAGCACATAGAAACGTTACAAAAAAACCAAGTAAATTGACATTTTATGGTTGCCATGGGTTTTAAAACTATTATAATAATAATTATTGGTGGCCGTGAAATCAGTGTATTAGAAATCGAAAAACGTTACGTTACATAAAGCGTAACGTTACGAAAAAAAAAAAATTAAAAATATAATTTTTCTCATCCGAGATTCGAACTTGATATACGCGCTTATCACAGTTAGGTGCGACTGCATTTATTTTAAAATATTATAATATTTCAATATTAAATAGGTATGTGCTACATATGATAGCAAGGACAACAAAGACATAAAATGTGGTACTTCATTGCAGACTCGTATGCACTGTGATTTTATAGTTATACGTAAGTGCCACCTATTTGGATAAATATAATATAATATTTTACATTTTTATTAATAATAAAATAAGTCTATTATCCATGAAAATATACCTATCTCAAATATAATAGAAATAGTTGGAATTTCATTTAAATTCATATCTTTATTTCATATAAGAACCATGAAAGATTAAAATTAATTTTTAATGCAACTCCTCATCTTCTTTTTAAGGTCATAAAATGTAACCTAACCTGTATTAGTATACATATTGAATGATAATTAAATATTAATAATTTAAATTTATGTCAACGACAATATAACATTTGCGTATAGGTACACGAAATTCAATATATTTTTGATGATTTATAACGTAAGTCATATTAATTTCCCTCTAAATAACATACTATAATAACATACTATATACAATTTCTGATTGAACATTGAACAACCGACATTACGTTATACACATAGGTATACCTAATTTATATAATAGTATAATATTAATATATATTATATGGCTGTATGATATTGTACAATCACTGCGGATGTGTATTCAAATCCATATAGATATTATAGTAATTCCACAAACTGTTTGAATAGAACAAATGAAATAATTGATACGTAACACTGTAAGTAGATATTATGAGATAATGTATATAATATTACCTACCATATCATTTTAAGACGAAATATTCAACTATTGCGCGAAGAACACCACAATGAACACTTCAAACTAAAATAATTGTAGTGGGAACGTCATTGGTTTCGTGTACAATAATCAAATATGTACACTCGAGACAAACCCTTTGTACCAATTTTAATGTAGATTTCTACGGGCTTTTTACATAGCTCAAGCTCTATACTTTATATACTTACAATTTACATCACAATACAAATTAAGTCATACTATTATAATCCTACTACATAGGTAATTAACGATAATTAATCGGAATACTTGAGGGATATTTTACGCAATACATTTTAAAATTTATTGTCATCCCTCCATTAATCGAAAGTCGGTCAACAATGCATGATAGGCAACATATTGTATAGGTACTCTGTTAATAAACTACATATTATGTATGATATGTATTTCACTATAATATAGTATTTAAAAAGTATAGCCACACGGTATATTAATTAATAGCTGCAGAGGTTTTTATACATTGATACCAACAATAAATATTAATATTTAATTTATTTTTTATTGATTTAACTAACGGGTAGATACCTAATAATTTGTTCTGTCCGTTCTGGATATCTGTACAGACTACAGATATGATACTATAACAATACAAACGTATAAATTAACATGTTTTTTTACAATATAAAGTGTTTTAATCGTGTACTATATACTAATTTGTAAGTTTATAATATTTCGAAAAAAATCAGGAAAATTTTAAAGTTTGACTATCTAAACAACAATGAAATTCGTGTTAAGCTTTCTCCTTACAATAATACCAACAAAAACAAAACGAGTACTCTGAGTGAAAATCAGACATCATTGAATATAAATAGTTCCTTTTCTCCATTCAGAATCTAAATTGTCGTTGCCGCTCAATACGTAGACGACTATAACACATATCCACATTGAATTATTAATGCTTATTAATCATTTACTATGTCAACACATATAACTAGTCCCGACAATAAATTGTGTATTTGTCTTAAACCAACAGCCGCTTCTCACAACTATTATTATTAAACAACCCCCCGGTGTAAAATGTTTACAACGCATTTGGATACATCATAAAGAGTGCGGTGGAATTTAAAAAGACCTATCTTTTTCCCTTTTTTCTTTCCCAGAACGGTTTTTTCTAACTTAATAGAAAACGAATGCAATTTAATGCAATTGTTATAAAGAAGATTACTATTATGCCACATGGCATCATTTTTAGTAAAAATATACATTTCAAAGGAGGCAATTTTTAACAAAGAACATTCGCTGAAATCCATTATAATTTACATTTGTGCTTTGCTTGAAAGGATCTATTTTGAAGCAGAAAAAAATTAATTTTGAGCTTATTAACTATAATGTTGCCTTCGTAAGTTTTTTCTTCGAAATCACTCACTGTTATTATTATTATTTTATTTTATTTATTAAATAAGTACATTTTCAATTCATATAAATCTTTTATTATTTTTAGTTCTTTAATAAATCATTTATTATTGTTTACAATTATTTATAAATATCATAATTCATAATACATGTACAAGAAACATGAAACAAGAAACCATTACATCAAAATAATTACCAAAAACCTCATTTTTACAACCTCAAGTTTCTCAATTCTATATAGGTTTACCTATACATATTACATAGTATATAAGATACTTATATTTTTTAAATCATATGAACTTTAGGTAATACAAATGTTCAATATGAAGTACCTACTTCATACCTAGTTCAAATATTATAATGAAACAAAATTATATTACATAATATTATATTATAAAGTGACAAATATTATATTATATAAAAACGTGCTAACAAATTATTATAATATTATGTAGATCATGGAGGTGCAATTTAATTTTAAATATTTATTTATTATTGTTACCGTAAGCGATTGTAAGAGTTTTAGCAATTCCATGATTTTCCTTGGGAACGATATTTCTATACATGTCGTGAACTGTGAGTAATAACACCAAAATATTTGTCGTTTACTTTTTTTTTTTTGCTCTCGGCTGTATTCAAAATGTATGAATAGAATGATTTATATCAATCCCCCTCTCATAAATTGTAACACAAATGGGTTATCCAGAATTTACGTATTTGACGGTATTAAAACCAAATGTTAGAAATCTATGTCACTTATATGCATATGATATATGTGCATAAAAGATTTATTTCAACTATTTCTATAATGTCTATAATGCATGGGTTATTGTATTTATATGTATAATTAAAAGTGGCAATTAAGAAACCAAATGTACAATAAATGCACACTAGTTGTGAACTATAATTCGTCATTGATTGGGTCATTATAATTAGTAAATTTGCATTCAGTGATGTACCTTCTTGGCTTAAAAAAAATAAATATATATTCTGAGCGGAAACAGTCCACCAGGAGACGTTTTTATTATATTTATGTTACTATTATTGGTAATTTACTTTTCAGTTTGATCGCCCCCCCCCCCCCCCAGAAATATAAACAAGATCAAAAAAAAAATATATATATTATTCTCTAAAGACATTACATATATTATCTTTAAGCTCAAAATCTAAAATATATACTAAAGTCAACGATAAGAATTTGAAAATCATTATTTTCATGCAATCATGTCTGATACTTAAAATAATCTAAAGAAATTAAGAAACCCAACGTGTAAAATTACGCTTTATGTTAAATGTAAAAGAATGCTTAATTCGTATTCTACATAATATTATGTTTAAAATAGGTTAAGGGGATTGGAAGCGGCGATTTTCTGTCTTTGTCTAACACACGTGCAACATAGGATTATAGACGTGTTCTATTTCCAACGTACCGATTAATCTAGTGAAGCGATAAGAATTCTGAAAACAGATTTGAATTTGTCGTCAAGTCTACTTGAGATCGACTTTCCCACATTTTTGATATTTTGATTAAAACTTCTCCAAAAATTGAAATATGGCAATTTTTTAATTACTCTTTTTAATATATCATTTTTATGATTTTTGGGGGATAATATCAAAAATGTGGGGAAGTCGATCTCAAGTAGACTTGACGACAAATTCTAATCTGTTTACAGAATTCTTATCGCTTCACTAGATTAATCGGTACGTTGGAAATAGAATACGTCTATAATCCTATGTTGCACGTGTGTTAGACAAAGACAGAAAATCGCCGCTTCCAATCCCCTTAATATCTACCAGTAAGAAAAATAATAATGAAACTAATTGTTGGATAAAATTAATTGTATTTAATCTGTGATAAAAGTTATGCTACATTTTTAGATAATTAATATTTTTTGTGGAGTTATGAACTGTAGTTTTTCAACATCATCCACAAAATTGACATTTATTATAAATAATATTAAATAATATTTGTATTTCAATGAATCCCACTGTCTACTAAACTATATAAATGTGGAAAGTTGAATAATCGTAAAGATAACATTGAAGTTAAAATATTATCGAATCAACTTATAGACATAATGTGCAATAAAAGATTAATACTAACTTGGAATTATAGAATATAAAGTATTAGTAGGTATGGAATTTTTTTCTTCCTTCAACAAATTTCGGAGCAGTCAAAGAAATCGATACATTAGATAAAATCGAAATTAGATAGAGTATCAAAAGCAACAATTGTTAAGTATTTTAACACAATACACAGGTTACATTCAAATTAAAATATATATCAAGAGGGTGGCTTTATTTAATAAAACCAAATCCTTCACAACAGATATGACTATCACAGTGCGTAGATTCTGAATACAAATGAATCAAAGCTGGAACATCGCTGTACTCAAAATGAATACCGTTAGTATTTAATAATATATATATTCTTCTGATCTTCCTACTAATGAAATCAAAATCCTTGCACTGCATGATACGTCCTATAACAGCGTTATCTGTTTAACTTCAAATGATTAATATTAAGAAAAATTAAAATAAAACATGCAATATCACTGTTTGGGCAGGGAACGTTACCACAATAGAACGTGAGCCCGGTCACCTTGTGTACCCCGCTACGCCTATAATATATTGATATCTGTCACACCGACCGACCCGTGTTTTTTGTGTGTATATATGTTTTAGTACTCAACAGAAATTGGACAGGTTCGCCAAGCAAGACCTGTGAGTACTAGTGTACAGGTGGTGTGTGTAGGAGTGTATATGTGTGGGTGCAATTAAGCTAATAATAAAAAATAACAATACGGTTTCTAATAGCAAGGAAGTGTTGTGGATTACTGTTTGTACAATGACAGTTTATATTTATATATATATGCACAGGAACACAACGGTATAAAATCAAAATAATAATATAATAATATAATAATATGACCCTCTTGGCTCAATAGAGTAAAAATAATATAATAATGTTTCAATAATACACAATATAATTTATTGCCCTTTGGTAAAAAATAGTATAATACTTGGTCGTCTGATAGTATGATACAACTGATCAATAGGTACACGTATAGTAATAAATAAAACGGTCCTTAAGGCCAAAAAAGAACAGTATGATACTATGATAATATATAAAACACTCACGGTTTGTCGGATGTTCTGCTGACCAGCCGCTACCTAAGCTATATAATAATAACAATAATAATTCGAGGCGATTCGAGCAAACGAATAAATATATAATTCTTTGCGGTGATTAGCGCCACAAGGAAACAATACAATTATAATATTTAGATGGCGATTCGCGCCTACACCAATTACAAAGTTTTATATAAAAACAATATAAAATCGGCGTTGACTGCGTGCAACGAACTGCTAGGCTTTGGCGGCCGTGATGGTTTTCCGTGCATAGAGCGGTGAGCCGTCGGCGACCGATTTTACATATTATATAGGTAACTCACAAACACAATTAAATACAATAATAACGAAAATCAAAACAATACTATAATTTAAATAAAAACAAATAATATGTTGTGTGTGTGTGTGTGTGTGTGTGCCGGTCGGCGGCGAGATATAATATGGAGCGCTTGGACTATCTAGGAGGCGACAATCACAGTATTCAAATTACAGATGGGCAAAAAAAAATTAGTATCTATTTTATTTAAATATTAAAAACGTGCACAGTATTAATCACAATTCGACATCCTTAAAACCATGCTCCAATTGAAGGATCACTTAACATACAAGACTCTACCAATCACTCACAATTGAAACCACCAAATCACTAGTAAACTTCCAAAATACTACCAAATACTCAAGTTGTAATACTCTATTTTAAATCAGCATATTACATAAATTAAGTTGAAATGATCACTATACTGCTCTATAAATAGCTTCTAAATTTCTTCACACCTAATGCATCGTCAGTTTGGGAACTGCTTCGAATATTATAATATTTGCTCATATATTAACAATATACAATTGTTTCAATCTAAAATCTTAAAAGTTATGTCTAACTATATGCCTCGGATTTGCTAGTAACACGACCCTATCCTACCCGTTCAAAAATTACATTAAAACAGTATCGAAAAAAACTTTAAGTAGGCACAACTAACAGCTTAGAAAATATAATAATATAAACATTCTTAAAAATGTAACTATTGAAATCTTTTCGGATATGAGTCATTTAAAGTTATTCCATTAGAAAACTTTAAATTGTTATTCGTAACACAAATATTTGTAATCCAACGTTTTGCTGACTAAGAATAATATTGACAAAGACAAGAACTCGTTACTTCGAAGATGCTGTGAGCAGGAATTACTAAATATTATATTAACATTATATAATACATTTGTTGTTGAGATAAAAAAAAACCATATAGAAGACAGTGTATTCAACGGTAGTATAATATCACAGTAGTTATACAAAATAACATTATGAATCTGAGAAAAATGAAAGTATAACTACGATTTACACAAGATTTTTGATAATGTATGAATGTGGTTCAAAAAGTTATTTAACTACAATACATAAATAATATAATAATTGAATCATTCAAATTGTGCAAACCGCATACATATGTTACAACATTAATTAATAATAAACAAATATTAAATATGCAAATAATTTTGTATATGAAAATTAAATTACTAAATTACCACCGAAAGAGACAAGACTAATCATATCTGATTGATATGATGGCCTAAGATTAAAATTCCTTGAAGTCTTTGAATTATTTCAGGGTTGACGTCTATTAACACCGATATAGTACTCCGAGCTTGACGTAAGGTGTAACTAAAACACGTTGCTATATCAATTCAGCGAGGCAACATAAATCACAGTACAAGTAAAACTCATTTTGGCATATACAGAAGCTGTGCCGATGACCGACACAACCTTCCCCCCCCACTTACAAAAACAACATCCTGCGACAATATTGCATCCGTTATACGAGACACCGTGATAAAACAATAAAACGCCGAAACGCACAATATTTGCATAGATATCGCAAAACACACATTATAAAATATAAATTGATATTTATCATTTGACGTAGTTGTAATACATTTTAGCTGGAGTGAATAACACGCATGCATCGTGGTATTGGGAGTTCTGATTGCTTATCCAAACTTTAAATTATAAACGTATTGTTATACTATTTAAGGACTATGGGCTATAAGTAATCGTGAGGATATCCACGATAATTATATGACCTTTAAATATCTATGAACATTGTATACTGCAGATTCTACGTTATACATCTATCCAAAATAATCATCACCCCCACCACCACACCAAGTGTGAATAAAGGGGCCACTCTACTAAAATGGGGTGTTGACCAGTTGCCCCCCACGGCTGTTATCGGGAGTTTAAAAATATACCAGTTGCCCTCAACTAAATGTACCAGTTACCCCCAACCGAATGTACCAGTTACCCTTAGATAGTTACATGTTAATATATACACGATTACGATATATAGCCCGTAAAATAGGGAAGGTAAATATTCAAATAATAAATAAAATTATTTAAAATAGTATAAAATGTTAGTATGATGAAAAATTTCATAATAAATAATATAATTATAATGAAAAGCAGCATATTCAATGTGATAATTTGTCAAAAAAAAAAAATAGTAAATAAATTAGATATAATATTATGTATTATGTTTTGTTATAATAATAAATTACTATTTATAGTTATTATTTGTATATTTACCTCCCCTATTTTACGGGCTATTTATTTTAATCGTATATATATTTACATATGAGGGCAACTGGTACAATTTTTTGAGGGCAACTGGTACAATTTTTTGAGGGCAACTGGTACATTTTCCTCTAGGTAGTTTGGGGGGAATTGGTAAAAAAAAGGTACTTTTGGGGGCAACTGGTACATGCCCCTAAAATGAATAGTTGAAATATTTCAAATTTTATAATACTTTAATTTAACAACCTAGTCGGGTTTTCAAACACGATAAATTCCTACGTACAATCAAATTCCATTTATTTCTGAGAACGTCACCGGCCGTTACCACTTTACAAAATACTGCATTAACGCTATTATTTTTTTGTGACAAGCATCATTTTCATCCACATTTAATATTTATATTTTAAATATGATGTGTGTCTGTGAGAAATGTATAATATTATGTATTGTTATTTAGGTATCAACATATGACTACTAGCTATAAAAATAAAACGTAGTTCGGAAAACTAATTTTGTATAAAATGTATTTATGTGCAACGCATAAATATTAGTGTACCGAATGAGCAATTTAAAAATGTGCTACAAAATTTAAATATTATATTAACTACAGGGCTAGAACATTTTTTCCGAAAACCGACTTTGCCATACTCGTTACGTCCCACGTAACAGTGAATAATGATATCAAACCTTTATAAAATTTTATTTTACACTTTTTTTGGTTTATTCAGGCAAACGAATACATCTCAAAATACTTGTGGACTAGATATTATGTAAATATATATTTGAATGATAATCAAATACATCTTATAAACAATGTCATTCAGGGATACGTGGTTTTAAAGTCCCAGTATTAATGATTTTAATGACGAGATAATACGGATGACTGAAAGACTTAACCTAAAAAAAAATTTTACTGCAGTATCTATATATCTAATGTAATTAGTGACCCAGAGCTTATAAACAAAATGTACAATCGAATTCAATGTCACATTCAATCAATTGAGCTATGTGTAAGTTTGGTATAACTGAAGCCTACAGTGTAC
Organism: Macrosiphum euphorbiae; assembly: GCA_949089665.1. Classification (NCBI taxonomy): domain Eukaryota; kingdom Metazoa; phylum Arthropoda; class Insecta; order Hemiptera; family Aphididae; genus Macrosiphum; species Macrosiphum euphorbiae. The sequence goes on along the minus strand of CARXXK010000003.1, from coordinate 60,794,836 downwards.
TTGCAATGAAGAGCAGAACTTATTCAAAATAAACTAATAGTTCAGTTAATCAGCTCAAACTATTGTTTATAGTAGTTTTCTCAAAAAATGTTTGTTTTATACTCAAATGTCTATTAAAAATTAAAAATCAAATTAAAATGTTAACGATTAATATTTTGAAATTATTTATAAAATTTAATTTCGTTATGGAAGTACTTAGCATTAAAATATCAAAAATTGTTTCTATTACCATTTAATCATAATATTATACTCATGCTGCAGTTATTCTACACTCCACCGAACAAAAAATTTAAGTAAAAAATTTCCCTACACCCTAAATTCCACATTACACGCATTCGCATATAATGTACATAGGTACATGCACTTATATGAATATCATACACAAGTTATAATATTATTGGCTTAAGTGACTGCCTCCTTGCCAATTACACAAAGTTTAAAGTGAATGAGCATCATAATCCATTTTTATAATTTAAAAAATAAACATTACATTTTTTGTATTAATTCAGTACCTTAACACCTACTCAGTACTCAACTTCGATATGTTCACATAAATTCGGTCACAGCGTTTATCCTAGTTCATAAAGGAAAACCTGAAAGCGTAACTTTGTTTTTCCATTAATGAGGATTTAATCACGTTATTCGTCACACGCAGACGATTTTCAGGATTTCAGTGCACATACACGCAGAAGACAATTTATTTGAAAATTATAAAACTCACAGCCCAAACTACACACTGTTCATCCAACACTGCATAGAAGAACTGAGGTTCATAATTAAAACATTTGTTTTTTGCTTTTCGGATCCACCCTTCTATGATTTTTCCATCATATTTGCCTACTACTTAGTAGTTAGAAAACGAAAAATCAAGGCCTTAGACGTTAATTTGCTAGGTAAATGATTATTAATTATACAAATGGTTATAATATATGATATAAAATACACCACATGAAAACTGTTGAAAATCCTTCCAGTACACTAGTACAGCTTTAGCCTACTACAACACATCATTATGGGGGTGACAGAAAAATTCCCGCCTTATGGGGCTTTTTTTTTATAAGGATTAGGTACATTTTGTTTTGAACATTTAAATGCAGTTAACGAGACTAGAAGATTTGTATATAGAAACTTGATTAATTAGCTGTATTAAAATAGTTCTAGTAACTAAGTACCTACCGATTATTGTTTTTATTTTCATAAAGATAGATATAAATATATAATACTCATATTATTCTGTAACTCAGTTAATAATCAACGGATTAAAACAATTCCATAGCCAAACATAAAAAGAAAATTATTAAAAAAAAATTGAATTTAGAATATTTTCGTAGTGAGACAGTGGTATATTACAAAAAATATTAAGCGGCAAAAACAGAAACACCAATATTTATGGGAAATCAATAGGAGCTAGATGTCCCAGTGATTCCCCTTAGACCTTCTTTCATCGATTTGGCAAACGTTAACCATCACCATTTCAAACGTTTATATTTTCTCAACAAACGCATTTTCTACAGCCTTACATATTTTACACACAGACATATTGTACTATTTTTTAAAAGTTCACACACCCAAATTAGTTTATCAATTCCTTTGAGCTTATAAATTTCAACATACATTTGTGTGTGTATTTATTCAAACAGTAAGTTGAATATCCATAAATATTAAATAGTAAACACAAACAGTAAGTTATATATACCTTGCCATATTTTGTTGATGGACAACTTTAAAATGGTCGTCCTCCAACAAATTGACAACTGCTGATCTCACATCAAACACATACTCGATATTATTAATACAATAAATTAACATATTTTATCATTTATTGAACTAAACTAGAAATAAAATACACGTCCTAGAACCTAAAAAAAAAAATATATGTGACATTTTCCAAATATAGGTGTAGTACAAAATATGTACAATCAACTATTATTATAACACTAATGACATATTTTATGATGTATTAAACATGATTTATTGAATTCAAGCATTTAAAAAAAAAAAACGTCAAGTAGGTAACGACTCTGCTGTACAGTAATTAGCCGGGAGTGGGTGGGTACCTACCTAATTATAGAGTAGGTCACTGTAATGACATTATAGTGTATGACATGTTGAATTTGAATTCAACGATAAATCATTGTTTATAGTATAAACTTTATACAATACAAATTATTATGAGAGGAGACAGTCTAACATTTTGGTTACCAAGCAATTATTTTAATAATTAGGTATATTACAATTTTAACAAATATTAATCCCCCCCACCCCCGATAAATTTAAAATGTACAGAAAATGTCTAATTTTGACTCTTGACTCACCAGAGTTACTAATAAATAAAATCTGTTAACAGAAAAATCATTAGAAGTTGATCATCAGATAAGCATTTTTTCTATCAGAAAAAGTGTCGTTACTCATTAGATACGAAACACACACTTTCACGCATCATTGTAAAATCAATAAATTCATCACTGAACTCTAAATCTTTTTTTACTTTATTTAAAAAAAAAAAAAAACAATCTGTAATTCATTAGTTACTATAAGACTGTTCCTATGTAGATACAATGTATTAATGACATGAGGCATATGAGATAAGTAGCCACCCAATGTCAACACTTTACTTTGGGATTTGGTTAGTTTCAATAGTGAATTTTAATTTAACTTATTTATTTTTTATTCTTTTTTTTATAGATTTAGTTCGAGATACCAAGATCACTTTATCTTGTGAGGAGAATACCCAGGAATGGTTTCGGAATTTAGCGCTGATATGAGGGGATTTGGATGGTTTGTTAGTCGAGAGCGGAAACGTTTGTAAAGTACCTTTTCGGATTTTTCTACTGTGTTTCTTTTTAAACCAATATAATAGAGGGTGTGATTTGAGATATAGAATGGGACATTTGTAATAAATTATAAAAAGAGTTATGAACGGAGAATAACTTTATGTTTAAATTTAGTATCTGGAGATTGTTATTTTACAATTATGTTAAATGTTAAATTGTTAACACAAACAGCGGTGAATAATCACAAAACTCACCCGAGGCGGTCATTTTAATCTCGACATGTAGGACCTGTCTGCAAATGAAGGAAATAAATAATCTTTTTAGTGATATCAAAATTACTGCAAACGTGCTCCGAAATGCGTATCCCCCCGCCCCAACTATTGCACATTCGATGACTATTTCGGTCTTGTTCGCACACTTTTTATAAGCACACACTCAACCAAAAAATATAGAACAAAACGCTATCCACAATATTTCCGTTAATCGAACGGAACGCGTCAAAAAACATTTGTACACTACAATGGTTAATGGAAGAAATGTGTAATCGTGTTATTTTTCACTCAGTACCTAAATATACTAGAGCGCACCCAACCACACATACCCACCTTCCACCTCCCCCCCCCCCACACACACACACACGCTGCGCATTATACAATGGACACACTATAATAAACTTGAATCTCATTCACGGCGAATACGAGTTTAAGGTTAGAATCTATATAGGTTATATACAATACATAAAATAGTAAAATAAAAAATATAATATATAATAGGTAGGTACCTACAAAGAATTTGCCAATAATTTCCAAACTAACATTAAGTGAAAGAGAAGTAGCTTTTATGCGTAACAATACCAATTGATAATATCATTTATGGGTTGTATGTTCTGTACCTGCCAAACAAGGTTAGGTGAGGTTTATTATGATTATTAAGATACATCAGTTCAGTTGTTCGTCATGTGTATTACGTAGTAGTCTGTACTAATTTCGTATCCACCATTAACTTTATAAAATCTGTATTAGGTATGTATTTTTTGCTTTTCACAATAAAACGATCAAAGATCTATAATACGTTATGTGAGTTAAATAATTTTATTGTTAGCCTTACTATTGAACAAATCCATAGCATTTTAGGTAAATACATTTGAACATTTTTTTTTCGTCTCACAATATACACTAAATGTTATGGAAATCATATTAGGATCGTAAGACGACATGGCATGCCACAAAAAAGCATCGTTCGTGTTTAGTTAAAATATGCAATAATACGAATCATATTATTTAAAAATTAAAATATGAAAAGAAGAAAATATATACCATTTGCAGGTGGTTCATAGTCACTACTAACCAAAAATAGACGATGCGAAAAATAACCAAAAACAATGCATATATACCATACTACTGCCATATTTATGACCTACGCCACTTCAACACAAATTCATTTGCTCTGTGATCTCTCTCTCTTTTTTTTTTACTGGATAACTTAGGTAGGTACTGACCGTTCTAGAACAGCTCAATTTAAGCAATATTTCAAATGCTTGCATGCGTCATAGCGTTAATGAATGCAGTGTGTACGACTGGCGCCGCGCTATGAATATTCTACAGAGCATGCACATTGCACATCGTTCATGAGGAAGAGAAGACGTGTAACTATTAAGCATATTATATTTTCGATCTATTCATTTTTTATATTTTTCTGAAACTATTTACTCTAGAAAACAAGACGAATACATCCATAAATCCGGCTTGAATTCGATTTGATCATTCATTTTTTTGATTTCGGATATAGACAACAAATTTTGAAATGTAAGTAACTATTCGGGTCCATACCTAATCACTTCTTTCACCGATCAGATAACGATGAAAACCCTGTCTATGAATTAAAATACACTTTCAGGTACTTTGTCGTATTATAAAGTTTACAATATAGGGACCAATAAAAATGTTAATAAAAAAAAACAATATAACAACAAAGGTCGAACCGATACAGTTGTTTTTATAATAATTCATCATATCGACGTCATTATCCCCCCCCCTCCACACACACACACACTTAACACCATATTTGTTATGTATAGGTAGAGATTAAAACTAATTAGTTTGGTACCTATGTAATATTACACCCGGTTACAATTTATATATACGAATGTACTAAATACGCACGTCGCAATTACATGTTCACCTTCATTGGTATTTCTAATTTCCAAAACAATGACAGCACATGAGTATTACCCACACATTTGCGGAGAGTAATTATTATTGGCATATCGCTTAACAAAGTTAATATAATGGGCACTACATATTACTACAATACGATCGTCGTCGAGTCATACAATATTATACGTCAACCAGAAATTACCAATAATATACAGAGCGGAAGTAAACCGTACCTATATATTATGTCTACCACTATTTCGAGGAGACAATCGATTCGTTTACCGAAAACAATTAAATAAAGTAATCTGCACCCATATATAGTACACCCTACACACATATATATATATATATATATGTATACACACAATCCAACATACGCATTATAATATATGTTTCAAATGTAAGTCAAGCCGTACAGCATTGTCTCGATTTTATGGTGATTAAAACTATCTTTGTGGAAAATACATTGCTGGCGGAGACAATAAGAATACTACCACTACCACGCTAAAACAGTTGAAGGGTATATATTGTTTATATAAATTACTATATAATATATATATATGTATAGTAAGATGCCATGTTTTAGGACAATTTAATAGTCCCATAAACAACATAAATTCAGACAACAATGGAACATTCAATTTAAATATTATCATATCGTAATAATCATTCCGTCTAATCGAACGCAATTAACCCACCTAAATACCTAATATACTAAATTCGGATCTCAGTCGTCGTTTAGGTTTCATTGGTTACACGATTAGCAATTTCTACAAAGGAAGCGTCTGATAACAATAGGCGACTGATATCAGACTTAATTTGCCAATATGATTATATGAACGTATTCGATTATTAAACAAGATCCAATGTAAGATATGAATACTCCATTTACCTGTATAAATACATTCGACTCTTGCCAATGGTAACGCTTTAAACTGTGTTAACAAAAAATGTAGGAATATAAGAAAATTGACTAAACTGTCTATTGTTTTGTTTTGATACATTTACTTAAAAATATACATAATATGTGTACATAGGTATACAATAAGAAACTGAGTTGTAAATAACGATCAATTCCAATTACACAAAGGAAAATATTATGACGGTTAGCATCATTAAAAGTTAAATTGAGTTTTTTTACAATCGACGACTTCCCCTAAAATGATAACGTTAAAATGTATTGTTGCAAACAAAAAATTTAAAGTTTCAATCTCTTCACCAAACAACAAAATAAATAAAACACAATAAAAGCCACCAAAATAAACTTAATTATTCAGTTCGGTCATTAATATTAATCGATTATGAATTTCAAGAAATTATTAGACATGACTTTGTCAATTATACAGAACACTATATAATACATCAAAAAATGTTAGAAAAAAAAATTTGGAATAAGAAAAAAAATAAAATTCACGTTACAGCAGGTTAAGATTGGATTTTGTGTTTGAGAGAAACTGTCACTATGGCTGTACTAGAAACATAATGAACTGGATAGGTATACATATGGGATGCAGTAAAAATACCGTGTCACTTTTTGGTATAGAAATGTAAACACACATACTGAACATTTGAAGAACGAGTCTCAAACAGATATAGTCGACAGTTGTACAGTAAAGCAACCAAGACGTCTATTTAATAAATAAAAAAAAGAGAGAGAAGAAAATAGTATCCAATCTGACAAACTTCATCAGTAATAATATACAATATCTGCACGATGACTTATCGTCGCATATTTTCCGTACGTTTCAATGAAAAAAATTATGAATTTATTGAACCCAATAAAAAAAAAATATTTTAGGATCCGAACATCGTAGACTTGCGTGGCCCCTCCCTATTAGAATCCAAAAGACTTAATTTTAATTATCACCTACGCTCACTAAAAACATTTTGCATTAACATTAAATACGAGCACAGCATAACACTTAATTTCTTATTTACAAATCTCTATTATAGTTAAACCCATCGGGACAACATCAACAACATCAACAAAATCCAAACGTTCCAAAATACCTCACTATTAAAATTAATAAATGTCCAGTATTTCGTCTCCAACCACACAATACTTCGGTTCTCAAGACAAAGTCCGTTAGAGAAAAAGCAAAACTATATTACAAACGTTTTCACAGAAGTCAAACAACAAACACTGACCCACTTGTAAAAAATCTAGCAGTCCCTGCGTTTCTCGGTAATCCCTCCTCCCTCAAAAAATGTCTTAAACCCCCCAGCAGTCATGGCCTGCTAAATATATAAAATCCAATAATCCCCTCCAAAAAAAAAAAAATAATAATAATAATAATATTCTGAACGAAGTATGAAAATGGGTAGTGTCATAAATAAGGTGGCTACTTCTATAAAACGATTCATGTATATAAATAAAATTACTGTTCCTAATCAAATTTGCTGTAAATATCTTGTAAAACTAAAAAAAAAAGTATCCGTAGTTACATAATATCAATTGTTTGATGGTTAAGTGTCACCGATCACCGATTTAAAGTACGCATATAAACTATTAATTAAAAAAAAAATTTCTAGATAGGCACAAATAATGTTTCATTATAAGAACAGTGGTCAATATTATTATCGTACACTCACTAAGTACAACTATATAGTCGAGGCACGATCGTGGTGTCGTTTTGGTCGGATGACTCATTATTAATATAATTTGGTACAATATAATAGACTATAATATTATGGAGCATGGACACACTCAAGAATGAAGACGACAGAACTCGCACAGTGTGCTACAACGACAAAATAAAACCCCATATTTGTGTTGGTTTCAAAAAAGTAATTTAAACATTGTTTTCTAGGCCAAAGGCGGTTTTTTTTGTCTGTGACTTGCATGCCATCTCTCGGGGGCAGCGTACAATAAGATTATCTACGAAGTCTGTAGTGCAAATAATGCGTATATATTGTATTCCTCTCGCTGGTTTTCACCGTTCCTCGGACTTTGTCCTCTCACTACATCGTCGTTCCACCTCTGGGATGAAATACTCACACATAAGGTGGTTACGGTTGTCTTGTACCACTGAATAGAATAATGAAGAAACCGAGATGTTTGTAGTTTTTTGGAAAAACGAATGGAAAGGCAAGATTATCGACCACGGTCGCGTACTTCGATGATACATTATTTAGTGTTTTACTCACTTTCACCTATAACTGTATATTATACTATACTTAAATTATTTTATTTTAATTTTGCCATTAGTTGAACAATTATATAATACATTATCGTAATATTGCTTAATATTTGACTGCACGGTTTGAATAAGCTTGGTATAAATAAAAAAAAAACATTTGAATGTTACTCGAGGACATAAGATTTTTAACATTTGTAGCTGAAAGGGTGTAGGTTAGTGCCCTATTCTTGTGCTATTTTTGCGCTATCTCTCATCTACTGACAGATATATGCGTGACTTCATTCATGTCTTCTCACAACCATTTTATCGATATTCGTTTAATATTGTATACTATTGCGCCCGTATGCATATCTCGGATATGGCGCAAATAATAATATGGCCTCGGTAAGATGACTGTTTGCATATAAAAATCTGACAACGTTGATAACAGATATTCAAATTTAACTCCGTGAAACCACGTGCCAAAAAAAAAGCACGTCTGATAATAACCGCTAGAGATCGGATTTTACAGAAGGTCATACTTTATACAAACATATTAACTTCTGAAGGTATGCGAAACAAACGAGTGTGGGTGTGTGTGTTTGTACTTTGTTGTATAAGCCTATCGTTTCAAAATAATAACTTCGCATTGTATATATTTGTTAAGTGGAAAAATACAAAATAGTGATAAAGATTTTAAGCCATTACGAAATGACACGAATAGTTAGGGGACGAAGGGTTATCGTAGCTCATAATATAAGATATTATTATTATTTTTTAACACGATCACATTTCCAAATAGGTACTGGTGCGACAAAACACAAGACAAAAAAATTAAACGAAAACAATAGAAACACAAGAACGAGTTATTTAAAGGAACACGCAAAACTTAAAACAATAATTACAAACGTCGCGTCGTGTTGTGTTGTTCAGAAAACAAAAATTATGTATTTAACAAGATTTTAAGGTTTCTAAGACGGTATCGAAACTTTGTTGCTAATGGTGTCAATATACGTCAGTCAGGTCTTGCAAAATAACAAGCATTTAGAATATAAAATTTTAATGATCCCATTAGTACCTGATTATATCCTATGCATACAAAATGGGCAGTAATATATTCGTCACTCATAGCTGATACCTACACAATTTTCACAACGAACAATAACAATAGTCTATTATTGTCGGCACCGAAATAACATTTTTTTTTTTATATAATATATATTTAACACACACACACACACACACACACACACACACACACACACACACACATACATATAACTGTAAAATATACTGATAAAATTATTAGAATAGTTTAATTTTAAATTCGTTATCGAATTCACCGCTGAACGGTTGAGCTCACGTGGAGTAATTAACGCGGCCGCCCAAAAGCATATGTGCTCTCACGCCACCGTGTTTTATTATATTTAATAGTATGGCGCGGAAAATAATTTCTATTAGCAAAATATTGCAACATACTAGCTAAAATAGTCTTTTTTATCATTATATTTTTTGAAATGGTTATAATCCAGATTGCAATGCGAGTTAATATTATTGTATTTAGGTACAATATTTATTATACGCGTTAGTGAATTTTGTACAGGTCTAGGGTAGCGGCTGGCCAGTCTGCGCGCCGTCAATTCAGTGCATACCTGATTATTGTTTAAAATATTTAATAACACAATATATTATTTCTGTATTAATATTTAAATATTATTATTTGTTGAACAAGAAGGACTAAACATACTATTTATGTTCACTATTTTTTATAATTATATACTTGGCTCGAATAGTCGTGAAAAGTATTATTATTTATGTTCTGTACGTGGTTGATCTGACTCGAATTCAAGTAATTTAGTTTAGTCTATTTAATTTAGTCACGAATTCAATATTATATAATTTCATATAGGTACACCATAAAGTCAGAAGGAATAAAAGTAACATATCTATCGGAATAGCATTTAAAATAGTTATAAATTCACACATTTTTGGGCCGTACATTATTTTTATATTATTACTTTCTGGGTTAACAGGATCATTAACAATGACAATAAGTGTATTTTTTAAGCCATATAAGGACTAGCTATTATTACATCTATACATCATTTATAAGATCAAAGTTAAGCTTTTAAAAGTAAATAATAGGAAATTACATCGTATTATACTCTCACGAACATAAACACATTATACAAAACAGTTACAAAATAAGTTTTGACTATCATCAATACGTTCAGTCATATAAATTTAAAATATTTACGTAACAAAATGGAACTTTAATTAAATTAAATGCAACAGAGGTATTTTATTCTTTTATTTTTTATCTTTGTGGCATTTCATTTGATTAAAGTTTCTTCCTCAAGCGTTCCTCTATACAAAACTGTAATTAATTATTATTTGCAGTCTCTACGTTGTCATTGTTAAAATCAGAAGAATATTTAATGCTCATTAATTTAAACACATTTAGACTATATCTGCCATAGTTTTTCGCATTGTAGGCATCCAAACTATAAATTATATATGTTTATATATATATATTTTTTTTTACTAAAATATTAAAATATCGAATTCAATGTTTCCACGTTTATAGGTTCTGTTTTTTTTTTGATATTAATATAATTATGGTGTTTGAAGTCACTGTTCTGAAGCAATATTAGCATTACTATGTAAGATAAATTCTGAATTTGTGCTTGTGTGTATTGGATATTTTATAAAAACTGATCATTTTAAATTTGAACTTAATGTAAGTATAATGATCTCGGATTCATTAGAATTATATATCATATAGTTCATGGTAATATATTATTTACAGTATAAAACACTGTTTCGAACACGTAAAATATATATAAATTATTAAATTTTATGATACTAATTATGTGTTCTTTATTTATTTAGAAGATATTAAGTAGGTATAGTGATAAACACATAAGTATACAGAGTACATTCGCAACAGTATTGGAACATATAGGGAGTGGAGAAGGACTTAGTTCCCTAAATTAAATAAATTAGTATTCAGCACTAAGCAATAAACTATAAGCATGGTATATCATTTCTATAAAATATTATGGGATTCAATCCCCCCGAAATTAGGTTTATTTTACTAATGCTCAACTGTATAGACTATAGAGTATACATAGAATATTAAATAATGAATCAAATGACAAATGTTCTGCTATAAAAAGTCAATAGACCGACTTATCTACTCGTTAATTTCGTACTACGCCACCGTAATTACTGTGTATTAGAATAATATATTATATTATAATACGTATTGTATTAAATTTACAAGTCGTCAAAATTAGATATATCTTAATAACAAAACTAAATAAATACTACAACATAATAGAATTTCGACAGAAAATATTATTGGATTATAATCCAATCTCATTTTATTGATATGTACCTACAAGAAAACATATATAAGTTTTTCTTCAGTAATTTAGTTTCTACTGTAAACGTAAAAAAAAAAAATTAGAAGATCAAAAACTGACCTCTTGCATGCATAGTTATATACTCGATTGCTTTAAACTTTTGATGCACATTGTTAAACTATTATATTACTTTTACTTTATTTAAATAATTTAGTAGATGACCAACCCTTAAGACTCGTCTAATCGATTTCAACAATACAATTTATAAATTATATGTTAAATAAACTCTCAAATATGATGACCTAGTATACTTAATTGTATAGATATAACCTGCTGTTTGTCCACATAATAAATGAGCATGTATTTTTTTGACAAAAATGTTATTTGCCTCACTAATAAAATATCGATTTATAATATATTTAATACTCGTGTTTTTATATATTTTAAGCATAGAATATTACCATTAAAATCGGCAAAATAATAATAATAATACTAATATTCAATTAGAATTTAGTTGTACAAATTTTGCATTATTAATAAGTGATAAAAAAAAAAATAGAAAATTTTCCAGATGGAATACCTTATTGGTTTCATAGAATACAATATGGTGTACAACATCACAGTGGGCTCTCACGAAAAAAAAAAATAAGAAGAAAAAAGTTGGGTTCCATAATAATTTGTCTCTTCCCAAAATGTCTTATTTCATATTATTCACGATGGGATGAAAATATTACGAGACGGCAATGAAAAATCCATTGTGCGCTGTCTGAATAAAAAAAAAAAAAAAACGTCACGGTCTTGTACACACGGGCCGTGTAAAACGTATTTAAACTTTTACCAAGATAAACAAACGAAAATAAACAACATCGATTATACTGAGTAAACAACAGATAACTGTTATCATTACACCGGATAATACACGATGCTAAAAAGAAAAGTTCTTTAGTTTTAATAAGAAACTATATATTTGTATTTGGTGTACAAAATTAAGATGAAAAAAAAATGTTGAATCGTCATAATTTAATTTAAAAATGAGAAAATCGGCATTAATTATTTAAAATAAATATTAATTGTTCATTATCAGATGTTTCCGGATTTTTGGATATTCTGTAGAAATATTTTGATTGTAGTATTTTCAGATGTCCTTCACTGAATCGGTCAAAAATAATATTTTATCGATTGTAAAATATAAAATACTAACCTACTGGTCAAAATGACCCTTCAGTGACTCGGGACAACATATAATTAAGGATGTAAATGTGTGTATTTATGAGAAACGAACCAAATGTAATCAAAATTATATTTGTATGTAGTCTATACCTATAATAACTTATAAATTGGCAACACACATTTTACAACATTTTTTACAAACGATATTATTACATAATAATATAATATGTAACAGAACACAACACTGGGTGATTGTTTTTGAATTGTGAACAAAGAAATATGTTCTTATCCGAATATGTATACGTTTTAATTATTTTTATTTATTTTTATTTTTTATTTTACTTAAAAATATTAAATTACTAAATAATTTATCAGACATATTGTACACCTCATTATTTGTAATTCATAATGTTTCCATAAACGTGCATAACTATTACTATATTATACATTCATTATAGTATGGGAAAGAACAAAGATACATGAGTGAGTCACACACATTAATGACTAATGAGCATTTACTACGCATAAGCTTGCACAGCACGCACGTCCGTAAATTGCTTATATTATTATTATATATTTATATTTTATTGAACGCGCTTGAATGCTGGGGCATCCAATAACATTGTACACAGTAATGCACCTATATTGCCTATACACTACGCCGTGTCACAACCCAACATTATATTATTATTATTGTGTTATGTCGTGAATAATAATAGTAAATAATTATGTTTAAAAAAAAAAGAGCAGAATCTGGTGTCTGGCATGCATCATTCTTTGCTCTGGGAACAGACACTGTAACTACATATTTTTAAAGCGAATTTGATAAATATATATGAAAAAACTAATATTATGATATGCGCATTCATCATAATTTATATCCATTTTATCTAACTAAAATGTAATTACATTTACGAAGCTTTCATAAAGAATTAAGGAATTTTTACTGGAAGTGATTTTATTACTTTAAGTTTAAAAAGTTCTTAAATTCTTTCCTAACCCTGGCATTTCTTTTTCTTTTACATAGGTATAAAATAACTTAATAAATAATATTATTATTACTGAATTCCATTAATATTTAATCAAAGCAAAATATTGACACCTATGTAAGATAAACATTTTGGTACAAGCTATCAAATAATATAATACAAGTTTCTACTTATATATAGTAATACATTTTTTAATTATAATAAATAATATGCTCAATAGCAGAACAATCATCATACTGAAAATCTCGTAATATGCATAGTTTAATATTGATTATTAAATTGAATTATAATTATTAGTTGACTTATTACCACCTGTAGCTTGAAGTTTTAAAATATTTATACGAACTTTCACTAATTTTTACCACAGGCCTAATGAAAGATACTACACCACAGACCCTGTGGAACGCGGTGAGTATGAGTTACAAGTTAATATATATCAACACTATAATATGATGTAATAGATAATATTTATTAAAATATTATTAAGGAGGAATATCTGTTATTTCTCTTTGATTGTTATAATTGTTTGTTTTTATGGCTAATGGTAGAGTATTATACATTTTTGGATCAATGTATAAGTTAGTAAATTGTGTTAGTTTCCTATGCATTAAAGGTAATACAGTAATATCTGATAATTATCTTGTGTTAAAATCATGTGCAATACTAGCTAGGATTTGGTTGATTTTTAGTTATATAACCACTGATGCTTTATAGAACAGTTGATTTATTGGAAGCAAATTTAATTCTTTATACAGATATTTTGAAGTGTGATATAAATGATTTTTTTTTAATAATAATTTTAAATATTTTGTTTTGTATTAGGTATTTTTAATGGAATTAGTTTTGAATCATTAGTGCTGTATTCTCTATATAATAAATACATTATATAAGTAAAATATTCTTAGACGCATGTAGAGGCTGAAAACTTACCTCTCCATAGAACCGTTGTTTGTATTCAATGATTTATCATTGAATACAAACATAAAACTTCCATAGCAGTGACTTACTCGAAAACTCAACAACGAGGTGCACTTGAAACCAACTATACAGCAGAGCGCCTTCATTAAAATATTAAATGTACTAAGCTGGTGAAATTGAATAAAATCAAAGTGAATGAGAGATGTTAAACGAATATTTATTAAATCGATTGGAGTAAATCAGAAAGTATAAGACGGTGAAATACTGTTGGACGGTACAATTTTGTAGCACAACATTATTATGTATAGTTTTTAATGCGATTAGAGTGTGAAGTTGGATTGAAATTTACAAAATAAATAACGTATTTGATGAAAATAATATAAACAACGGAAAACTTAAACAAGACAGAGATCATAAACGTAATGGCTTTAATACCGGTGATAAAAGTTAGAAACTGTCAACAAAAAGAATCTGCCCAACGGGAAGGGGGGGGGCAGTGACTTTGGTTTTTGAATCTCAGTAGACGATGTTTTGGAATTGTACGTGGAGATACGTGGTTCAAAAGACGGGACGGACGTTCACCGTTAAAAACGAAATTCTGGCGAGTGCAATACTACCATCGGTGCACGAAGGGATAATAATATTATTGCGTCGCATATG
The DNA here is from genome assembly GCA_949089665.1 of Macrosiphum euphorbiae. Lineage (NCBI taxonomy): Eukaryota > Metazoa > Arthropoda > Insecta > Hemiptera > Aphididae > Macrosiphum > Macrosiphum euphorbiae. The sequence goes on along the minus strand of CARXXK010000003.1, from coordinate 60,779,682 downwards.
TTTTTATCGGGATTATAAGCCAGAACTGGCACGCGTCGTAATCGTAACATAAAGCAAATTGTTGTGTTGTAACATGAATAATACATAGTATTATATAGGAACACGCATAGTAGCACCTCATATATACATATATATACATATATATAGAAAGCGATAGAGAAACAGAGAGAGTGAGAGGGAGAGAGAGTTTTAGTAGTAGTGAGTGTAGTAGTATTAACATTATAATCGTACAAGGAGCACCGGCACGACAGCGTCAGCAACATCAGTTGTACCAGTGTGTAAAAACGGTCGTATAATAATAATTAGCGATACGTCGACTTCGTCCTTCTTCTATACTCCTCCTCGACACACTCAACTTTGCGACTTGCCGTGCAGTATATTATTATAATAGTAATATACTTAGTGGGCGGGTTATTGTTATTATTATAGTATCGTGTGTAATGGACTGCGGACACGAGATCGGTTCTTCTTACGAGGGAAACTGTTGTGAAACGGGCGGGACGTGTTGGTGGTGGTGATGGTCGTGATGATGGTATAATGCATATGAATATAATTTGCGTTCAGCCTAACACACCCACCCCACCAACGAGGATACGAACCCCTTCTTTGCGAAACCTCCACGCGCCTACACTGCCGGCGCCAGAAGGATTAGGGGGGGGGATAGCGACGACGGTGGTCTGAATATTAGCAATTATCTTTATGGCTAAAACACATCATTATTAAACCATATATATACAGCAGAGTCTCGCACCCTTTAACGCCACACCGGTCCTCGGTCGCGGTACCTAACTTATCGCCACCCGCCGAGAGCTATATATACCTACAAACATGATTTAAGCGCGACGGAGAGACGATGACTTGAACGCCATCCTTTCACGCCCGCCAAAAATAAAACAAACGAACAACCCTCCCCAAACGCCGGCAAGCATATACTATATTATATAACGTGTATGGTGGACGGAAGACGGCGGAGAAGGCTACGGTGTATAATAAGAGGTGGCAGCTCTTACAATAGCACCAGCGTCCTACACCTGGGCCTTTATTTTAATAGCGTTCTCTGTAATACTACGTAGATGCACGTAAATATACGTCACGTACGCAACGAATGTTTTTTTTAAACATAAAACCGCAACAATCCGGAGAATTCAATACGTTTACAACTCGTTCGAACAATTCGTTTTTAGCGTTCAATAACTTTTTTACACAATATACATATACCTAGTATACAAGACTTATCCCTGTCACGATAAATAATCATAAAAATTGTAACCTACTTGTTTTATACCTATAATATTTATTACTGAAAAATTAATGTGGACATTTTAATAAACGAAAGTTAAGTGTGGTGTATAGTGAAATGCACGCCAATGTAATATTATAATGTCCCTGCAATTTATAAATTTTAATTACATACTTTTGCACGCATAATAAGTATTAAAAACATCGATGTACATGTGTCATGTATATGTCTATGTCATATTATATACGTAACATACCACAATACAAAAAGAAGTTTCGCTAACCTTACTACCAATTAATGTACTTAAAATATGTATAGGTAATCAGTCAAGTTAGGTATATTCGAAATTAAAGTGAATTAAAAATTATTTTGAATTCACAATTCGTATTTTGAAGAAAGATAAGCACCAGATTATGCATTTCCGCTATTATTAAATTAAGTTAAAAAGTTTTCATTGAAAATATCTACCTAATGATTTATTTAGCTTAATTCAACAATTAAATAAATTATTTGTTTAATTATAAAACAGTAGATTTAATTGTTTATTTTACAGTATATTTGAGCCAGTTTATTGAAAACTTAACACCATGATTGTGTAAATATATTATAATTTATTGTTAACATTATAACAAAGTGTGATTCATAGTAAGGGGTTTGCAAATTATAAAAATTAAAATCAATAAAATATATGCACATCCGAAATATAAAAGAAGCGAAAAAACATATTGTATTAAACATGTAAAGACAAATTTTAAGTATTATTAATTATTAGTTAGGTACATAATATGATGTTATATTAGGTAGTATTAATAACGTTCGGTGTAAATTTTTTTAAATGTTATGATAAAGTGGTTGGACAAAAATTATAATGTAACATCGTGACGTACACCATCATAGCAAAAACATGTACAATATCAAATGATTTTGTAATAGGTAGGGAAAAAAAATGACTTTTTGTTACTTCGCATAAATTATTAGGATAATAATATACCTACATAACATAATTAAATATAAAATAAATAAATATCAAAAATATAATTTTTTTTATAGAGAACATTTGAAATGCATAAAATGTATTCAACTTCAGAAACTATGCAAAATGTATATTTTAAATTTTGGTTTTCAAACTTATAGAACTTCTTTCAACTTTTCAAAAAAAAATTAAACTCTTACAATTTTCGGGCCCTAAATTAATTATATTTCTCTAATATTGTAATATTATTTGTGTTAATATCTTAGTGGTGATAAATATTATTGACACAATTAATAATATTTTATTAAAATATTCTAAAAGTCTGAGACAATATATTCCACGCAACTTTGAAGTGAAATGATGGTAAGTTTATGCACGTTTGAGGTTTTGGCATGTCTGTTTCACTGACGAGATGTTTCCAGCACAAAACGTATTATAACGTTTACTGTATATAATATAAGATGGTTGGCGCACATGTTAAACGCCACTGGCGGTAATCTGCAACGTCTGACAGGCGATGTCTAATGGCTCTTTTCATGTTGTCATCGTTGTCCCGTTTACTCAATTCCCTAGGATTATTACTATTATTATAATAATTATTATTAGATCGTCATAATTATAATATTATTACAGTATCGTCGTATTCGTATCACGGCGAAAAATTAAAACATAACAGAGGTCACAGCGTCGTGTGTTTAGCGAATAGCGAAAAAAGTTTTTTAAAAACTTCGCCAAAGTCGACAAAACGGTTACACGATTTATTGTAATTGTCAATTTGTCGAATTGCGGTAGGTAGTGGAGTAGGCACGTATATTGAAACAATTCAAACAGAATGTTCAACGAGATAATATATTCCAAAACAAAATCCCGAATGGTTTTCTAAATCGGTTCTCCTCCGTTTATCATTAATAACGGTTAGCATAGTATATAAATACACCATGAACAGCAAAACATAATCCATATCAGTTCTTCGTTAACGCCATTCTCGGTTTACAGTCGTAAATGTTACATTTCCCGGTGTCGTCCTAATGGTTATAGAATGGATTCGCCAATTATTGGTATGGTAAAAACGAACTTTTTACATAAAAGAAAATTAGATTGCGCCCGAATACATTACAACAATAATGAGATCCTACATCTTCCGTTTTATTATAAAATATAATATATTTTAATAGGATAAGTTTGTATCGATAACATAATCGTTAGTTGTGAATGACTGTATAAGAAACGCATGGAAGAAAAAGAATTTAATTTAAATGTTTTTTTTATTAAATCGCTTTATGTATAGGTACAGAATTCCATGCGCTCCATAATAATTAAAATGGACAAGCAACAAATACAATAGGTTTGTTCTAAAATATGAAATACACCGACATACCTATATCATCATTTTTATTGAAATTGAAAAAAAAAATGATTTCTATGTAAAAAAAATAGTTATTCACATATTACAATCTCAATGACTGTAATATTATAATATAAGACAAATTTCAACTTTCTGAATATAGAAAAAAAAATTGCCAGACGGGTTGGAGATTGATATGGGATACCTTCTCGCTTTGCTCACCTAGGCGCATTATTTCAGAGTGATATTAAATTTGAATTTAAACCAGAGAATAAAAAACGATTCTAAGGGAATATTGGTAATAAAAGATCTTTGTTGCACTTCTACTAATATTTTTATAGCCATATAGTAGTTTTTATGGGCTTAGCCAAACTTTTGAGAACATCGATAAACTACATCTTCGAAGTAAGGAACTAAAATCTATACTGAATTTGGGATCTTTAAATATCCTATATATATAAAACTTCTTAAGCACTTCATCCAATCGAAAAAAAAAATGTAAAAGATAATAACAAAATAAATGAAACATCATACTGCGATAACTAATAATATGTTCTTAATTTCGATTAAAATCAAAAATATATATTTTCCATTAAAAAAAAAAATTATGTGAAAAATAAATTATGGAAAGCAACTGTACAAATCAAAGTTGACCGAAAATTAAAAATACAAACACAATCTCCACCATCGATTTGAACAAATCATTAAAAAATTATTTTATATTTCCATCGATACAAAGTTTAAGTAGAATATCATAAACGTCAAAGCCATTAACATCTTCGGTTTTTATTTAATTTTTACCTTTAAATCTTTGAATTAATTTCAGAGTATATAGTAGTCCATAATTCTTAGTCTTTACGAATTTCCTCTTTTCCCCTTTGTTGTTATTTACACTGCTAATCAACATTATTTTATACGTTCCACAAAAGCGTGAAAAAGAGGATTATTTTATAAGTCTTTAGTAAAACGCCATACCACCGGTAAACATCCAAGAAATTCCCATTTATTTACGTCAAAGGCTTACAATTTTATACATGGCATTTATATAAAGATTTCAATTGATTAAGTTTCACAACCAGCATTTAATTCGTAAATGATGCTCAATATCTGCATACATTGAAATGATACTAGGATATTAAATCATCAGTTACCTATTTTAGATTAATAATATAATATAATACAATTGTATTGGCCAAGCAGGCTCACCCCCATTTATATCTTTAATAATTATTAATTTATTACGATTCTGATTTTGAATTTAATTTTTAAATATACTGAAAGACAATATTTGTTCACAATTTATGAAATTTATGTTACCTATTTCTTAATAATTTAGAATTCCTAACCGCATTATTGAAGATTATAAATGAGGCGAGCATTAAGCATGCTTGGTGAATTACTTTGTATATTACACATAACTATTACAATAAATCAGAATATTTTAACTTTTTTTTTTTATAAAGGTTTTGACAACTGAGATCTCTAGTCCGTAGATTGGTAGGATTAATACGATAAGGTTGGAATGGTTGGTACAGTTGATGACACGTCTATGTGTAGCAAGGTTTTTGCGGACTACGAACCCGTGGGGTCACCCATCCGGGAACTAGTTACTTACTCACGGTAGATAGTGACTGATTGCGCCGGCGCCAAGCAACATTAACTTATTTATTAGTTTATAATTATATTATTACTTATACTTACATATTATATGTATTAACAAATTCCTGTGAAATCGTATTCGTTTATTTTTTGATTTAGTACTTAATAATTGCATATACTTCACACAGTTATAAAATATATAAATACCTATAGTTAATTTTTATTTTAAATGAAGAAAACCCCATCTATGTAATCCGAAAAAGAAATTTTTTCACACGATAAATCATATATTTATAAAACAAATTTTGTTTTATCAGTAAAATTAAAAATAACATTAAAATAGCAAGTGTACATTTGTAGTATAAAATAGGGTGTGATGAAAAGTTGAATATTTTTCGGAAAAAATAAATGTTGACAAACATTGGCAATTAAATCGCAATAAAATCATATTATGTGGTTGCAACGACAAAAAACACAAAAAACAAAAAAAAAACCGAATAAAAAATGAAATGTAAAAAACACTGTGGTATTTATAATACACTTATTCACGGTGTGACGCGAAGGCCGTAGATTCATAGTTCGTGTTAAAAATCCATTTCCAAGAGGATTAAGAGGAAAGGGTAGCTTTTTTAGTTTCGGGAGCAGCTTATATTATATTATGAAGCATTACAATGCGAGCACAACCGTCGTTATATTATAATTGTATACAATTCTTATACGGATTGCAGAACTGAAGCAGACTCGATATTCACTTAGCTGACGTTCGCATTGATTTTTTTATGTACTACATAAAGCAGGTACGAAATAATATATATCCAAATCCCTTACAGGTGGGGACCCACTCCACACGACCAGTGTTATAATATTATCGTTATATAATAAAATTATAAAATTTTATTATGATAAATATTATAATGTATTTATTTATTTTTTGTATTTATATCTTACCCTACTTTATTTTTTTACCGTCTCAAAATGTTATAGTGTTTATACAGTGTTTCTGTAGAGTACTTCATTGAAGTCTACGTCACAAAAAAAACCAAATATTTTTTTTGTCGTGAAAACAAAATTGATTGAAACATAATTGAATGAAATAAAATCGAAAATACCTAATATAAATTAACTTAACTTCTTAAAATAAAAATTGAATGCGTTGATTTCCCGTTAAATAAACATCTATTTAGTTAAGTAGTTGTAGTTAAATTAACAAAAACCCAAAAGTAACAAGAAAAGTTCAAAATGTAAAACAAAATTAACATTGTAACCTTATTCTAACTTTTTAACTCGTAAATGCCCAGCTTGATAAAAATGTATGCACATTTATTCAACTCCTTGAAACCCGTATAATATATTACCCCACGTGATCGTGAACTGAACTGAGGTATATAATATAATACGATCGACAAAAAATAAAATATATACTGTGGACGCCACCATGACATTACAATATAATTAGTACTATTATTACAGTAGGCACTAAAATAACGAGGACGAATAAATTATTTGCACTTTCTTTTTTTTCTCCAGTGGTAATCGTTTGAATTCAATGCTCATAAAATAATAACGTTACAAAAAAAAACCCTAACAGGGGGTGCGGCCTGTAACGTATATAATAATAATAATAATAATAATAAAACTTACTTTATCGCAATTACGCTATTTGATGGTAAAATAATGTTTTATAGAGATACGGAAATTATTTTAAACCACGACCGGGAGTATATCATTATAATATTCGGTGTTTTTACATTGAAGAAAAACTAAGGAAAAAATGAATAAAAGGAATAATAAATCAAATTAATAATTTACTCTTAATTAGCTTTTTTTTTTGTGTACAACAATAAAAAAAATGTGAACTATATTTCCTGAGAATTTCAAAGTGTTTATAATATTCATAAAACAATAAGTATTACATTTTACCCTAAACAACAAACTATGTTTAATATTATATTATATTATTAGTAATTTATAATTCAATATCATAAGCTACGTTTTAATCAGTTTGACACTTTGACATAATACAGTAACTATGCTGAATTTTGTCCATAATTTCTATAATAATTTAATAATATTGTTTCTTAGAAAATGGATCTGATAGACAGCCAATATTGAAATGCGTACAGCGTACATAATATAGTGCTTTAAAAATAGATTATAACCTATACAAATATAGAGAAAGTAAAAACAATAAAAATGTATTGTTATATATTATTATTGTAATACTAATGTTACTATTTATAGAATTTATGTTTTTTGTAAATTGTTTATTTTTTAATATGATTATTTTTTTTTTATCAAGTCCAAAACTTTTCAAATACCATATAAAAGTAAAAACCTTCTTAGCTATAAAATGTTCTGTAAATTGTATTATAAATAATTTGCCTTAGACGGTAACAAATAAATCTAAATGTAGAGACTAATAAACTATAAATGTCATTTAAGGAATCTTAATGCGGATTAAACATCGAAGATTCACACGAATTAAAACTTCAACATGATATAAAATGTACAGTATGCGGTGAACTTCTGGGTACTGTGAACAATTAACAATGTAATACACTAATGCCCAATACTGCAATATTATTATTATCTACCCATCTTATTTATTGAACCATTACTTTAATTACGAATTAACATATAAATTAACAAGTCAACACTTGTCAAGATATAAATGATTAAAATAAATAAAAAATAATGCAACGATTTTAAGATGATCTTCTCAGTATAAGTAAAATACTTAAGTTTGATCATGGTTCAAAATCGAAAATATAAGAATATTCTCAAGACTCAAATAATATTCGTTAACCAAATAAAAATTAATACATTATCTGTATCGATCTATACATTCCATAGTTGGGGTAAATGTATAAATTTGATGCGGATTTGAAGTTGTTCTACTGGACTAATTAAATTTCGAAAGCAAGTATGAATAAATTGTAAAGCATATATATGTAACTGTCATATCAATGCCAAACAAACAATTAATAACTCACTAGGTAATCAAAATAAACTTTAAAGTAAATGAACAACTTCTAGACTACGGAATGCTTGCAGGGCGAGTTTCATAGTAAATATTTTGTAACTTTTTACAGCAAAAGTAATATGATAACTGTAAATGTAAATCGGTTGCCTTGATGATTTGATGGTAATTAACATTTATTATTATTTTTTTTTATATATACATATATGTATAATCATGTTATTAGTTGATGTTTAAACTTAATCAAGTTTTCCACGGATAAGTGCCTTATGTCTATTTACTTTTAAACCTACCTTTTTATACTTGAAATATTATTTCAATAATACTTTTAATTTTTTATTTTACCGGAATTTTGATATTGAGATCTATATTGTGTATAGAGCATTATATGAATAACGTTTATAACTTGAAGTACCTATTTTTCAGAAACTTATTATTCCGGTATTCTGACCACAATACAACATGTATGATATGAACAATGTAAGTACAACATATGTTTACATATTATGTATGAATAAATAATAAAATAGTACAATACACTATAGAGGTTATTCATGACATTTCTATATTTATATTTTATACTTTTTCAAATCAAAATATCACTCATACAAAAACATATATATTTTTACTTATTTTTCATAATATCAAAATATTTACTCCTCGATGGTTTTAATACTTTCTGTAAATATAGAATAATATATACAATGTAACAAAAAGTATTATATACACGATAAAGCACGAGAAAAATGAAAACTGAACTCCAATATTTAAATGAAAGTCTCGATTAAGTCCATTGTATTATGTCCAAGTCTGAAGCAATATTTTACGCAATAACGTATGCTTATGACTCAATGTTTAACATAAAATATAGGACTCAGTCTGGTTAGTAATATAAAAATAAAATAATTCATAAAATTCAATCCTTGGAACTTGAGACTTGTAAAAAGGTGTTGTTAACGAAAATACGTATTAGTTTACCAATAATATCATTTCCAGAATAAAATATAAAATATATCATGTCTAGGTATTCAATATTATATAATAGGCAAATTATGTTATGAACAAGAATAATAGGACGTAATCCCGTGAGTGAAAAACTGTCTTGTTGGACTTCAGTGACATTACTTCAAAAATACAAACTCAAGTTTTTTAATCCAAACCAACAAAAAACGAATAGTTATAATTGTACTTGTAATCAAAGTTAAAATAATTGTAATAGAATAATAAAATAACCATTATTATGTGCATTTATACCAATAATGTTATTATAACTAACAAGCATTTTATCGCACATGAATTTTTACATGTAAGTAGCAAACACGAATTTAAATTCTGATGAATACGATGTATGAGGGAGAGGGAGAAACATAAAAAAAAAACGTATCTAGCAATATAAAAACCACCGGAAAAATTGTCAAAATAAATAAGGTTATATATTATATGGTTAAGTATATTTTCATAGAACAATAAATTCTTGCAACGTTTATATCATTGCAAACATGATTGGTTGTAGGATAGTAATGAACTTTTATGAAAATAGAGAATAAAGTTTTAAACTAGTTACTATATAGGTAGTAACATATATAAAATTAACTAACCTATAAGGCTCTCGAAACTTAGTATTACTTGGGGCGACATAAGACTGGTTGTCTATTTATTTATTTATTGTACACACACACATTATATATATGTTTATACCTTTCCGGAGAGAAAAAACTTGCAAAAATAATATTGTCACTAACTAATACAATATATAACTACTTCTTTTCAAAACTCGATTCGGTAACGAGGTCAAGTTAACCTAACATGATTTAATCCAGTTTGGCTTCTTGCAGTTTATTATTATTTTTTTTTTACTCTTGCAATAATAATAAAAAATATAAAAACTACTTCTACAGTTGTATAATATTTTTTCCGCTATTCTCCTTGAGCTAAGAATATAAGATATTTCTCTGGCTATACCTACCATATCGATTTAGTTTCCATAAATAAAGTTCATAGCCGAAAATTTTTAAGGAAGGCAGGTACCGCATTTGCTGATATATTATGTGCTACAACTTGTACCACACCACTTTTATCTGACCTCAAATTTTTTATTTTGTCCTCTCCAGAGAATACCTATCCGAAATTCAGAAATATATATATTTATATATGATTTTCGATTTAAAAAGACTTATTCGGATCGTTTTTCACTACCAAACTCATTTCCTCACCTATCCACTTCCACTCTAGAACTTCAAACTGATAAACCATTAAACTTGGCAATCGTTGTATGACAGTGTATAATAATGACTATTATAATCATTACAAAATTAAATAATCATGCAACAATTAGTGATTATATATGCAAAGACTTATCAACAAATGACATAATACCTAAGTATTCATAAATAATATTTATGACTTGTTGAAATGTATGAACAATATACTGTTTTGGATATTTTGAATGTAATTGGATTATGAATACTTAACGTATCAAATAGGTCGTAAAACTAGAACTACAAATTTATTTTTTGTCACTCCTTCACTGAAAGTTTGGTTTTCGATAGCGGTTGAAGCGTTGGTGAGCGGACCTTTTTCCATCCAGCGGGCGGTAATGTGGAAATCCCAAAAAGTGCTGGGCGAGCATATCACGCTTACCCCTTTCACAACCAGACACTGAAATCTATACCACGGTCCAAGGTCCTTACAAAACATAAGCTTTTGCATACATCGTATATTCATTACCTAAATTATAACCTCCCTGCATGACGCGTAATAATTTTTATTTCATGAAATTATTTTCGTAGAATAGTCTGATTGTTGCATAGATCCCTGCATAGAGCATTATGTTTTCCATGATAACGATTTTTAATTCTTATTTTATTTTATAATATCATAATTATTATTTATATTGAAATCTTTACCACGGTTCTGACAAAACATAAACTTATATTCATATTATAAACTCCATGGATGACGCTTAAAATAAAAAAAACCAAATCGTTTCTTTCATGAAATATTGTTTTCGCAGAGTAGTCGAGTTGTCTTACCTTTGCCGTGATCAATGAACAATGATGATCAATCATGTGTGGCTCGTGCGGGAAGGAAATTCAGTCTTGGGCGAAATGCGGCCCTTGCCTGCGACTCGTGCCATACACTTCTGAAATAGTTCACTTCCCGCCCTTGCCACACAATATACTATTAAATGTAATAAACATAGCTATTTTTATATCTTTTTTTTTAACGGCGGAATTTGAGAGCATAAAATAACGGAAACATTCAATAATAATCATCATTTTTCTATAATTGGCCACTCAAGCTGGCTACCCATTTTAGACACATTGCGAATAAATCAAATCTGTGTCAGCAGTCGTGAGTGTCAAAATGTCGTAAGCAAAAAGGGTTTACGGTCGTCGAATGACAGTGGGCTGGAATTCGAAGCCATTCCTTTTCACAACACACGAGTTGCGACGATGCACCGGAGTGGTTTGTGGAGAAAACAGTGTACAATACGTATATTATAAATAATATTAAAGTGAAAAAATAACAGTGGTGATAGCGGGGCGTTGTATGCCGGGAACGGCGGCCCGGATAAGTGGGCGAAACCGTGGAATTCGGTTCCCGTTTTATATTATTATTATTACAATATACAAACAACAACAACAACGGCGACGACAAAGAACGTATGTGCATTGTGGTATCGAGCGGTAGCGGTGGTTAGGGTTGGACAATCTATGGCGGGATGCGGGGGTGGCAAGAGTGAGTGGAATCCCTGCAGCGGGTAGAATGGAACTCCAGAAAAACACGGCATCCATAAATTGTCTTTACCTCTCCCAAACAATGGCTCGAACACTCAAGCGCACCGGCAGCGCATACTAAAGATTCGCGAGTATACTACACAAAACCTACCTAAACCTACCTACACCTAGGCAGTGCGGGACGAATAAGGGCAACTGCTGCTGAGTAGGAAGCACGCGCGAGTAAAAATATAACAGGAGAAGGAAAAATAATATATTTACATTTTTGTACGCGTGTGCGTATAGTATCATGCTGGTGCTGGGGGGCGAAAGGGATGGGCTAATATTGCATTTTAATTCGGCGACAGACGGGTGCGCATAAATTACGGTTGCGATGCAATCAAATTGGGTACACGGATAGAAGCGGCTGCGGCGGCGAGGGCGTGAGTCATAATTCCTGGAGAGGAACCGAAGCAGACGGGGCCATAAATACAATGCACTGTGCCCGACCCTTTTTGGATGTCCCGCGTGACGTCTAATTTGCGAGGAGCTCTCGACTCCTTACCCCCCCCCCACTAACCGAGGCCGTCACCCCTCCACTCCAGCTCGCGGTGATTCATACAGGTGTGTTTTTCCACTCGAGTATCCTCTGTTCCACCATATTTTGGAGCAGAGCCGAAACGACAATCGTAACGAACGTCACTGTAACAATGCGGAAAATACTATATTGTTATCAACAGTTCATAATGTCAAATACAACAATACATAAGTTTCCCAAGAAATCACATAAAGAACATTATCTCACCATTCAGAACCTTCCCGGACTGGACATAGGTAGTTTTAAAAACAAACTAAACACACTAGCTATAGTACCCGACTCCACCCAAGTTAAATTAATCTATCCGCACCTATTGTTTTTTTTGTTTTTTTGATACTTATAAGTTATAATATACAATATCTGTGAAACCCCCGTCAAAATCGATACTTTTCCCGGGCATACAAATTTATCTGTATGCGTTTCGAGAAAAATTACAATTAAAAATAGGGGTTTGTTTAAAAATTACTGTTTGTATAAAATGTTTGTACTCTTCGTCTATTATACGGAAGATAAATTAAAAACACAATAATACAAATAAGATCCTTTTTTAATTGCAAAATAGTCAATTCTTCAAAGTTGTGTGGTAGGTAGTTGTAGTTTTTTGTAATGTTGTTAGTAAAATGTACGTACACATTGTTAGCCCTCTTGCATTGTGAACAATACTAGAGTTTCATTCAGGCATTTGATAACATGACAATAATAAGCATGAGCAACTTTAATAGAAATAATAAAATAAATGTAATTTAAAATAGAAAAACTCGTTCAGTAATCTAGTTTTGATAATCTGATGAGGTTATGTTACTTTTTGACTTCGAGAAAAACTATTGGTGTGAAACGAACTTTAAGTCACAAGAAAAACCAAATGAAAAATTACCAAACAAAAAAAATAATAATAATATACTAATGTAGTATTTTCTCTGTTACATTGAAAAGCGGCCAATACTTGTATGCCATATCTTTACTAATTATAATAGAAATATAATCTGTAACCAATTGCAACCATTTATACAAATAAAAAGTATTCGATTTTGGTGAGCCAAAACGAAATTCATATGTGAGCCCCTATAGCAATCTATAGGGGTTGGAAAAAAAAAGCTAAGCACCCTCCTAGTCTCGAGACATCTAAATATCTAATAATATACCTTCTACTGAAACCACTGCAGTTGTTTCTGAAATATTATCCTGCACAAATAATGCATTTACAGCTTTGTACATACAATATATACAGTTTATAGAGTATACACTATACATAGATAACAAATGTGTAAACATTGAACATTTTAACGTGAGTGACGTTTTTTTTTTCCAATAACTAATAACGTAATATAGTACAACTCATCTTAGAAACATTTTTATTTAGAAATCAGATATGTTTTTTTACGGAATTCTTCTTTATAATAAAAAATAAATTGTAAACGATATCGGGTACATTATACGGTTCAAATATGTAATGGGTCATTGTCTCGAGTCAGTTATTTAAAAATACAATTTTTCCATCAGCCATTGATTGTTTAGAATTTTTACAACGAGTAAATGGAGCGATAAGTGGATTGATCTTATAGAAGTTTTCTGACTAGGGAAACAGCTTTAACGTATATATTTATACTGTCCGCTGGGTAGAAGGTTTCCTAGGGTTTCTACAATAAGATACAGAGCAAAGGGGAAGCATTACAACTAATTACATAAGTATTTTACAGTCAATGCCATGCCAACTTCGGACAGAATTGTTTTATTTTATTGACGTGCTTTCTAGAATATTCAATATACCACCAATGGCAACGCGCGCATGGTGCTTGTCTCGATTACCAAAGTTGTACGTTTAGATAATTTGTAAAGGTTTTACAGAAGATTTATCGCATTAAGTGGAAACGTTTATTGACGACAATACCCAAATAATTGAGCACATTAATCCCTCGGGAAACATCAGAGATATTAGACCAACGTTAACGTCGAGTAAGAGGGAGGGGGTAGTTATAATATATTGTGACGTGCATAGGTTTCAATTTGTTGACTTACCTGTTTATGTATATATTGATCCTTTTAATTCGATTAAACCCGTTTATATACATTATAAAAATATTAAACAAGGTAAATTTCTTGGTAAATATTGATATTGCAGTTGTTCGATGAATAAAAGAAAAATTGTATTTGAACACTTAATATAATGTTTGTCGTGCATAATATTGTCTAAAATCGAAGCCATTGTGCTATTTTGAATAAGCGGCATTAAATATAATATGTACAATGCACTGTGCACTATAAAAAGAATAAGGTACATAAATATTGTATTAACATGATTTCAAGGGAAAAGTATTAACAATAAAGACAAAATAAGTAGATACACATCAAAACATGACACAGAAGATTATCTGGTTCACGGTCACTCTCTTTGATTTTATTGTTGTATCACCAGTGTGTTGTGAACTATGATAATAACTTTAAATTTAAGACAAAAATAAACTATTGGAAGATGATAAAAATAAAATAACAGAAATTCGGTTAAAATCTAACTAAAAGTATAAGTACCATAAGGTTGTAACAAATGATCGAAAAGAGTGTTTAGCATAAAAATATAATAAAAATAAAATAATAACATAGGTAACTATAAAACCAAACATTAGTGTGCATATCATGCACAGTATAATATATTCAAAAAAGTTGATAATATTTTATTATATTACTTTTATAACAATAGATAATTACTAATATTAATATAATTTTAAATGTACGATATAACTTTAGGTCAACTAAAAATGTATCAATTTTTTGATTTATTTTATGTCAGGCAGTCATAGTCTACAGATTATGTGTTAAAATATAATTAACCATAACCATACCTACATCATAAATGAAATATAAACGAGATTTCTGGTCACTAGATAGCCATTTCGGGAATAATAACCTACATCTGTTATATTATTAAAATAAAAATTGCAAAATACATTTTGTTCGAACAATACGTAAGTACAATAAACAACTGGCCCAAAGAATAAGCTACCTATACTTGGACCAACGTTATCACATATGCCACGTGAACACACCGTTTTATTTTTAAATATTATATTATAATTTATCGCTAGTTATTTATTATAATTTAAAATTACACTATTGTGAGTATAAAACAGCTCTTATCAATTGTATATACCCTTATTTTAATCTAGAAAATTATTATCATGGAAAATTAAAGGAATAAATGAGCCGGGCGCGGCTTTGGTAAACACGGAGACAAGGGTTATATTGTTATTACGTATTTGAAGTTTATAAATATTACGATTTTGACCATTATGTAACGACAACATTTATTATACGCAAACGTAATAATTCATAGTCGCGTATTTTCTGGGCGTTATACACAATACTAAGGGACGTTAATAAATTGCTTTTCAAGATTAAAAAAAAATATATATAATATGAGTGCCCTATACTTTATACACAGTAATGAATTGGTGGACTTAATGAAACGGTAGGGAATAACTATAGGGACCGCCACCAAAAAAAAAAAAAAAATCAATGATTACGTTAGCCATTGTTAATTATGTTATTATAGTAACACGTCATTATACATCCACGAGGTACTCTCCCCACCACCCCGTTCACTTTTGACATATCGAGGACTAAAAAAAACGAATTACATTGTAAAACGACCCCCAAATAACATGAAAGTATTTTGTTCCTCGAAATAATTCTACGTATTGATGCAGAAGACATCCGATACCGTTTAGCTGTGTCTCATTAATACATTAATTATCGATAGAAAACTCTAAGTAGTTGATACATTTCAACAGAAGGAGTTGGTTAAAAATATATTTCGAATTCCTACCAACCAGTAACAGTGGGTAATAACTTTTTAGATTACAAGTCTAAAAAGGGGAAAGTAGATAACCACTCTGGTGTAGGTACGTATGTGTCGAGTGTACCTTGTCATTGAGATAATTCAACCTTTAAAAAAAAAAACCGCCAAGTAGGTAACTACTCTATTGTACACTAATTAGCCAAGTGTAGATGTGAGTACCTCGTCATTGAGTAAGCCCCTGTAATAAATGTGTTAAATTTGAATTCAATGATTAAACAATTGTATACGAAAAACAATTTTGCGCGAAGCCAATAGCCCATATAATATCATGATAATATATTTATATTGTCATTAAAGTAATTTATTTTCCTATTATAGTAATAAGTACTATACTGTACTAGGTTAAATTAATATTTGCCCAAAATAATGCATTTGAAAATGCAATTGTGTGTATAAAATATAATAAAGTACTTATACAATTCCCCAAGAATAATATGTTTGAACCCTAACAAAATGACTTGATATATATTTTTTTAGTTTTAGTATGAACTACCTAGCTACTTGTTAATTGTTGGGAATTGTATACTCATGACCTAGGGGGTCATAAAAGTACCAACTAGACAAAATTTTAATCCTAAAATAATTTACATTCTTGAGGAACACGAGGTTAAAAATCGAATCATTTTCACTGCTCCAAAAAGTGATGACTAACACAAACAAAATCAGAATAAATTATGATATAGGTACACCTGTGTTTATATTATATTAATCACTGTTCCATCAAAAACTATGAAATTACCAAAAAATACTTTTTTTTTCGACAGAGTATGCTAAACGGAATTTTTTTTAATCAATTTAGCACAATATCACTCGTTGACAGTCCCATTCATTGTCGGTTATAATAATAATTAAAAATATAAAATACATTTCACCACCTCTCTTGAAAATTTAAATGATTAAAGAGCCAATAGTATCTACGTCAGAATATCAATCTATAACAGTTAACAACTGTATACCTGTAAATGTTTAGTTTAAAATAGCAATTTTTAATACCCAGTGATAATATAAATGTATAATATTATATGCGAGTCATATACGTAGAAGCCGAAACCAACTTTAAAAGTTTCAACTCCAACGGTGGCGGGCAAGACCCGGTTAACCAGTGTAAACACATTCTTGTAATTCCTTTGGCTTACAACTTCATAAACGAACAAAGGTAATATTTTCAAGACTATGTTTCGCCAACCGAGAAAATGTCCAATACTCGTGTTGTATGTGATGGTATTATCTAATTCTCATTTCTGTGCGCCGATTTCCAAGACAACAAAATTTACTGCATCGTTCACATCGCACTACGCCAGCCATGAAACAGTTCCGAACCACAACGACATATAGCAAAACGCGCTTTTAATTGGTTTTTAACCGTTTGCGTTTTATAACACTATATTGGAGTTATTGAACTACTCCCGGCCAAAGCAGGAATCAGTCATTTCATGCCAAGGGGCCAGTATTTTTCACGGCTTTTTAAATATAAATGAAAATTTATATACGAAATAAGCAAATCAAAAACATAATAATCGTATATTTATAAACAACACATTAACTAAATTTGACTTCAAAATAATTATCATACATTTTGTAACAAATCGATAAAATAATTCTAATAATGTATATTATTCTAATATTATATTATTGATGAATTCCTGAATGAATTATATATTGATTTCCATACGCGATACTAGTGCTTATAAGGTAAATTATTATAATTCAAAACAAAGAATTTTGGTTCATTCAAGTAACTCATAATAGAATAAAATATATTATAGGTAATATTGTAAGATTGTACGTGTTTTAAAAAACTTGAAGCCACGCAGAAGTGCAAATCGGCCACCTCTTAAATACGGCTGAGAGTCCCAATATATATAACAGTCATAAGTAATAAACAAGGACATGAGATCAAGGCTACGACCGGCACAACCAACTGGGGTTCTGGAAGCACATGATTTTGGGAAAGTAATTATCGAGATTGCAAAATATCGGTTTAAATACCTATCACGTAACTTTTCAAAATAAATATTTAAAACAAAATTTGGGCAATAATGATTATTAAAGATCATATTAAATGGGCTGCATCCGAATTGGGTCCCGAATTCAAAAATGCTATACTAGTTGGGTCCGGGATTTTTGCAGGTACTACACTAGTTGGGTCCGGGATTTATGCAGGGGTACTACACTAGTTGGGTCCGGAATTTTCACACGTACAACAATAGTTGAGGTCTTAATTTTTTTTTTTTGAGTACTACATAAGTTTATTTTCCTTCCCTTTTTAACAGACTTATGACTGTTTATTTAGACCAAAGTTAGTGGTTAAAAATGTTTTTTACAATTTATTTTTTAGTTAGTTGCCATTAAAAATATAAATTATTAGAATTTTATTTGAATAATAAATGGCAATAACATTCAGGTACTAAAACAAATGAAAATATTAAAATTGTTTATAAATCAAATATAAAAATACATAGGTTATTTGTATAATATAATAAAATATTGTTTAAAGAAATCACACGTGTGTTCTTAAAATTTTTTAAGACATTAATTTTGCAAAATCAAATCGATTTATTATTCCTGCATATTTTTGATTCATTTTTGTTTTTAATAAATTTTGATAAATTGATCGTTGGAATATTTAAAAAAATGACTTACATGTTCTCTGAGTGCATCTCCATCGTTCAATATCATTTTTCGTTTGGATTGTATATTTACTTAAAATAATCTCAGACCCAACTAGTGTGGTACCCAAAAATATCCTGGACCCAACTAGTGTAGTACTTAAAAAAATCCAGGACCCAACTAGTGTAGTACCTGTGATTTATCCCTAGTACTCGGGACCCAACTCGGATGCGCCGATTAATGACGTAAATCTTAAAAAAATAACACATTTCTACACAGAAAAAACGTCAGACCCACAGGAACAAAAAAATGCAAGCTCGTTTCATTTGGGTTTGCTTATAGAAATGAGTACCGATGAAACCAAGTAAATACCGAGTAATCCAGACATTTTCCCGGACAATTAAATTCTTTACGTTTATTATTATTTATGATATCAAATATTTTTAAAAAAACCAATTAAAGTTATTAGGGAATTTTAAATTAAATTCTAAATCAAATATGACGTATTAAATAAGTGAAACCTTTTAGAAAAATTAATATTTAATTTAATGGGCAAACAAACAGTTTAATATTTCTGAAAATAACTAATGGCTTTGTGTATATTAAATGTAAAAAAAAAAACGATAGGTATTTGAAATAAAATATATTTTATACGATTCTTATATTATTACAGCTAAGAAAAGATTATTTGGAACTCTTTTTACAAGGCAAAACAAAGTACCTACCTACCTATTAAATTCAATATATTTTTGTTTCATCATTGTAACAGGAGTTTAAGAGCACTACAAAAAAATAAACAAGGGAATATAAAAAATACGTTACTATAGTCAATTTATTGGCATATTAAACATACCTTAATTATAAGACTATCAATATATTTAGAAATATTACACATGACCGAAACATTTAATAATATTTTAGTACATTTTTATATATAAAACAAAAAAACATTGATGAAGAAGAATCATTTTTTTTTTGTTCACATCATACCATTTTAAAAAACGAAAAGTGTAAAAACACGAATATACGTATATAAATAATAACGAGTTCTCAGAATTGGCTTACACAATGAACGGATTTGATGGACGTTTTTACAACAGCAATGAAAATGTGCATTCGTTGTACATTAAGAAGCTAAAATATATATATATTAAAAGAAAGCCCGAAATATTAAATGAAAATTCCTTTAGATTAATATTTCAGTTGGATCCAAGTGCAAAAACAATAGTAGTATAGAATACACAATTCCTCATTGTTCAGCCATGTTTTAATTTTAAGCTTTGCGGTCTTGACTTTTTCATTCAAAAAAGAAAAAAAAATCGTAAAAATCAAATAAGACGGCGTTTAACTATTTTTCAACTAAAAATAATAACAATAAAAAAAACCTAATTTTAAAACACCCATTATATTTTTGTATTTTAATCATTCAAATTCATTACAAAACGACGACAGTTGTTTCTGTTGTTCCTTATTTATAAATAAAAGACAATTTTGGATTATCGACAATAAATCACCTCGTAGCTTAATTTTTTTTTTCAACAAAATAAAAACAAAAGTAATCAGTATTGTGTAAAAGCGAAGGAATAATTAAGGTGACATCGTCATAAATAATTTTAACATAAATTATTATACTCTAATATATATTATATAAAAATTATTTTTAATGTCAAAAACCAATCATCATTTTTGTTGCGGCTATAAAATTAATAAACATTTAAAAAAAGGATATATATTATATATGTAATATAAATATATAAATTCAATAAAAGTAACCATTACTTTTTTATTACAAATTACTATATTACATACCTTAACCTATATTATGTTTAAATGAAATAATTTAAATGCAGTGTCTTACTTGTATGATATGGTTCAGATATATTATTCAAAATATTATTATAATACTGGTACCGCTTATCTCTATTAATATTACATCAATCACTTACCTGAAACACATATAATATTACATATATATTTTAAAAATACATAATAACATTAAACATTTTAAATTAATTTCCCAATGATATTGGCTTACATATAAGCAATAAAATTACAAATTTTGAAGTACCTATAATAAAAAATCACCATCTTACAGTTAATAACGTCATAGAGACTCAAATATTATGTATAACTAAATTCAATTTTTAGTGATTAATTTAAAATGAAAATGCAATCGTCTACAAGTAAATTTTATTTATTTTAACATATTTTCATATCCCAATAGGTTACGAAAAATTGAATTGTTGTTTACTCTACAACAGTTTACAATATTTTATTGTTTATAATAAATGAATATTTATCTTTTTTTGAAAATGTAATATTAAAGTTGTCTTAATGATTTAAATACAATTTGTACAGACATTATTAAAATAAAACAAACGCAGTTTGTCCATAGGATTTTTTACACAAAACAAAATCCAAAAATAATCATGAAAAACTAAATACAACTAAGATATTTCATTAAAAAAATAATTAAAAATATTTCTAGGAAGTAATCGCTACAAAGTACGAATTAAACGTAGTTTTATAAAATTAACTTTTAAAGGACACTGTATAATATGTAATAAATTGTATGTAAAATAGTTTTTCTTATTAATTTAATTTTCTTTGATGTAAATAATATTGAAGTTTTATAGTATAATGAATCCACGAAAAGTGCATTCCAGAAAGTCCAAGAATATAATTTTTAATGATAAATACGTTCTGCAATCTCTATATTACCACCGGCAGCCCTAAATACAAAACTGTTACTCTGCAGCCATTATTTATGTTTTTAAAATTTAAATTTCACGTCATACATTTTCTGTGAATTCCCGGAGCTTACAGTTGTCACACACCAAGCTAGGCTCTATTTAACATTTTACATAAATTGACACAGACACAAAGAGAAAAATTAATATTTCCGGCGAATAATATTTATTTTTATGCTCACGTTTATATCCAAACCAAAATTGGAATTAAAAAAGACATTTATGTTATATAATATTATTTTATTGTTTCAAAACAAAAAATTAAGATTATAGAACACTATTTAGAAAATATCTATATTTCGTTCACATATTAGATGCTTTAAATACCTCGTATTATTATTTATCAGTATAAGCTATATTATAATGCCTGTGTAACCAGAACCATCTAAGCATTACTAAAATAATAAATAAAACAATTTTATTTGTATTAAACATTTTATATTATTATCATAGTATATATGACATTATGTATGAGCTATACAAATATAATTTGTATACTATATTATATGTATGAAAAAAAATAACGAATATGAACAATAATCCCCAAGTAAATTGTACGTCAAATTCAACGAGAAAAGCGGACGTATAATAGGATGAATTGGAAAACGAGATATGTGATAAAAATGAAGATGTCTCGTGTATACCATATACGATAAAAAGAGAGGATACACACTCAACAGAGACGCCCCTTCGAACTGATAATACCGAAAAACGGCGGTGACTGGAGATGTAGGGAAGAACCGCAATGTATTATATTAACAATAGGGTAGTAAAAGCGTCCTTTTGTGTTTAGAACAGACAAATCACACTTAAAATCAGGTACTTTTTATATATATGTATGTATATAATATATATATAGAGACTTTGGTGGACTCTCGAAAAGCTTCCGTTCATAATTCAGAGAAGAAAATGTCTACTTGGCTGTTTTCACTCACCCCTATCTATATACGTGTGGTGGATCTCTCATCACTGTTATAAGTGGTTACTTTTGGCCCTTACCGCATTTTTTTGCTCCGTAAAATTTAAAATATATATACACTTATTGTGCATTACAATAATTGTATGCTTCTAAAGTCGACGTCATTGGGGTTTACTAATACAACAATAATAACAATTACGCCATAAAAAAAAATATTAAATTAAATGTAATGTGGTTTGAAATTCCAAATGTAATTAAGTTAATTATGTTAGTATTGTGTATGCACTACACACAATAATGAAACCAAAAGTTATGTTTAGGATACTATATAATAATATTTTAATTAGATACTGGTATAGAAACGATTGTTCATAAAATAAATGATAACAATAATGAAATACTGTCCACCCTATTGCTGTTGATACCACTATATTAAAGATTCGCCATCGTTGAGTAAAAAATTCGAGAAACCCTGTCTTCAAAGGTCCATAGAAAACTGCCTATACAGTACTTTCAAGGTATTCACGATTTTTATTTCAGATTTTCAATTGCGTTCAAGTTCATAAAGTTTATTGTCTGTGTCGAAATTCGATACACTCTAAAAATGTAATTTAAAAGAAAAACACCGAACTGAGAGAATTGAATTTCTCCAACAGCAAAACAAAAAAGATAAAATACTCGAGTACAAGATGATGTCTAAGGTTAAATTTGCATCATGAGGGCGCAACCCTTTGTCACCACTATAACAGTTTTCCCAAGGTTATATTTATTATTCCGTAAATACGACATGACGTGAATAATGTGTAACATGAAAAATAGTAAAATTTATTATTTTTTTAAATTCTGATTGGTGATATCCTATCTAATCTAATAGGACAGACACTATTGATACATGTTAGATAAATAACCATAGGTTAGGTTAGTATTAATATCAAAGTCAACACATAATACGTCAATTATTGACTTTCTGCATGTCAAAATTAACGTGTCATCCATCAAAAGTAGATACATTTAAAATCAAATATTGATTTTAAAAATATAACCATCCTTTATGAATTAAAAAAAAGTCAGTTTAATTCGATTATTTTTTTCAGAAGCCAGAGAAAAAGTCAAAATACGTTATCCACTTAAAAACGAGCGTCTCAGAGAGCACTATGACAGCCACTACACCACTCGAAAAGTTTCAGAAATTAATTGAAAAAAAACTTCTAGACTATCATTACCAGTAAAACGATAGTGAGTAGTGACAGCCTTATTATTGATTTAAATACATCTACGTTTTATTATTAAAATTTACAAATAAATAACACATTTATTTCCATAAGCATTGTCACAGACATATAGTTATCGCATTATATTTTACTATAGTAGTGTGATAAAAGTACAATACACATTAATTAATAAAAGTAACGAAAATAATTATGCACATAGTGGCTATTTATTTGGCAAGTCTCTTGAGATGAAGAGATTTTTAATATTTGTTTATTAAACTAAAGAATCAATAAACAAATATATTTATAATTTACTTTTTTATAGTTTTTGAAACATTAAAGATCGCTTCTATAGTTAACATTTACTGAGTTTGTTTATGAATCAAAATTAATTTTCAAAATTCAAATCTATCTGACCCAAATTTATGAGTGCCGTCATATGTAATCATGATTTATAATTTATTTAGTTGTGAGTGGCTTGATAATAGAGACCATGATGTTAATTAAAATTGACCTGTGTGTTCAGAAGTGCACCGAAAACATCAAATAGTAGATACAATTTGAAAATTAGACTCATAGACACATAAATATAAAATCACTTGTCAATTGTCACTAACTGACAAGTTATCAAAATAGCGTCATTTAAAAATAATATTTCACAAAACTATAGAGATTAATCTGAATATCTTTTTATAATAGTAAATTTAGAACTTATTATTTTTAATCCAATTGATTGTACATGAAAAACTTTGGATTAAATTTTACACAATTTATAAAATCACATATTACATCATCTCCAATAGAAAAGTACAATCATAACACCGCATAATAAACAAACAACTACCTACAACTCCTTCGTTCCATTCAGAATTTAAACCTATTTTTGTACAATATATATGACGTTAAACTTGCCCTGAATATAACAGTAAGTTGGACCATATTGGGAAGCGATGAGGTAAGTAAAGTTGTAGACGTTGTATGTGATTAACAAAATAAAATAA
The DNA here is from genome assembly GCA_949089665.1 of Macrosiphum euphorbiae. NCBI lineage: Eukaryota > Metazoa > Arthropoda > Insecta > Hemiptera > Aphididae > Macrosiphum > Macrosiphum euphorbiae. The sequence goes on along the minus strand of CARXXK010000003.1, from coordinate 60,754,884 downwards.
TAACTCGAGTTTTCGCAGACATTTAAAGTTTGGCTTTATTTATATTTTAGATACGTAAAAATGTATGTCCTGCAGTTACACATGGCAACAAAATGTAATTACCTTTGGCAAAGGTCACACATACATAAACGGATTTCAAATTTCGAAGATACATATGTATAATATATAGAAACCGTATTACCTGAATAAGTGCAGACGACTTCACCTTCATCTACCACGAATCGCGCGGGGTAATCGCATTACACGGCTTGTGTCATTAGACTATTTTCGAGTCTACCTCAATCATTATCTGTATTAGTAGAGGCAGCAACCGGAAATTCGTATCCACCGCAGTGCGCACCACATATAGTACCTACGTGTGTGTATATATATATATATATATTATATAAAATATATTACCGCGTGTCACGTCGTATCGACGTCCGGTAAATATAAGCCCGTGGTCGTGGTAATAATAGAATGCGAAATTAAGTGCCGCTGAAGTAGATGCATGATGTGTTGTTGGAGGTAATAGTTTGAAACAATAATTATATTATGTAGGTATGTAGCGGTATACCTACCCCTGAAATAGTTCATACTCGAGATAACTGCTGCAGTTTCAACGAGTATAACGCCTACACGAGCTATATATTGTGCAGTTAAGTCTGATGACTGACTTTAAGCGCCGATAGTAACTACGCGCGTTACTACGGAGTGGTTAAAATGAACAGATAAAAACGAACAGGCTAATATAATCTAATAAAATCTTGGTTTTTTTTCTTAATTTTTCAAAGTCGGGCTTTCTAAACAATATTTTTACTGTTCAATTTAATTTGATGTTTCCGAAAAATAGAAATGAACACCTTCTTTTATGATTTCGTGTATATATATCATATTTACTTGTTGTATTAAAATATGCATACAGATTGTAATAATAAAAATAAAAACTTTTCTTGATACTTGCTACCAGCAACTCTGAATTCCCTTCGGAAAAGATTTTATATCCACAATACACAGAATAGGAATAACAGGATTCGTATTCATAGAAACCAGTGGGAGGAGGTAATGAAAATCAAACCCTACTATAAACATAAAATATCCTAAAAAAAAAAATGTTTTTTATTTTTTATTCTAATTAAAGGCGATGACAAGACGTATACGAATTTTCTACATGAGAATGCTTTCACATTATTAGTGTTCAATAATATACCTACATCAGTGCTGGGTTAAATGAACGGTATATAATATGAACTCAATATAAAAAAAATAGCAACATCTTAAATCGTATTCACTATTATCATCATTAAATAAATCGTATTCACTATTCACCATTATCTCGAATTACGCGAACATAAAAAAAAAAATATAAAGTTATATTATTATGTTACACACCTAATACAATTAGTAGCTACAGTAAATTGAGTACCTATTTATTTAATTTTTATTTCAGCATTATTCAATAACGTATTAAATTAAAATAATAAATTATAACAATAAGAGCTAATACGCATATACACACTGAGCTTTGCTCGTACCTACAGTAGGTTATACAAGGTTAGGTTAGGTTAGGTACACTATGTAGTTTCTAGATATTAGTATATTATAGAAATCGTTTTACAATAAAAATTATTGGAAATTTAAATAAGTGTATTTAAATTATTCTATCAATATTTATATAGGTCTATTGACATTTTATAATTTGATTAATACACACATTCTCGTCAAAGTCATAAATTGTATTATTTTACTGATTGATTTTTTTGTAACTTTAAATGCTTATAAAAACAAATAGTGCATATTATGTATTTTTAATATTTTTCCACTACTGTTGTAACAATATATCAGGAGTCTTCTTGTATTAACTGTTCACACTTTTTGACCCAACAAATACAATTTTATTGATAATTATAGCAAAAAAAAAAAAAAAACTAAAAAAATTGGAAACTTGAAATGCCCGTAAACAGCTCTAAACAAGTCAAAATATTTTGAAAATTGTATGGTTTAATGAAAATGCAAATATAAACATTCAGTGAAAATTTCATGTATAGACGGTCATTTGTTTTTGAGTTACACCAAAAACCAAAATCGAATTATTCAAAAACCAATTTTTCGTAAAAATTCTTAACACCAACCCCCCCTACCCGGTCGCTTTTGACAACTACTGGACATTTTTTACCTTTGACCTCTCTAAAATACCAACTAGATTCACTTTCCATTCAGAAAATATGCTGTTGAAGAAAATCCAAGCATTTTTACTGTCATAAAAGGTGATGACAGACACGGATAAAAATTTAAAATTATAAAATAAAAAATAAAAATAAAACAAACACGCATTAATCGCTCCGCTCAGAATCTAAAAAATAGAATTGGAGAAAAGGAGAATTATTTATGTTTTACTAATTATTTTACTGTCTTCAGCATTTTGTGATTACCAACTACAACTCGTGATAGATCTAGAATAGCTTTTAAGTATACTTTTACAGTGTTAATGTACGGGTGCGAACTTCAGTGTCACGGGAAAATCACCGACACCAAAGGTAATTAGTTGCGAGCAGAACGATAAAACACGCCCGCATCATTTAAAATATTGCTTATCCAATAAATCTAAAAATGGTGCCCTTTATATGACTATAGTATAATGTAGACAGCCGAATTCCTAAAATATAGTTATGGCTTTATAGTCAATAGTGTCAAAGGTACTTTACATAATATGTATATATTATTGTTTTTATTAGGTTTGTGCGTTTTTCGATTTGCCCGTGAAGATAATACGCAAAAACTAATTTGTGTGACTTTCTTATTTGTTTGTTGGCGAAACTTTAAAACGGCTCATAAAATACATAACGGAAACCAAACAAGATCTCAAGATTTGAAGTCATTTTTGGCACACAACAAATTATATTCCGTCTGTTTTATAAAACTATTAACTAAGCCAATAAAACAATTCAGATAAATACATGGAATTATACTTAAATAGCACATTTATAACTTAATCAATAATCCAGTGTCTAAAACAAATATTGTTTTCTCGTTTCTTAATGTTCACATCAAACAATATAAAAAATATATCATACCTAAGTACTCTATAACTTAGTGTAATCCCCAATCTTAAAGCAGTCAAAAAGTTAACTAAAATATAGAATATCATTTTATTAACTGTAACTTAATTTTAATCCTTACATCCAAGAAATATTTATATTCTTAAATTCTTTATAAACACAAATTAAAAAAAAATGTACTAAGAAACATTCTGAAGATAAAACCAAGGATTTAAAATATGTACACATAATTATAATCAAAATATAAGTAGTAGGTGAGGATGATTCAAAAAAAAAAAATTTGAAAATCTAATTATTGATTGATATTCAATTAAACTAAAAAATAAAAATAAATATTATAGCAATGACGCGGCACAAAGATACCTCTAAACGTACCTATTGATTTTTAAAACATAAAACGTTGTACAAATTTGGTTACATGCGTATTATAAAATATAATCAACGAATCAATGGTGATTATAATAATTGTGGGAAAATTTGTGTCAATGAGGACTAAAATGGAGATTGTGGGCAATAACACGTTGATTTTAATCAAGGAATACATATAGGAAACTCTGCAACGTGCACAATAATATACATTTTCGCTAATGATCATTAGAAACGCAAATCGTCTTCTAATTTGAGTTTCATTCATCTCGTGAGATTAAAACCGTCTATACGCCTGTCTATACCAGCACCAACGCATGGCCATATTAATATTTATTTTAGTTTCCACAACGGTAAAGTAAGTATACAAGCAATCGAGAAAGAACAGAGAATTATTATTATTGCTTTTAAGCTTTTTTTTTTATGTTGCCAATGTATTCCCGCTCCGGGACGTATGGGTATCATAAAATAATAACAAACAATCTCTAGGTTAGGTCATATTATTCTCAAGATGTAAAGCGTCATTATAATACGTATAATATATTATTATTATTATCATTATGATGGCCAACACACTCGCACACATCCACTCGTATAATAACGTCTATCAGAAAATTCATCGGGAGATTATTATCGTGGACTTGGAACGACGACGACGACGAGTAGGTTGGGATCCACAAAAAGTCTTCACACGCGTCCTTCTACCACATCCGCAGACTACTTTACTACATAACGATAAAAGCAATTTCATATATTTTTTTTTAATTTAAAATGCATACCACAATATAACGTTACGAGTGTGTGTGCGCACGTCCGTCTTTATTATTTGTTATCGTTATTCTGAATTAACTTGGCATGCACACAGAAGAAAAACGCACTTATAACGAAACAATAACTCGTAAGCAGCGAGTATAGAATACGAACACGGTTTGTCTACGGCCCTTTGAGTACGGAAAGTTGATGTTACTACTGCAGTAAAACAGACAATGGAATTTAAAAGGAAGAAGCATACGTAAATGTATCTATATGAGAAAGAAAAAAAAACGAGTGATTGACAGCAACTTGGAAGGGTTTTGTCATGTGAGGGTGGTGATTCTCACGTGCAACGTATAACCTCCCTAAAAATAAAACGTACGATTTCCCTTCAGTCGTGAATGTGACACATTTAGATATTTATTTTTAATTCTACGAAACCATAACATGTCAAGCAAGATATTGAAAATACGAATTCGAACACAAAATATTCAAGATGACAACTGTGTAATCACTAGAAAAAAAATAGTTGGTAGTTAATTATTACCTTCTTTCTCTTAAAATATATGTGAGAGATAGAGAGAGAATGAGAGAGAGAGAGGTGCGTGTGGGTGTGTGTGTGTGCCGGTACCCTCTCCAAGTTCTAACAAAGTAAAAATAATGATTTAAAACACAAAGACCAATTTATTACAAAATGCCATTAGGTACTCAGTTAGTTACCCGAGGAAAGAAAAAAAGCGTAATTATTTTTTCCTTTTTCGATTCCATTTTTTCTCCTTTATATAAGATGTCCATTATACGTACAATCGCGTATTACTTAGGCGATTTTAATAACACAGATGAGTTCGTTTTATTTTATTTGTATTAAAACCGTTTCGTAGAGAGTATACAGCGAAAACATTCAAAGCACTGCAGCCCATCAATAGGTACAACAAATCAAGACTTTATCGAAAAAAATGTCAAAATTAATATTTAATGACAATAAAAAAAATAAAAACAATAGTATTGGCACAGTTTTATAATATAATATTGTTGCACAACAAAGTCACCACTGAAGGTTGTCGCTGAACATCATGTTATGATATTATGTCGATGGCGTAGCGCACAAGTGTGATAAGTGACATTTTCGTAATTGTTCAGGAGAACGATTTTTAAGTTTGAGATGTAATAACAAATTCAAAAATGTAACGAACTGTACGACATCTATCGAAGTAAATAATAACTATTCACTTACAACGTTTGGGCATAATGTGCAGAATTGTATGATTAAATTGATTATGCACTTAACTCATTTTTCAAAAAAATGTCACTTATCACACTTGTGCGCTACGCCATCGATGTATAATATGATCAGGGCTACCGTTACTAAAATTTAAAAAAGTGAGAAAAGTGACATTTTTTGGGATTTTTTTCACGAAATATCATATTGTCATTTAATTGGATACTAACCAGATTTAAAACTGAACGATTAAAATGGTATGTTCAACTTCAATATATTTCTTTGATTACAAGTTTCTGATAGGAATAAAAAAAAACTAGGTAGCCGGTAGGTAACTACTTGATGAATAAAGTTACATTATATTGTCATTAATTAATATTATATAATTAAATCAGTTTTCCTTGACCTTATAACTTTGTTATTTAATTAATTTACAATTAATAATCATTAAAAAACATTATTTATATTTTAACAAAAAATGTTAATGTTAATTCAAATTTATTACAAAATACTTTTAATCGATTTATATTGAATTGGAATAATGGATAACGTTTTAAATTAAAACGTCGAAAATGAAAACAGAAGAATTTGTTATTGTCAATCAAGTAAAATGCATTTTATAAGACCTTTCAATTAATTTACAATTAATGTTTAAAGATTTTGAATTAAATATGAATATATACCCTGTTCCAAAAGAGAAGACACCAGGCGGGGCCACGGGCAAAACACGTTTTCTTACGTAAATCTGGTGCCTTTTCTTTTGGAACAGGGTATATAACCATAGACCTCTAAAGTAGGTTATGAATATAGGTTGATGGATAGAGAAATCAACAGACTGGATTGTTGAGAAACAATAGAGAGCTTTTGGGCCGTTACAGTGTGCTAAAAAGTACAGTGTTATGTTTTCTCTCTCAGTTATGTCGTCTGAAATAACCAATGACGGGACGGTGTGGAAAGCATTGTCCATTAGTTTATAGGTCTATGGGTATACCACTAGAAGCTGATATCCATATTTTATTATCGTAATAGTCTACCCAACTACCACAGTCGCGTCAACACCGTCGACAACCATCATCATTATAATGTGAGTTTGTCTGATTATATAAACACAATTTTAAATTTGATATTAAACTTTATAGTAAAACTACGAAAAATGTATTATTTTAAATTGTATTTCTCAGTTGTTTTCGTAACCCCTCTTATTTTGTATTGTGTCTGTATGGGTGAATATATTTTTTTTCTATATAAATTGATTTATTCGATGCCATAAACATTTAGGCGTTTATACACAGCGCATAATATATACATAGAAAATACGAAAACCAACTACGAAGTATAACTGAAAAATCAATAAATGTACCTAAGTCAATACATCAACGTGTGCAAACATATTGTAATAATATTCACATGGCTTTCAGCAGTCGATATCAAAAAGAATTTATGCATAAAAAAACGAAATTAAAAATACGTCAATGAGCCAAAATCGGTTAATGGGACGTTTAAACACCAATTCAAAACAAACCGTCGTATTTATTATATAATATTATAATAAAAAACAACATTAGTAAGTATATAACGAAGAGAAAAATACCTAATTTTATAGGCGGGTTTGTATTTCATTTATATAGATTCTACTCATTATGGCATGGTCAAAAAAAAAATATATACCTAAATGTATCATTACTCATTTGATGTTTTTTAAATTATTTCGTATCACCTTTCAACAGTGCACCCGGTAAACAAATTGCGTTGTTACTTTTAACAATAAGCACACGGATCTTAAAGTGGAGTTTTATTCTTATTTTTTGCCCTACAGGTTTTTTATAATTACTTATGTACCTATATGACGTGTATACCTAATATCCTGTAACGTGCGCGGGAGGCGTCGTTTTCCGTAAAGTTTTACAACCCTACTTAGATGTTATTACTGTTATTATCATTATGATTATTAATTTTTACCACTTTTGCGGTTTTTCCGGTAATTTTAATCGATTAATTGGCTTCCGGGAGTGTAAACACAACTCTGACCGTTGAGTGCCGATTAATTGAAATTGGGTTTACTTTGGTATACGAACTATATATACGAACTCTGCAGTTACTCACTGTGTATAGTATCACTCTCTAGAGTTGGCCAACTCTCTGACCGCGTCATCAGGAAAGAAAAAAAGGGTACCTACATGTGCAGTGGACAACCCGACGTTGAATTTTATTTTATTTTGTACGTGCAAATAATATTATGTGTATTTTTTATGTACTTGGTGTGTACTATAATATATAAACAAGTCCGCGGGTAACACGTCGACGACCCGCTAGCGAGTCTTTTTTAATTTAACACCGTGTTTACCTATTTATTTACATTTTAATCTGTGCCAGCTTTTATTTACTCAGCACAGGTTTACAAATATTTAAAAACGACCTCATGAATTCTTTAAATGCAATAAGGAAGATAGAGTATTAATTGTGTTTGAATCACATCTACCTCTCGAAGTATAAACGTCAGAAGAATATTATAGAAATTCATCCCGTGGAAATAAACATATAAGATGCTCCTGTATTAAGCGAAGGCGTCACATTCACCAGCATGAGTTACAAATGTACAACAAATTAAATTTGCTTACTACGTGAGAAATGTTGTGTCGTTGACTAAAATATTTGACTATAAGTCATTTGACCTAATCGGCTAATAAAATAAGTGTAAGAATGTTTTCTGTGGCTGAAGGTTGATTTTTAATGATTTTTCAATTTTAAATCAAGTTGCAAGTACCTGTGTATAGGTACACCTATAGTACCTACTACCTACCTATGTGATTTTATAAATATTAAGTTATGTTTAAAAGTAGTATCTACTATAATATAGTACCGCAACATTTTTAACGGGTTATTACTTATAATGCATCAAATCATTAAACTAATAAACACATAAAGTTGTATGTAAAACAAATTGTATCTTGTAAGTATGTATACCTAATACAGGTAATTTTTAAATAAAAATAATGAAATTATGAGAAGAGTTCGCTTTAAAAAAAAAACTCCGTTTAAAGAATAAGATGCAATATAATCACTGTCAATTATTATGCATATTTGAGAGAACAATAAAAGTCAAACCATACAAGTTCGTAATTTCTTATTTTGAGCTGTTTTATTTATGACGTCAGAGTTCTCAGCGTCAAACATGGACTGACAAGTTTCAAAATGCTTCTCCATTTACTCCGTATAAATGTCTATACAAAGCAAATTATCTACACACTAGAGTTGACGTCTCATATAATTTACATAATACAGCCTTAGTACATTTGAGATGTCTAAGGAAATTATCTCAACTTTATACTCGTCAATTATTATTCGGTTTATAACGATAAAGTCACTCTACCTCTGAGAGATATTGCAGTACCTTTATTGCTTATAAAAAAAATATGATAAAGACAAATTACTACTTTTTTTATTCTTTTCATTTTTATTTATCAGCTGTAAATTATCACTAATTAATTAAAAACTTTATTCGTTTTTATAAACAATTACCTTTGCCGTCGGGAAATATTTTGTACTGATTTAAAGAAGAAGAAATTAAGAAAAAATAGATTCATTGAAAATCGTTCATAGAAAATCATAAAGAAAAAAAAAGTTAGTTTTTGATTTTAAACAAAGCTAATTTCCTTTAAATATTAAAAATGAAACTATAAACTCGTGTGTAATAATAATTGTATAATTTTAAGAGTTTAATTAAATTGTATAGTAAATGTATTGCTTGAAAGTATAGAATTCTTATTATAAAATCAGGACAAGATATAGAGACCGGGTGTTGAACACTCGTCTCATTCTTTCATCTCGGTGCAAAACACACCGTAACCTACCGTAATTTGAAATTTGAAAGAAATGATAAATTATCGTATAAAATAAATGGTCTGTATACAAAGCTCCAGTATAAAAACTCATTTGATAGCCTTACAACACAGACAAAAATGCATTCATTATCAAAAATGTCTCATATAAAAGTATATACAAACATTTTTCCATAGGTACATATTACAATATAATATAAATTATAATTAGGTATCATTAAAAAAAAAATTTTCTCATATATAAATAAATTAACATTCGCTTTATTAAAGTAAGGATCATATTATAATTCCATGCACATACGGTATACGCACAATATTTTATTATTTTATAAGACATTATTAGCCATATAAGAAGCCTTTAAGTGTAGAGTAGAAATACGAACCAATATTCAAATGATGCAAAAGTAAATAACTATTTATTATGTAAATATGCGTTAACACGCTTGAGTTGTTAGTTGAAATCAATGTGTCGAATAGGTCGAAAAAGTTATTTGCATTATTCGGGCTGAGTTGCCCGTCAATTATAATTAACATCGTCCGTCAATTACAGATTAAAAACTTACTAAACGAAATTTGATTAAAAAGCATATAATATTAATATGTAGCAATAATAATTATAATAAAAAAAAAAAAAAACAACAACAACACATATTATACCTTCACACTCACACGCATGTTAGGGCGGAAGAGGGTAGCCGCCTTCGGGGCGAGACGGCAATTATAGAGGTGTGGTAGCAATTTGCCAAGCGGCGGCGGTGGTATATTAAAAACGAATGTGCGGTGCAATACAATGACCTCTCCCCCCACCCACCAACACACTCACACCACAACCAACAGAACCCACACACACACACACACTGCCGCAATACCGTTTCTTTCATCTACCTTCCTTGTACCGCCCACTAAAGGAGCGAACAGCTACCGTGTAATTTAATCAAAAATAAATTATCAATTTATTAATAACAACGATAATAAAAACTAAGGGTTAGGTTTAGTCGGGCGCGGCCAAAAGGTTTCCCCCTCGGAGTTCTCGGGATCAATTATTAACCGTTAAACTCGAGCAATCACAAAACGCATAAGATCACTGCGAGTGCTAAGAAAAAGCCAAGTCCAAAGCGATCATGACAAGCAGTTACCCATCACAGACGTGTATGACTGTAATAGCCGCTGATAGTAGTCTCTTGGGATATCATGACGATAATAATTATAAATGTCGAATGAGCCGCGGACTGTAATTGCAAATTTAACTTTTTGATTGACGGTCTAATAGAATAGGTTTATGTACAATAATATATTGTATAAAACGAAAGTATATTCAGAATTTTAACTGAAAATAATTAAAGTCAATATTTATCATAGGAAGAAGACATACGTATATAATTGTTTGATTTACTAGTGACTGTATACATACATTTTAAACTCTACGCCTGTTTAGTGTGTATATATATGGTATTTTAAAAGTGGTTGAGGAATAATGAAAATGCAGACGTTTGAATGGTGTTTGTACAGTAAACTTATGTTAGAGCGATGTCTATGTAAATTCGAAACTTTAAATGCGTAAAAGTTTATTGAGTTCCGAATGCATCTTAGAAGTATATAATATACAAGATCGAACGTGTACAGACAACGTTTTGATAATATAATATAATAATAACATAAAATCGACCTCAACTAAATTATTCTTATAATACTGATGATGTCGATTATTAATAAATAAAATATGTAATATAATAATAATATAAAATAGCGTCCCCACAAATATTTTTAAATCATACCAAAAAAAAAACTAAAATCGTTATACTTAAAATTTAAAGTACGGATATTTAATATCCAATATCGTCAACATTTTTACTTCAAACGCTTTTAAAAAAAGAAAAAATGGTGAAAATAAATTTTTTATATTTTTAAATCGGAAACAGATACCGAATAATTTAAACAATTTTTTATCAATATATTAAAAAAAATGAGTATTATACAAATTATAAATAGCTAACAGTATTTTTAAAATACCATACAGGGAAGAAAATGAATTCATGTAAGAGTTTTAAGGCTCAATGAATATTCTTTGAATTACATAAAAACCAAAATAGTTAAATAAAAAATGAGAGAATATCTAAATGTGTCAAAATATAATCTTTAAACGCCCATAAAAATAACTTTAGATTTATGCTTAACTTTTTTTTAATCCACTATAAGAAATGATAATGTTAACATTTGGTGAACATTTTTAATAGGTATTCATTGTTTTAATTAGGTATAACATATAGTAACAAAGTCGTTTTTGTCGAAAACTGGTTTTCGTGAATTTCCCATTTTCCCTATTTTGTTTGTTTGTTTTCCTAATTATTAAGAAAAGTACTTGGACATCCCTCTCTCCCAAGTACCAACTAGATTCACTATTATCTATCAGAAAAGAGATTAAGATTGATGATTGAAGCATTTTCACTGCTCCAAAAGATGGTGACAGACGCACACATACATCATTGTAAAATCAATAAGTACATTCATCGTTTCGCTCAGAATCTAAAGAAAACACTAAAGCAGACAATTTAAAGTATAACATAATATAGTTACTATCACTTTTGAATTAAAACGAAATAACAAAATCGAATTTGTCAAAAACTGGTAGGTATTGAGTAAATATTTCCGTTTTTCCATATATTTTTTTTTGTTTACATAATACATATCACACAAGTCATAAATGTAAGTACATTTTCAAACAAAAATTCATATATTGTAAACGTAATCGGCATGATCCTACTAAATTACTTATATAACTTCGATTAATAATAATAATAAAGATAAATCATATAAATTAAAACTATATTATTTAAGTAGGTAGTGCAGTTGTATATTATACTGAAATATTTTATTGACTATACCTACTTAATATTGGCCATACATTGCCTATATAATCCGATATTTTTTTGTTTGGTTAAACTTTACCAACCGTGAAGACTATTTATTGCATTTGCACATCCCTCAACAACGATAAATAAAAAATGAAATTCGTATTCAGAGTAACTTTTTAGCAATAAAACATGTTTTAAAGTTGTTATTATTTATTACGAAATTTCCCTTGCCATACCATAAAGATTATAATTTTTATAAACTTTTCACAATTCAAAATTATATACCTGAATGATTCATATTATTTTATAATTGGTTTGTTTTTTTTAAACTTAGCAAAAAAAAAAACAAATCAGATTTAAAACAAAAAAAATTAAAAACTTAAAATAAACAATAAATTATAATGAGTTTTAATTTGTTCACGTAGTCAAATAAACTGAATAAAAAATGAAACTACTTGCATTGAAAATAATTTACGTTCTCTTTGAAATTATTTTTATTTTACGTTCAGCTATACATAATATACATTTTAACTAACTGCAGGATGTTGGTGTTAATTTTTTATCATTTCAGCACACGAATAAAATCTTCATCACAACTCTTCAAAAATCAATATAATAAATCTGTGTCATTGATGTACTACTATAGTTAAATTTTTCGCACACACACACACACACACACACACACACACACACACATATATATATATATATATATATATTCATTAACACCGTATTACCGATAAATTTTTTTTTTATCATATTCCCTCGGCTACCATCCCTCAAACGTTTAGATTATTGTGACTATATCGTATGCACAATAGAAATACGAGTCGAGAAGGGCTGAAAAACCTAATAACCAGGATGATGCATAGCGGCCAAAGGCGCGACTGGAATTAATAACAACGTAATACATAAAATACGAGCATATTGTTTTTATTACTATTTCGTGAAATGCCATGGGGAATACGGTTTATTTATGGCACACACTATTTTTGGTGATTTGTTTATCACCGCGATCATATTGGTTTCTTTGGGTAAAAATGTATTTTCTGATTCACACCGAAGGCAAAAGTGAGGTGGGTACAGGCAATGTAATATTTGAGCAGGTAGGATATAATAATAATATATAATATAAAATATATTGTCAAAAATAATTTGTGACGGTTCACTTGCCGACAACATCCAACGCGCGACTGCAGCAGCAGCTGTTATTAGGGTACATATAATAAATATATATATATACGTTATGGCGATTTAATGTCGGACGTTTTATGTGGTACACACACCGAAAGTACATTTAAAAAAAAAAAAAAAAAGAAAAAAAGAAGAATGTGTATGGCCTTATAAACCACAGCGAAACCTAACGGTATACGCCCGCTGCAGTGATGTGGAAAACAACCCGACACATCTTGTCCTGCGTAACATTCCAATACAAATATTTTTCAAACGAAACAAAAAGTGAGCTATACAATAATAATAATAATAATAATATACTACTCTTATACCTTATTTCAAACACAAAGCTCGAGAAACATACGTTCGACGACAAGTCCTACGGCAGCGTAAATAACGGATGAACAAGTTGGTATATACCTATATATATATATACCTTGGTATGCACACACGAGTTAGGTAACGTTTTCTCAACAACGCGCGTGGTCCGGGTATGAGAAATTTTGGTGTACCTACCGATGTGCACAATTCCTTTACTTTATTCTTAGTTTAACCCAAGGTAAACATAGTTGTACAGCGTTGTGCAATTTATTAATTTTTAATAAATATAATATTGTGCGTATAGCTATTTAACACGAACCGAAATCGTATACAGGCAGGCCACGCGGTAACGGCAATAAATATTGATAATAATCGTTGTTATGATATACGCACGTGATACCTATACATACACAACTCGTAATATATAAATCAAAGAACTATTTTTTTCCCAGAGAAAAAAAAAATAATAATAACAATAAATAAACCCGCAGTGAATGAAATAATAAATCCCGTTTACGCGGGCGTAATGTTATAAAAATTAGAACCTTATATTTAATGGAACGTTTTATTCGAGAATATATAATAATTTATAAATATGCCTATACCATATAGGTAGGGGTCCATTTCCCCATACACCGGCCACCCATATTCAAATCGGATTTTCCAATTTTTTTTTTTTTCAGCCCTCGTCCGCAGGTAACTTCTTTGTAATGATTTGTAAAGATATTTATTTCGTTTATAACGAATTCGTTTCGGTACAAAATATAAAAAATTAACTTGGGGCTGGGGAAAAGCCCCAAGTTTTTGAATTTCCAATTTTCGTTTCAACCAACCATTATTGTAATAATCCATTTGTGGAATGGTATGTAAATATATTCATTTCGTCTGTAAGTAATTCGTTATGGATTCAAAACCAATTATTTGAGGGGGCTGTGGAAATTCTCGTAAATTTCGAATAACAACATAATCGATTACCTGTATTCCTATATACCACTTCCAACTGATTGACATGACTTAACGGTAAATTATTAGCGGGTATAAGCGCCGTCAGACCATAAAGTTCGATATTATTATATTGACGTATATATAGGTACAATGTTAAAAACGCACCAAAAAGAACCACCCTATACCACAACGTCCCCACCCCGCTACTAAGACCCCCAAACCCATAAGCGAACAGTCAAAATGGAAAAGATGAAAATTGATGTCGAAAAAAAACCTGTAATGTAATTATTTTCTTCCTCGTGGAAAAAGTTTAAACAAAGTCTATCGTGCGCACCATCACGAACAACAGACAGACCCGACGACGCCACCCGACCTTAATCGTCGGCGACGTATATGTAATATTATCAAAACTCCAAATTTACGAACTTAAACAGCGGCGGCGGAGGCCAACCGTCGTCATACGCGATCTCGGGATAATGTTACGTACGTTTCCCCAACCCCCCCACCACGTGTTTTCGCAATTTTTTTTTGCAAAACATTTAGTACTGAATTTGTACGAATTTGTACGATAAGAAACACAATTTGTATGAATTAATTTATGCAGTTAATCCAAAATTTGAGTGGGGGGGTTGTAGAAACGTTTCACCAGCCCCCCACCACACTAAAAATACTTTTTTTCACAAAACAACTATGCAAATATTTAGTACGGAATTTGTACGAATTTGTACGACCATCCAAAATATTTTTTGAAAATTCTTTCATCCCCAAAAACACATTTTACTCTTTTGCCGTTTCCCCAGCCCCCCCACCACACTAAAAATACTTTTTTTCACAAAACAACTATGCAAATATTTAGTACGGAATTTGTACGAATTTGTACGACCGTCAAAAATATTTTTTGAAAATTCTTTCATCCCCAAAAACACATTTTACTCTTTTGCCGTTTCCCCAGCCCCCCACCACACTAAAAATACTTTTTTTCACAAAACAACTATGCAAATATTTTGTACGGAATTTATATGAATTTATAATTATTATTACGAGTATTTTGTACATTTTAAATACAGCGTGAAATTCGTAAACTTGTAGGAAGCTACGCAAAATCACTACTTAACTATAGATTGTAGAATCTAAAACGTTACTAGTTTTGTTATATATGTGACTTACACACCGTTGGTGTCCACTCACCGTTGGTGATTAGTGACTTATGACTTTCGAGTAATAAATCATTTTTACGCTCCTGTTGATCGTGTTTTAGTTATTATTTATCACAATATTCTTAGAAATTATATATTATAAAACATAAAATAATATGTAAAAATATGTCAGGTTAAGTGAAAAAACATCCTTTATTATCTTTAAATACATCATTTTTATGATAATATACCTTATATTAACACTTTACCAATTTAAATACTGTATATAACGAATTCACAAATTACTTTCGTATTCTCTTTTGATGATACAGCTTTCTTTTTTAGGTCATCTATTAATTCCCATTGTTTTCCACTTCGTTTGCAGTAAGCATTGTAATGCCCTACTGATGTTCTTAGCTTACTATTTCCTCTACGATAATTTACTACTCCTCGTAATTCATATGTTAAATCTTTATATATTAAAACTTGAGGAATATCACATAACTGTACTTCAATTAAGTGACCTACTTCTGAACTACATGTTGTTTCATCATCTGTAACATACCAAAACAATGTATAAATTAAAAAAAAAAAAATCAAAGTTGATTTTTTTCACTTACTGTTCCAATATAGAATTTCTATAACAATATGTTCATTTGAAAGAGTTGGTGTTAAAGTTTTGATTCCACTACAATCTTTATAACAACATACATTACTCTCTGTTGCCATTCGTTCATTTATAAACATTTGCAAATCTTGTATGCTCTCATTAGATGTTTGATATGCTATGTAGGTTACGGGTTGTCTTGTGGGCCTTTTGCATTCCAAGTTTGAACAAGTACCGATTTCAAATAGGGTTGGGGTTTCCTTCAGCATACATTTAATGACTGATGCTATTGTAGTGTCACATTCAACTAACGTTGTATTATACTCCAAAGGTTTTAGTACTGGGTTGAGATAATTTATAATTATTTTTGCTCGATTTGAATATGTTGTAGCTGTTATTCCTTTATTGATTATATCTGATATGAAATGAAAAAAAATATTGTCGTTTTCTATAATTGTATCAATGTGTTTTTTATAATTTACACTATCACAATACGCTGTCATAAATAATGAGACTAGTGTGTCGAATGCACACGTGTTGGTAAGTACTACATTTCCTATTTCCGATATAGTACAACTTTTCAATTCATCTGCTCTGGATCCATTTTTTAGCACTGGGAATGATTTTATATTTTTAGATTTATTTAATTGTAAATGACGTAATAAAGGGTTCGGCATTAAATAAGATTTATTTGTTTTTTGTCTTTTGCTTTTCCTGTTCCAGCTTTCAGAAACTACGTCTTCGTCTTTCAAATTAGTATTTGTGGTTTTTGTGAAGCATTTTCTACATATTCTCCTATCTTCTTTTCCCAATTCATGACTTGAACAAGAAGGAAGTGCGTGTACTGGTGTATCACATATCACGCATTTATGAGCCCCATTTTCCACTGGCAAATTACCCGTCTCACACAGTGGACAACTGTCAATAAGTTGTAATATATTTTGAGGAGTTACGATAATAGCATCTTCATTTTCAATAACTTCTGTTTGATTATTTTCTTGGATTTCTTGAGTTGGTGATCCAGCTGTTTATTGGCTATTGTAACTTGTCAATAACTTATCAATAATAATAATTGTGTATTATAAACTATTATAGTGGTAACAATGAATAATATTATTATTGTATCTACAATCTACCTACTTATGTAAATCAATACAATATTCAAGTAGGTAGGTGATATTTATTAAGATTATATTTCAGGGATGAAAAACTGTATTTGCAAAATTGGTTAACAATAATTATTTAAACAATGTTATATAAAATTCCATACTAGATAAACTGCATAGAAATTTTTTTGGAAAACGTAATTTTAGTCTGTTGTGGGGGCTGGGGAAACGTCATATTAGAAAAATGCGTTTTTCGGTTGTAAGGAATTTTCAGAAATTTTCGAGGATGGTCGTACAAATTTGTACAAATTCCGTACTAAATATTTGCATAGTTGTTTTGTGAAAAAAAGTATTTTTAGTGTGGTGGGGGGGCTGGGGAAACGGCAAAAGAGTAAAATGTGTTTTTGGGGATGAAAGAATTTTCAAAAAATATTTTTGACGGTCGTACAAATTCGTACAAATTCCGTACTAAATATTTGCATAGTTGTTTTGTGAAAAAAAGTATTTTTAGTGTGGTGGGGGGCTGGTGAAACGTTTCTACAACCCCCCCACTCAAATTTTGGATTAACTGCATAAATTAATTCATACAAATTGTGTTTCTTATCGTACAAATTCGTACAAATTCAGTACTAAATGTTTTGCAAAAAAAAATTGCGAAAACACGAGGTGGGGGGGCTGGGGAAACGTACGTGATAATGTTTGCAATCACCGACTGTTGTCAACGTCAAAGTCGACGTATATAGTGTTTCTTTTCTTTTCGCTGTTTGCTGTGAGGCGTAATATTACGCTAAATTAACGAATATACCCCCCGCGTATAGGGGTGGTGGTAGTGACGGAGACGGTTTGGAGGGAATACTATATTAATATTGTACGGATATCGTGTACTCGTATCTACAAGATTGCAGGAGTAGGCCGGTAGGGTACAAGAATATTATTGTTTTATTGGGCGTATAGTGATGAACACCGAAAATCTGTATTAGATCATTATTGTTATACGGATAACTTCGATAGAACAATATTATACCTAATATTATGATTAATGTTCCAAATGACTATTGTGTGTGTGTGTGTGTATTTACAGAAATCGTAATTTCCCCGGAGCGGATGTCACCTTAGTGAAAAGTATCCATATCGTAAGGGCAAAATTAATTTACTTAAAATAATGACATGGAAAATTGTGTGAGAACACTTTGTCGAATAACAGTGTTGTGCTTTAAGAGTTTCACGTAATACTTTCGAAGGTAATATAAAATATTAAAAAAAAACTGTAAAGAGGTGATTTTTAGTAATTTTTGTTAACTAAGATTCGAAAAAAAAACAAATAAAAAAATCTTTTAGCGTAATTAAAAACTATAACGATAATAGTGATAACCATAGAAAAATATGTTCGAAGAGATAAAAGCAAACGGGTTTTTTACCAAACTCAACTCAGAGTCGTTGTTCGAAAGCGATTATTTATAATATCTTTCAAATTTAATACCACCGGAACACCGGGTGCATCCTGTTTGCGCACATAATCCCAAAACGTGACCGTCTGCGCACTTTTTTACGAACGCTTGCCCACACATTTTAAAAAGAGTCGTGGCATGTTTGCGAACAACTTATACACACATCAATCCATATTTTTTTTAAATTTGTAAAATTCAGTTACAACTTTCTTCGTTGTGGCAGTCGATATAATATTTGATATTTTATAAATATAGAATGTATAATATATTGGGTATACATAATAATTATAATCCACATAATACAAATGAAATGCTGTCCGTTGGCAACCGTATCACTTGTGAACAGCTGGACCGATTTAGCTCGAACATTTTAGTCCGAATGAGGTTTTTACAGAGAGAAAAAATGGAAAAGTTGCCTGAAAATTTGGGAAAACCCGACTTTTTTCCAAAGGGTTTTCGTATATAATTGGTGGCATATTATATTATAAAAATATTGCAACAGTGGCAAATTAGAAGAAATTAGTATTACATTAATATATAAATGGTTGCCACAGATTGCATAATATATAATATAATTGATTGGATATAATAATTGTAACGTATAACATTGATATTTGATCACTATACTTTAACCCACGTTGGTTTTTCCTTTATTTGTATAGGGTTGCCAATATTTTGTTTACATATAATATAAATATTAAAATATTGTTTCCATTATTAAAATATTACACTATTTTACCGAAAAAAGTTTAATTTTATTATTTGATTTATTGCAATCCTGCACATATTAGCATCAATTTTATTTGTATACTCTTTTGCATTTATATACATAGTTTGTTTATTCCAACATAGGTAAAACACTAAATTATAAGACCTGACAACCATTATCGAAAAAAAGGTGTGCGCAAAAAAATGTAAAAATATGAGCAAACGGATTGTTTAGTCTTTCGATACTTGTAAACGGACTATCAATTTTCAGGTAATATTAAAAAAAAATGTTCACAAACGGTAACGCCCAAAACATCTGCGCTATACTACGCTGTCTTATGCTGGAAGGGGTGCTTTTTTATACATCAATTTACGGGATACATTTTCAGGAAATCGACCATTATTTCTCAAAACATCTGAATATTTATTAACACATATTAAATATATTAATATAATATTTAAATTCAAATACAGAAAACAATTTATCTGCATTTTAAAGTGAGTATTCACATCGTTTATTGTTATCATTATTATTTATTATTACCTACATACAACTATAAAAGGCTCTTGTCATAACTATACCATCAATAATCATAACTTAAATTAGTTTTTTTTTTTTTTTATTCTAAGAATAACGGAACAATAAATAAAAAACAATATAAAAAAAATCTTTAATTTCAGGTAAAGTTATAGGTACACATCATTATATTAAGGCTATATTAGTTATATTAAACAGCAGTCTTTTTGGTTTTTTCGATGTTTCTTGTTGATAAAATGTTTTGTACATCAGTCAAAAAGTCTAAGCATTCAATACAAGGTTTCTCGTGAGATTTATACACAGGTCACAACAAACCCAAATTCTACCAGTACAATATATAGACACGTTTTCCACATAGATTAATTTTACACCAGCGGGTTGACGCTTAATAATAATATCAAATAAAAACCAAATATATAACAAAGCATAAACGTTTATTAGTGTTAATGTACATACAAATACAGTTTTATAGCAATATTTCTAATTTAAAGGTATCATTTTTTACATAGATATTTATTTTGGTACAGGGCTAGTATTCTGACCACAGTAACTTTGGCTAATCTTAGGCGATTAAAAGAGGTATCGCAGCACATTTGTAACAGATACTGCTGATCGTTGTCCAACGGATATATGAGCGAAAATACACAATCGAGGCGTAGCACAAAACAAGGAGAATATAGCAAGCACGATGAAAACGAACGAGCGAACGCAAACAGTTGAAAGAACGGATTTGAATTATTGTCCGGCGAATAGAATGGCGTCCAGTCGGACACAAATGAGCGGTGCGAACTCGGGATAATCGTGCACGGTGACGTACTACACAGGAGCGGTAAAGGTGATAAGTGAGGGGGCGAACTAAACTAACTTTCAAACCGGTGCTCAAACAATCCTTGCAAAACTATATACTTAATGGTCTATGTCTCTGTTAGCACAGCAGCAAACCATTCGCCGAGCGAATCTCTTCACTCGGCTCCATAGTGAGCGACGTTTAGGTCTGGCAGCGGTTACTGTAGTTTCCATTTCTACAGCATCTCCGCGGCCGCAAAGGGATACAATTTCCTGTAAACTGGCGGTCTCCAGGTCCAAAGGTTTTGTCAAACCATCTTTCGACTCTGCATCCCCAATTGACTGTGGTGCCACTTTCTGTATTGGACTAAACCGTTGAGGGTCGGATTCGACCGGCTTAACCAGTGGGAAAGTTGTCGAGACGGACAACATCGTGTCGATGTCGATAAGTTCTGCAGCGACGGGTGTCATTACTGCACTGTTAGTTATTTCCGCATACAATGAATCCGGCGAAACGGTAATTTCCGTGGACGGCATTGCATCAGGTGCATCAACTCCGGCATTTGTTAGGAATGCCATATTGGGCATCGATTTCCATAGTCTTTGAGCCTTTGAAATCTTGACACTACTAACTTCGACCGCTATCTGACAATTTTCACGTAGATCACTGAAAACTTGTCTCATCAAAGCGGTTGAGGACTGCAAATCGTTCTGAACGTCTTCGCTAGCGGAAATTGACTGCTTTGGCATGTTGGGTAACGATTTATATCGTCGATGCAGTTTTAAACTGGTGAGATCATTGTCTTGAAACATTTTAGGGCGATTTTGCCGGAGATCGTCAAACACCTGTTTCATTATTTCAGCAGCGGACTGTGTTTGGGCTTCGGACGAATTATTCACTTCTGTGATATAAGACATAATGATTATCTGATACAGGATAAGGTCAATATATAAGACAATTTTACACTGTGTTAAAATCAGTGAATGATGTGAAAATCTATTTACTGATTTAATAAGAACTAAACATAATTCAAACAGTTATACGCTGTCCATAGTTACACGATTTATAAAGTTTTTTTAAAACCAGTCAGTGGGGCTCATTATTTTTTTGAAAGAATAAATAAAAAACTAGAGTTTATTTGTAAAACGCGCGGGAAGTGAAATTTCTTTCGCAGTTGATTTTATAAGTTGTGTATAATAAAACCTTAAATCTCATATCTAAAGGTATAAATATAACTAATTGTCCGACTATCAAAAAGTTTATGTAACAAAAAGCGGCAACAATTAAGTAAACAATAGCTGAATTTTAAGAGAGCAGCACTTTTATTTTCTCACACTAATTAATTAACAAATACTTGCAAAACCAATGGATGTATAAGATATGCATAATGCTAGAAAAAACTCATATTTAAACAAAAATCATAATTTTGGAGATGAGTATTTAAATAAACATTGATGCCACAAAATTGAAACATTATAATATTATCATATATTTACTGTACATTCCACTATTAGTAAAAAAGAGTGCGTCAAGTATCCTGGTAGTCTGATACCGGTAGGATACCAAAGTAGGTAATAACTAGGTTAACAATAAGACAGCAGTTTCAACATACTATTTCGTATTAATAAATAGTATTCTTTTAGATGATAACATGCTTTACAGTGTCAAATGCTTATTATAATACCACGTAATATATAGCTGAACACGATGTTAAATACACGCAAATAATATCGTTTTTATTCGTTTCCTGCGGTTGCGTGGCACCAAATAACACGCCACTTCTGTTTGACTTTTCTTCGTCAAGAGTTCCAGTCATGTTATTTGAGTGTGTGTGTGTGTGTGTGTGTGTGTATGTGTGTGTAGTTGATAGAGAGAGTTAAACGCGACTTTCGAGGGTTTAAGAGGCATTTTACAGACTCTCAGACGTTGTACACGTGTGAGCGCGAGTATCCATAAATCTGTTGTGTAGTCTACCGCAGAGCAAACATTTAGTTATACGTCAGTGTGGTGTATTTACTATTTATCGTAAACGTTACAGATAAAATAAAAAAAAAAGCGAAAATCCCTGGTAAATCCGATTCCCAGGCACCCACACGAATTGTAAACTCGTGTTTATAAACATATACACATAATAATATATTATAAAGTATAAACTAATACACCTATATTATCATGGTATGGAAGTATATGCGTGGTACCTACCCCAACGCATACTATATTAAGTAAACCGACGCGTGGAACAGTTGTGGTAATGGTGGTGCCCAAGACAACAGTTTTAGTAATACTAATTTATGGCAATAAATCTACTTAGAAGCCGATTTCCGAGTAAAATGCGTGTACATTATGCATAATATTATAATAGTAGGTAGTACTGACATGCGATCCGCTGCGGTACCTATCTATCGCACGGTATTCTTATTATTCGCCATCTCCGTCCAACACAAAAACCACCACCCTCACTACGACCACATTAGCCGATGTAGACGACCACCGCCGTTCCCGGTGATAAATAATTCAAAACTTAATCAACAAAACTTTGGTTGACCTGATCTCATAAATATCGTATGACTTGTTAAAAGCATTTTCGCTTCGTTGTCTTAAGTTCAACAACAATCATTTTTTTACAATACATCACACGTGGTTCGGTCACTGTATGGTCTTGCAACGGTAACCGTCCTGCTGTGTCCATTTTATAAACCACGTGTACAATAATAATATACCTGATATTCTAATATGGTACCAAGGTATATACGCAAGACTTCGTTGAGCGTAATAAGTAAAGAGCTGATTTAAATAACCAATAAATCAACCAGGTACCGAACTAAACAATAGTAACAGGCAATAATAAATACTTTAAGATTATGACCTTAAAAATATAAGAACATAATTATAAGAAAACTTGTACACTCTTACCCTACACTTGTTTACTACATTAAACCGTTGATTATAAATCAAAAAAGAAAAAGAAAACTTAAAATGTAAGTATTTATCATGAAAAAAAATGCGTTAATGGATGCTAAGAATGAAAAATAAAAATAAAAAATCATTTATCTAAACTTTGCAATAATATGTTAGCAAATCAATGCGTAAGCATTCAGGTAAAAATGTTACATTCAAATAAATGCCCTATATAATAATCACGTATATATTTCACACACACGGTTAAACTTAATTTGTGCAAGTCATTTTTTTAATTTTAATTTATAATGTGATTTTTTTTGTGATTAGCGAGCAATACGACCACACTGCTTCGTTTGTATTGTACACTAGTTCGTTACGGTTTTATACGCTCGAAAGTATGCCTCACATGGGAATAAGGATTATGTTTCATTTTTGTTTTGTTATATTTTATTTATTTTTCGTAATGTTAAGCTGGAAAAAAAATGCCGGTTTAACCTAATGCAGCTACAAAACGTTAATAACAAATGTGTGAACGGCGGAATGACCTATAAATCAAAATAAAACAAAAAAAAATATATATATCACTTCGAATATGCCCCGATAATCCCTTTTTATGAGCCGTAATTTGCGCGCCCTGGATAATATTTTGTTTCACATTATTTATATTTGTTTTTTTCACGACTCCTTAATGTTTTATTTTTTTTTTTTTTACGGTTATATGCGTTATACAGCGGTATAGTATTATTATATTATTAGTAATAGCGCCGTCACGGTTATCCGAACGCGGTTCTATGGGCGGAGGCCACGGGAAAATTATGTCTATATAATAATAATATGACGTATATATATATAATAATAATATAATAGTTATGTGTAGTGTGCGTACGCGTGTGTAAGTATGTCTGCAGGTATACTTGGCGTGTTCGCATTTTATTTTATTGTCAACAACGAATTTATTCACCACACCTAACCTCTCCTCCATACCACACCACAGACCAAACAACGCCTGTGTTCCCCTCGACGCGACTAATAACTCGTAAGGAATATTGAACACACAATACATTGGACAACAATTAATACAAAGTGCTCGCCGATTATTAAAGAAGGATCGAGTACAACAGTTCTTTTAGGCTGTGTATTAGTTGACGTAACTATATATATTATACAAATCATATTTGAAACACAATAGCTCAGGTTCTAATAGGTACCTAATATTATACCAGCATAATAAATCATGTTTCATAAAATAATATATACGCAGCTGCAGTTTTAGAGGCAGAGTTCAATGTTTTTGTTACTTTATTTTCATTTTAAACTTCCAAATTAAAATCTAAATATGGTTCTACGTAATACATTGTATACGAGCAATATGGACAACCATAGGCTAGGACCTAGCTATAGGTAACATTATGTACACGAATATAGTTGATTAATATAATAATAGTAGCTGGCATTATACAGGTGTAATATTGCAATTTAATCTATGGTCTGACAACAGTAGATAAAACATTTCTATTTTTCAAGATACTTAAATTTTGTAGATTTACACTTTTAAAATATACAACTCTTACAAAAATCTACCTGGCCCATCATAGATATTATGCAGTACCCACGTCGGACATCGTTACTAAATTCACATTTATTTATATTGTTTTTTTTTTTAGAAATGTCATACTAATAATATTAAATATTTAATTATACTCTTAAAATTTTATATTTTTGACAGATTTCATACAGCGCCAATTCCTTGAAATGACAACGCAAATCGAAAATTAATTATTTAAATATTGTATATGCATTATACATTTTACTATGTAAAATCGAAAAAGTTTACTACCACATCAAAAAGTTCAAAGTTCTCCATTATACGATATACCTAATTCATTTTAACTTGACAAGCACAACGTCGTGTCAAGACTCATAAACGATTTCAAAATGAACAGAAACAACTAAAATTGTATTTAAAATGTAATTGTTCTAACTGTTAAATATAAAAAAACTTGTTCATTACTTAAATTATAAAACACTGAAATATTGATAACAATACACTCTAAAAACAAAATTCTATTTTTGAAACAAATTTCATCCATACAATTTTAATTATAATTACTACCTATGTAAGCGTGAAAACGCACAAACGAGGAATTACCTACATTAATACTAAATCAGCGTAAAAACCAACAATTTCAGTGACTCACACCATATATGCACACTGGATAATATTGGGAGGGTGTCGGTGTGTAATAACATTAAAAAAAAAAACCAAAACAAAACAAACGGACGTGGGGTTTACACTCGGACACCCACCCCTCTACACGATTTTCAGATTCAATATGGCCCCTGGGTCGAGTGACTATCTGGTCCTCATAAATAAGGCGTTTGCAGAGGACTAATATAATAATTTTATTATAATATAATATTATATAAACACACGTTCGTATCCCCCCCCCCCAACCGGATATCGATTTGAACCGTGTTACCAAACAAACCAAAAAGTGCAGTGTTTTTTTTTTTTTTTTTTACTACCGGTCTGGTGTAAAACATACGAGGACGCCGACCCAACAACAACCTGCCAGCCGCGTGAACACCAGTTTAATACTGTATAATTCGTTTTGGCGACGCCCCTTTGGGTAATCAACTAAAAAGGCTATTTTACACCCTCGATAAAGGGAATATTTCAACGACAACAATTACAGATCAATATTATAAACATACAACGATCATAATAAACAGACACGATTAAACTTGACAAATATATTTTGATTGGTATAGCGTGTAAGCAGCCAACACGAACATAAATTCATAATATATGATATAAATAAATAATAAGAGATTATTGTAATGAATATTTTTTTCCCGGAAAAGTAAAACCAATAACTCCAATAGCCATAGGTACACTGGACAATGCATTTAATGCAAACATTGAATCGTATTATTATGCAATTTGTATAAAACTCCAATGACGCGTAACTGCAGCTAGCATTATTGATATTATTGTAAACAAACAATGAATCTAAAACACAACTGGAGGGTACCATCGATGGATGATTTCCCTCATCTTGTGTTTCATGTGTTATTTTTATGTATGTATATAGTGTTATGTCAGCCATCTATTTTACTTATTGTGTCATGTAATACTGATTGTAAATTTTCAAAAATAAAAAAAAAAAACACATAACGTACACAAAGTACACTAAAATAGTTAAAATATAAATATATATAATATGTATCTTTTTTAAGCGTATAAATATTGTGTGATTGTTTTCATTTTCCGAACGAAAAAATAAATAAAACAAATCGTATAATTTATGACTATTTCCAATAAATATTGGTCGGTTATCAACTTATCCATAAAAATTCAAAATACTATGAGATCGGTGATCGATCAATTGTTTGATCGAACATTTAAAGACTCGATTTTGTATTCGTTAGGAATAATAATAATAGGAGTTTTGGCTAAAAAAAAAATGTACTAACACTTTACACATAAATACCCTGGCTGTACACTTTCACGAATAACAAAAAAAAAAAAAGTACGTATCTATGTATACAAAAATAGTTTGTAAAGTACTACAGACACGAAAGGCTTAACAAATAAATAAATTACAATTCTAGACAGTTTGATATTATGATAAGACTTTTTTTATACGAAGGAATATCGTGTGATAAATAATTTACGTAAATTAAAATTTAAAACCTGGATGTCTAATTATGATAATACTGCGTATAGCATGTGTTTTGTTAATACACGGGCTTGGACGGAGACATATAGTTGTTTTCATGTACACAACACGGTACCTGCACAAAATATTTACCTATTCAAATTAGGGTATTATATATTATAGCAAAAGTACAGCGTACCTATAATAATATATAGACGCGAATTGTTACACGTTCCTCGTAATATATTGTATGGATAAATGTTCAGATTTATACGACGAAAATAGGTTTATAATTATAAATAATCAACATATTATAGGGTTGAAGTAGGGATGACTATAGTACGTTGACCTGCCATCACAAAACTACACCTTTAAAAAACTGTATAATTTTAATTGTCAATTGTAATTTATCTTAATCCCAGAACAAAAATACACATTTAGTCAATATTAATTGGCGTTTTCCAGCTAATATACCGGTTTACTAATGCCTAATACTTAAGTTATAAATATACTAAAAAATGATTTAATGATGATTCCCGTAGTCCAAGTCCTTTTATTTTATTATTCCTCGGTTCAAATATTCTAATGATAAGACCAAATGTCCTTATTAATTAAGTTCAACAGCTACAATTATAGTAGTCGTGATCATGTAAAAACTGTACAATTGTACACACAAAATATTTAATTTTGGTGTTTTTGGATGCATTTTAGTTGTTCTGATAGTATGACAAAACATGAAAGCTAAATACGTGCAGTATTAATGTTATTAAATATTAAACAAATATGAAGAACGTACCTTCAATGTACGTAAGTGTAATTAACTATATATTTGAGATCATGTAGTACATACATCTCTTAAATATAAAATGTGTCTTACAACGTTTCAATGTAATTTAAGTTTAAATTAATCGAGTTAATGCGTTTTAAAATAGTTATAAGGTAAACATAAGAAACATAAGATTAACAACTATACTTACCTATACAGACGTCAAAAATAAAAACTAAACAATTTAGTGAGTAGAGAATACAAAACATTTTTCACGTTATGAAATGCATGTACCTACATTATTTATTTTTTTTAGTCAAAATAAATAGTCATTTACACAGCGCATAAGATATAACTGATTAATAATTGTTCACAGAAAGATTTTCAAAGAACAACAAAAGTGAAAGAAAGTTTAGGAGTAATTAATATTATTCAAATAACAAACATAAGAAGGATTTTATTAATAATATTTCATACTACCTATGGAAATAATGAGAAAAGTAAAGGTAAACTCTCTGAATCAAAAATATAAAATACTTGAAAGCTAATAATGATGTCGATGTTGACTATTAAGACAAAGCCATCGAAGAAGTCAGTAAAAACTAGGTCTTGCTATATAATGATGAGAATGCAAACATTTTGTTTTATTAGAAATAAATTGTTTTTTTTTTCTATTTTTTGTAGCTGTTTAATTTTGGTTTGAGGTACATTGATACAAAATATATAAGAAACTGACGTAGAAGCTTGTTTAATTTTAACTATATAAACTGGTATTTAGTATGGACATAACAGGCGCAACTCCCACGTGTATCTTTATTTTCTTATAATATTAAAATCAGTGATTTTAATAGCAAAAATATCAGTATTCCTGATAACCATCACAATTTATTATTTTTTATGATTACCAGTGGCGTAAGCAGTTGGGGGGGGGCTAACGGGCTGAAGCGCCCCCCCCCCCATTGCCTGTATTATTATTACTTTTTCCAAGCCTTAGCTATACAAATTTAATATTTTATACATTTTGAACTACAAATTAACTGTGGTTTTGTCAAAATTTGAACTTTAAATGCTTATAAAAAATATTCTTGCCTATATGTATCTTTAATATTTTTAAAAAGCTATAATAAAAACTTATGATGAACCTTGTATTAATAATTAAGCTTTTTGACCAAACAAATAATTATTTATTGACATTTTTAGAAAAAAAAACTAAAATTCAGCATTACCAAACAATTTTAGCAAATTTTCATCAGAAAAAATTAATTGGTATGGACTAGCCACAATTTAAAACATATTTAGTTTATAGTTAATGTTATTCAAATTTACCTACTTACAGTAAAATGCAATATCCTTAGGTATATTATGTTTGATATTTATAGACTCAAAAAATTCAAGAACAATTTTGACGAAAGTTTCAGAGATTGATTTTAAAGATATCAAAAAAGTTTAGAAAACAGTTTGACCATACGTTTGAAAATATACCAAGTTCTAAATCTAATACGACACAGGTGACCATCCAGGTCGAATAAGTTCACAAACATAGGTACACCGATGCCGGTTTTCTCGTGAACCGAGGTACACCAAAACCAAGATACACCGATAGACAGTGCCGTATTTTATGTTTGTTTATATTTCCCAGGGTGAAGTCAGAATATATACAGCTAGTTTAATATAAACATGATTTAATTAATATTATACTTATTGATGTGTAACGTAATAGTTATAGGCTTATAGCTTATAAGTTATAACACTATACAGAGGTAGTTACTATCGTCATTTACAAAGTGATTTACAATGTCATCAGTTTATCCACAATTAGAATACTACGACAGTATTATACAACAGTAATTCTGTGAAAATAAGATGCAAAACAAAATCTACTAAAAAAAAATATCGTGTGAACACTGAACAGTAATAAACAAATAAGTAATACTGAAAAGACACTAGATAGCTGGAATTATTGCGTGTACGATTGAGCTTATATAACAATCAATAGAGTCAACGAACGAAATAAAAAAATGAACAAAAGTTATAACTTATAAGACAAAGCTGTATAAGAAAACTGCAAGACAAAAAAAATAATAAAAAATAATTATTGAATAAAGTTGAAAAATAAAACATTGCTTATTTTAATAAAGACAGTGAGAGTGCGAACCTATAAACTGAGCCAGATGGTTACAATATTTTCAATAATTTGACATCGTTCTACTTATTTTTCTTTGCGGAATTGTGATTGACTTTTGTTATTTATTTATAAATATTGTATTGAAAAATCTTTTGAAAAATGTCTTGATTTTGTACGTCATTAAATCGCACAGAATCATTATTGACACATCACAACGATACAGGGCGGGATGAACACATCACATTATTATTTTTTTATTGAAAACGGTTGAGAGTTATCGAAAAATAAACCCCGTCGACGTAGTCGTATGATTGTACGAGATGTGCAGCGGATTCCTCACATTGCTCAACACATTTGAAAATGACTGTCTATAACTGTCGCATGGATCGATCGTGCGACTCGTAGGTTGGATGGGGGGTGTATACACAACACAACTACTTAGCTGCAGTTTCGGAATGTGTTTCTATTTAGATTCTAGGTGTACAATTCCTCCATCGAGAGACGAACGCATTTCCGACATCAAAAAATCTGTTCGACCCGCGCCCTTCCACACCAACCACCGCCGTTACCACCCAAATACCACGGTAACAAGCTCCTACGGGATGCACCCAATCTCAGGGATGACGGGAGGGGAGGGATGAGTTTAAGAACTCGGGATAAACCAAGCGAACGCGGCCGATTGCCAAACACGTCGAATACCTTTAGCGTTGTTGGCGTTATCGCGTGGCTGCCGTCGCCTTTCACACCTGGACGAGCGCAAGCAGCTGCCACCGCCTGTGTTGTTATCGGTCGCCATCCTCCCCCTCCCCGTCCATTCCCTCTTCGCCATCGTCCGCCTCGCCACACTCACCCGCGTCATCACCGTCCCCCGCAGCAGCTTTTCCTGCCCCAACTGCACTTCGCTGCTTCGTTTTCACCACCCCTGCACCCTCTCGCCGGCCGTGGCACTATGCTCCACCGTGTCGTAAATTAATCCCATTCGGATAAGGCCGTCACGTATTCGAAAGCGATCATTATATTTAGGTACCTATATAATATAATGTGTGTCACCGTTGTTATTATTAGTATTATGTAGATCGTATACGCGTAGAAACATATTATGTACGCGCGTGGACAAGGTTTAAAAAGCGATAAATCACAGGATTTTTGGATACGCCACTGCTGCGAGCGCGTTTTACGGTGCCGCGCTAGAGAGGATTTCGCGCAGCGGACGAAGATAATTTCTTTTATTTCCCTCGACCAATAGCTGGCGACCGCGTTTATACGATTTGCGTGTTGTATACACGATGTTATTACCACGCAGTAACTAAATAGATCTTTATCGGTGAAATTACGGCCGTCACACGTTTGCAAATGTTTACTAAGTAATGCATAATTCAGCGGCTTTTTGAAAATAACTAACGTACTTTTCAGTTTGTTACAGACCTATTATAAGAACAAATAGTGATTTACAATACTGTATATTTTAATATGTACCTACTATATAAATACATTCTATTCGTGAAATGAACGTAGACATATTATACTAAGCACGCATGTATATGATTATTGATTATTATTAGGTAGCATAATGAAATCGAAATACGGACACATTAAACGTATAATATGAACCAGTTAGTACCTACAGCTCCATTGTTTTACGTGGATATCTAGTCATATTTTAAAGTTGCAAATTAAACCAATAAAACCTATTTAATATAATAATATTGTTTAATACATCTGAGTAAAACTGATATTATATACAACTCTCAAACAATCTTTTAATGTATATTTAAGTTGATAAAATATATAACTAAAATAAAATGATACTTAAAGCAAGTATGCAATGAAAATTTTACATCTTCATGATTCAAAATGTTTAACTTAAATAAATATAGGGTCTTTTAAAATATATTTCAAAATACAATTACTTTAAGGATACCTTAAAAATTACATAAACGTAGTCTCTATAGAGTATAGACTATAGACTATACGAATTGTATAAGGAATATTCAGAAGAATACAAGTAGCATATTATTAAGTAAAAAATAAAAATCTATAAAAATATAATGCTCCTCAATAATACCGTTGACTTAAAAATAATTATAATATCAATATCGTTATTACTATTATTCTATAAGGAATTATGGTTTTTTTTTTTTAATAATTAACATCAATAGGTAATATAATACCAACTTAATATTATTTATAAACAAAAACTTTATATTTTTAATTAACACTTTGAAGTACCTAATTGAGTAGTCACTATATTATACGTTTATGATCATATAACAGAAGTTTTCGAAATATCAAGAAATGAATTAACCAAATCAATACTAGGCAAGAGTAAATCATTACCGGTATAATATATTATTTCGACGTAATTTAATGTATAGATTTTCATCCCGGTGAAATTTAATCTCCAATTACAATATAGCCCTATAGGTTTTGTTCGTCGTTTCAACATTTACATAATATTCCCTTTTACCGTTACAACTGACATTATACGAGTACCTTTACTCCCGCAGGATAACTCTATTATTGACATTAGACTCGGGAGAGCTTGTTAGGTTCTACTCCATGACGTGCCCTTTAAAAACATATCCAATTTTAAATTGATAATGTGTTATTTTTACCAGGGCATATAATATAATAAACTCAACTACAGGAGGATGTGCGTCAAAAGAAAAACTTCATAAATACTTTTTTAAGAATTAAACATATAGGTAGATGTGTATTATATTGACGGAAGTAGTGGATATATCACTTTGAAATATGATATTGTTATGCACCGCGTATCGTATAAAAATGTGTATAAACTACGAAAATGTTTTGTTATTACGTAGCAGAGAACACAAAAATAAATAATCTAAGAATCCAACCGAAATATGTACGAAATTTAAAAATGTATACAAGTTATTATTGTTGGTATTTTGAATAATTCACAGAAACTATAAGTAGGTAGGTACCTACCTATATTTTAAGTCTATGTATAAGTATTATTTCAATTATTAAAATGTATTATATCACAAAACTACTGAAACAAAATGGTAATATTGAAACCAAGATAGAATGTTTAATGGAATTACATAATATAATTATTAACGTATTAAATTAATGTATCATTGCATTATAACAAAAAAAAAAAAATCTATGAATCAATAGTAACACTTTGAGTCGAAATACATAAAAGAAGGGTAATGGTGGAGGGTTATGGTGGGTACCTACTGAAAAAAATCTTAAGCTACGGTACTTTCTCGTTAAGTTGGCCAAGTTTAATGATGTCGAATTAAGTCGATGGCTTGTGCAAAACGGTGATCGGAAAAGCTAGTACCATATCGGGTTCTATAATCTCTACACGCGCCCCTAGCTTTTAATAGCTTTTCACACGAATATATCCAATATATTTGGCACCGTGTTTAATGGAATTTCAGTTGTTTGCCGAAAAAACATGGATTATTGTTTTTAACTTATGACTTTGATTTCATTCGTTTTTAATCATAATGTAGAATGGAAGCTAAAAGCGTTCGCGCTAACACCAAATTGATGGACTAAAAAAATAAAAAACAACAACCAAATAGGTAAGCCAAACATTGATTTCCCATCACTATAATATTCCGTTAATTCGTTGGGTACCAGTATACCACAATTTAATATAATATAAAGGCCCACTTACACATACACATATATTTTGTTTGCATACATTTAATATTTGCACATACAAACGGTAATACATAAATACATATATTACACTACATGACGTTTACTTTGATTACAAGTTAAACCAGATACACATGATATTATTTCAGGATGCAAATTGACAATAGGATACTGCTAGGATAATATTACATAATGACACAACATTTAGCAGAACGATAGTGACTACAACTACAAATAACGTTGGTAGTCAATATAATATGAATTGGAATAGAAAACAACACACTCATTTTTATACACATAAATCGCCCGTACGAGAAACGCACTCCATTGTATTTATATTTACTGACATAGTCTAGAATAGAGAAACGAAAAACAGTAATTTACAACAAAAACCCGAATTATATTTCAGATACAACTAAATAGCTGCAAGCTAATGTACCAGCTAGTATCTACAAATGTAATCACTCGAAAAAGTGGTTTGCATAGCCCCCCCCTTCCATCTTATCACCATAGAAATAGAGTAAAACAAGTAGGATATTCCGACAGATTTTCGTAAGTGATTTCGTGCGTAAGAATCACATTCAAGAAAGACGGTAGGAGTATTATTTTTCTTTTCAACACCCCCCCCCTCCCCCCTTGCAACGCGCACTGCCGCGGCGTCCACCAAAGTTTACTCTTGGAAACTATATAAGACTATGGGAGGTCCTTATTTGCAGGGAGGAGGTCGAGACAAGAAAAAGATAAAGAAAAAAGGGTAAAGGAAAAGCAGCCATAAACTACTACGACAGAGAATATTATACAATATTTAACAGCCTAGCGTTTTCCGTGACGTTATTACCCTATGCAGAATTTAGCGAAGATCATAACGCCGCTTCAGGGTTATGTATACCACCACACATATACCTAGGTATATATGTATATAAAAAATATTATATGATACACTATATAGTTATACGTAAAATGACCCCTTTTGTCTCTATTTATACAATGTTTTACTCGGTATGCTACGCCATGAGGCAAAGCTATATATATATATATATACTTGGGTGAGTTAGTATATGTGAATCTCACCATCATTACTTTGATAATAGTGTCTTTAAAATAATATTTTTAATAAGTAAAAAAGTTTTTATTTTTTAATAGATTTAAAGTATTATAGCTATAGGTAGTTGTAGGAACTTGTAGGTACTTGTTAATAAACGTTTTGGGAATTACCATTCATTATCTTATTCTAAATTCATCTTTATATGACTATATCGAAAGTGCCAACACTTTTAATGTCAATTCTGATTGGTTTTTATAACGATAGATTTTTGTGTGTGTGTTCGTGTGTCACGTCACCTTTAGGAACAGTAACAATACGTTAAAAGTGGATTCTGGTATCAAATCACATATATTTGGTATTTTTGAGAGCAAACATTAGAAAGAATACTTTTCAAAATAATCGAAAAACAAAATATTGAACACGAGAATAGGCTTATTAATACCGGTACTTACACGTTACACAACACCATAGTTTTTAACAAAATCGAGTTTGTTTATTGTTTAATATAAAAATTAATAACTACTATAAATACTTGAAATATTCACAAAATATTAATACATTGCAATTTATAGCATGTATTACACAATATAATTTTTTTTTGATTTATGTAGATAACAATTTTTATTTCAGTTAAAAAGCTAGAAAAATTAGTTAAAAATTCCTCAAAAAAGTTTATCTATTAAAACAATTTAAAAATATTGAATACATACATAGGTACTGCGCATCTTTTTTATATTATAGACTTCTCAAGTTTTTATGAAATTAGATATCTATTTAAACGAAGAACAATGAATTTTCGTTAACAATTTTAGTTAATTTTCTTGAACCTAAATTAAAAATACTAATCGTAGTAACTTGAAATTGTTCACCATTACCTATATTATTATAACTTATAAGTTAATAACAATACTGTATGATATATTATAGCAATTAATGATTTAATATATAAGTTTTTTTGACAACATTAAGTAAAACTCAAAATGTATAAGTAATAATAGTATAAATAAGTTATAAAATATCCTAAGAAATAGAAGCTGGCACTTTGTCACTGCTCATAATATAGTTCTTGGTATACAATGATTTATCATTGAAATACAATTTAACACACCTTAGTCAATGACTTACAACCTACTCAATGACGACTTGCTCTCAAAACCTACTATACGGCCAAGTTATATTTTTCTCTTAACTTCCTGAAATTAAATTATTTTGTTGTAATTTATTCCAAGGCAAATAAGGCTTACAAAATATTAATTTTATAAAGAATTTAAAATAGATTTTTTTCAAGACCGGAGATACAAAAAATGATTACAGTGACACACAATACCTACATATTTTATAATATAGATTAAATTATGCTACAATTCGTTTCATTATTAGTAACTACTTCAACACTACACGAATACGCCTGTACCGTGTACACTGTACTGTATTATCTATGTTTTTCTATGAGTTATAATAGTGACATGTAAATATGCAATACATAAGTACTTTTTATGTAACAATATATTATGATTTATAATTTTAATAATATGTACTTTCTATCGTCTTTCTAAGTAAATTCAAGTTTAAGAATTGAGTATCCTTGTCAGTAGAGCGTCGATGATTTGCAGCCGATTATGAATGAAAATAAACTGAAGAAATACCATAATTTATATCAAAAAGATACCTTTTGTAGGTATTGGTATGGGTAGGTTACCCATTGTACCTATAATAAATAACAGCATTTTGGATTATCAAATTATTATTACGAATGATGACTGTAAAAACACGTCAGGAAAAATCTACGAGTGTGTAGAATAAGAACAATATATCATTTTTTTTATAAAAGAATGGCATTTGCATTTGGTGCTAAACGAGATTATTGATAGTATAACATTTGTTGCCAAGATTAAATATTATAAAAATGTATATAAAGTTAAAATTTATTTTCTTCCGTAGGAAGATTGGGCAACTAGTATTAAATAAACACGACATCATAATATATTATTATGCGATGATAAATATGAAATGTCAAAGTTATTATATTTGGTTATATTATTAACAAATATAAACATTCGTGCGTTTGCATTTTATTTAGGCTGCATACATTTTAAAACGATAACTAAAATTGTTATCATAATCATTTTTTTAATATACTCATGGCCATGCATTATTTTACTTATACACATTTTAATGAACGATAAATTGCATAAAATAAATTAAACTGCACATAGCGCGGTAGGCATACTAATAATTTAATGAAAAATGTATTTTTGTCAGATAATATAGAATCTGTAATATCGTAATTTAGTAAGTAATTGATATCATTTAAAAAATAATTAAATAAAATGAATAGTTGTGTCACAGTTGAAAGTTTCTTTGAATATTTAACAGTTGAAGAAAACAGCAGGGAATGAGAATTCATCATACATTTAATAGCTACCGGACATAAGCCATAAGGAGACAATTTGTCTAAGCAGAAGCATTTTCTTATTTTGTGACAAATCATTGAATGTATAGAACGACAGAGGCGTATGAATATTTTTCAAAAACAAAAACTTTTTAAAAGATACATTTTTGTAGGTTTATAAATTATTAGTTTAACAATTTTAAACAACATGCCCATAGCCCAATAATTTTTACTGCAAAAGTTAATTTAATAAATTAATTAATTTTTGGAGTATTAATAATTTTTATTGACCAGACTAAAGACTTTAAATTATGAATTTATATTTATATACCATATAACCTATCATAAATATATTATATATATATATATTATATATGTATATATAATATATACACATACAGCTTATAAAATATATTCTTTAAAATATGTATAAAAAAAAAAAAAATAACAAATTATAAAATTAATACTGTAGTGAAAAATGATTAAAAATAGTTATGTAAATATCAAAATATTTGTAGTCATTCACCGCAAGATGTTGATAGTTATTTGTAGTTATTTTATTTTTACCTAAAGAGAGAACAATTTATTAATGAAAAATACGGGGAAAATGAAAATGTAGAAAATATGTCAACATAACACAAAAGAACGTGACACTTTTCAAATTTCTTAAAACAGTTGAAACATTTCAGAACTTTTCAATTAAAGAAAGTTCTGCTGAGATATGAAATTCAAACATTTTACACGACAATCATCATTCTTACGTACCCTTGCGGTATGTAGTATGTACATAGATATCATCAATACTAAATGGGCATCATATTCCTCCAATAATAAATACCAAAGATGATATTAAAATATCCAGTACCCCACGGAAATGTGAAAAATGTTGAAAAAGTACGTTTCTCAAAATGTCTTCCCACGTAATGGACCTCAGACAATGACAGGCATAAAAAAAAATACAAACACACACACACACATACCCACCTAAACATACACGTACGGATTTGTATGGGTGCAGCAGAAAAGACATAGTATTACAGGTGAATTGTGCGAGACGTTGAATAAATAAAATATCGCACACTATCTCGTAAAATGCGTCTTTTGAGATCCACATAACGAACGTGTACGTGCGTATCGGCACCTAGATAACCCCCCCTTGAATTTTATATTTTTTTGAAAATCTATACTCAGATTCAATGCTAAAAATTGGAATAAACTAATATACATATATATATACATAGAGAGAGAGAGAGAGTACAGTATGAAAAAAACCATATAGAATAAAATCGTTTACATAAATAATATTCTCAGATTTCGCAATCATTTGACTTCATCATTACTACGTGAATTCAGAGGGAAGTTACAGTTCATAATACGAACACGTCAAGAGAGAAGGGGGTAGGAATGCACCCCTCACGAAACCGTGACGAGGATTCATTATTGCACTAACTCAACCACTATGTGTATTTGATCAGGAACGTTTTCGACTAACGTTGTGGAAATCACCGTTAACATAATCCGTATCCGCTTGGTAATCAAAACCTCAGCGTTTACTTCATCCCCCTAACAATGATACTTAAATATTTCGGAGGCAGATTCAGGTAAACACAATTATACAAACGAGAGTAGAGAGAAATATGTGAACAAACTCTCTTCGGTGACGATAAAACGATATTTGGTATTTAATGTAATTATAATAAGACATGAGATTAATTATTAATTATTAATTCGTTTAATTTTTATGCTGAACACCCATGTAATATATTGTATAGGTATATATACATATTATTTATGACTTATGTTAAATGTAATTCATTATTAGCATATTTTACATGACACGTAAATATAAAACATTGTCAAACTGTAATATACAATTTAAACACAATTTTAGTTCGACTACGTTAAATAGTAAGAAAACATTAAGTTGTCTAAAGACATTCATTTTCCACCTATTCCCAAAAAATAGTTTGCGGATGAAAGTTCAATTTATCACTTAGATTTCCAATTCCAAAGTCATTATTTAATCGATTCTAATTCTAAAAGCAATAATACCCTTATAAATTTTCCAAAAAAAAAAAACCATTATCAGAGTACTAGTGGTACTTTGTGGGGATTGATTTATTATATTATAAAGCTTACAGAATTTTCATGATATTCATCGTACCAATTATTATAATTTATTTTTAATACCTATTATACCTACAGACTGAGAATAATTATTTTAGTATTTAAGACACAGCATTTACCTACCGTAATATAATTATATCAAAACTTTTAATAGTTATCAAGTATCAAACTACCAACTTAGCATATATTATAATAGGTAGGTAAAAGGTATGATAAATAAATAACATTAACCAATTAAAGTGGATAGGTATTATATTTAATTATTAATAACGTTGAGAAATAAACAACAACAAATAAGTAGCAAGAGATATAATAATATGGGTAGGTATGTTGTATGTAATGGTATTATAACGATGAGGGTCAGGACAAAATAAAGCATTTTTAAGAACTTTTAAGAATTTTTTATATTTTAAATAATAAAACTTGATTTAATATAATTAAAATGCCCAACATTTAGGTTATACATGCTTTAGGTATCCATACTAACATTATAGATACACGAGTTTATGCTAAGAAAATAAAACCACGTCTAATTTATGAAAAATATCAGTGTTACTACAAATCAAAAAACATTTTAAGCATAATTGTAAGGTTTCAGGTTTGTAATAAAACATATTATTATATTATTAAAGTTTAAAGTTTAAATCAATTTTCTATAAATTGAATTCATTAACCAAAATTTATTCTACAGTACAAAACTTGATACATATTAATACAATTTGAAATATGGCGATAAAAGTGTTACCCCTAACACATTCGAGGTGCCTATTCTCTTTATCAAATCAAACACATTAATCAAAAACGTGTTAAGTAACGTAATATTTTAATTATTTTACATGGGTATGATAATTTTTTTTTCAGAAAGTGCTTAATTTAGTAAAGTTATAAACAATATTATTTTTTTTAAACCTCTCCAACACAATTAATGTATTTTTTTTTTGTTTAACCACCCCAAGTACTCCACTTACAAGCAATAATTGTTTTTGAAATATTACGAACCAGAGTTCGAGTGCAAACACGGTGCAAGAGGTGAACATTTTTATGTAATTTCACTACAGCGACTCCTCATTGCACATAATATTTATGCAACGATGCCACGGCGGTCCAGGATACAATAGGTGGAAATCCCTACGCGTTGCATGCATAATGTAAAGTCTCTTACCTTTTCAGCGGATAATTTCTACCATTGATTAACATATAACCATACGTTACGCTTACCTGGAACAAAAAGCACAACACGTTTAAGTATACGTCATAATATTATATATTATACAATAATATATGCATTTACGGATATCAGATTTTTAAAGTTAATAATGTTTAACAGCTGACTATTATAACCAAAAAAGTAAATAAATAAAATAAAATGGATAGACAATTAAATAACTATTACTATAGTAAACGCAATGATGACGAAAGGAAATCATTTTGATAAAATGTTACTTAAAACTAACCAGAAAATTATATTGATTAATAAAATATGAAACAAAAATTATTATGCGCACAATAACCAAGCTAAATATTTAGAACAATGAAGAATATTATGCATATTACACTATTTACGTTTAGCGAGAATAGGAAGTGAATTAACGATGATAAATTAGTAAGTTTTAATACCAAAGATTAATATGTACACTATGGTGGTAAATAATAATACTCTGTTCATTTTACATCAAAATAGAATTATTCAACAAACATAATTTTAAATAAAATAAATAAATCCCTCACAACGTCTAAATTGAAAGTATTATATATTTATATAAAACTTTAAGATTTTGGAAATTATTACGATTTATTTAACTTTAAAATATCGTTTTTTGGTTGAATAAAAATAAAATAAAATATCAATAAATTAACCAAATTTTAATCGTGATAGCTGAACTGAGAATAACGTTATAAAAATTAAAACTAAGTTAAAATAAATTACAAATCTAAAATTCAAACTATATTTTGATATTAAAAAAAAATCTTTTTTTCGAGTAAAATACAACATAATATGTGGTAGGTAATTAAAAACTAAAATATTCGGTGAAATGACTTTATAATATTATATTTATTTATACGAAATTGTAATTAAAACAATGTTAATGTAAAAAAAACATCCAGGTGGATTTTAATACATATTATGCATAAGTTTTTTTAATATTCATACATGACGTGTCCCTATGTATACACACAGCTAATTTAAAACAAATATTCAACGACTGATTATTAAAACGTTATATCATTATATTATTATTATGTTCTTTTACATAATATAAATAAAAAAAAAAACAGATGAACAAACAGCAAGAAATTAATATTAACTATTATTTAATAATTTTGTATAAAAATATTAGACATGAATAAACATGCATAATATATTATGTATTATATCGTATTTTAAACTGAACTCAATTATTAAAGAATAAAATTAATATAGTTTATGAATAATTATGATTCGTGAGTCATAATGCATTATATTAAAAGCATATTATATAGTTATTTCTAAAATCTACAAAATATCAATAGTTTCTAATATTTAGTATTTGAAACTTTGGATTTATTTTTAGCCGTTGATCTCCGGCCTATAGTAGTACTAATATTAGACGTATTATTGAAGGACGGTAACTGTGAACGGACCTGATTGAGATTTATGGATATCCGGACGAGGACGACAGGTTTATTACTAATAACGTGGCAAATGTATTATAGCGATTTTCTCATCCACCACTATGAAGTTTTGGCGGCGGACAACGCAAACAACAAATTGAACCCGGAAAAGCACAAATATATATATATATATATAAGAGTGCGCGCTTGTGTGTGTGAGTAGTGTGTATTTTTATTATGAAAAACGAAACGTAACAATATTTCATTTTTTGAAAGGTCCGTCCACCCTCCTCGTCGCAGCCCGGCGGTAGAGCGGAGGAGACTGCCAGCCGACATTCTCTCTCGTCTATCCACAAGGGAGGCCCACGTTCATATTTGATGACGGCAGTCCGTGGCTTTTCTTGGGTCTATCTTGCACTCGCCCCTCATCACCTCCCGCCGGCCCTGGCATATTCCTATAGCCATCATATCCTTGCGGGTTTCTCCTTAGGTTCTTCGCGTCCACACCCCGCCGGCTTGCACGTCCAGGGCGAGTTGACGTATTAAATTATATACGTTCGTGGAACACAGGCGGGTGGGATAGTGGGAGGGGGGATAGTTGGAGCTGGTTGTTGTGCATAGTGGTGAAGTAGTAGTTGAGTGCGGACAGTAATCTCTATGTCCCAAATGGCCGGCGAACATGATCCTATGGATATCATAGGATGTGATGGTAAACGCGGAGGCGGTGATGGTTATATATTTTTTTTAATTTACCGCGGAACCATGAGATGAATACCTAACAACCGGCATAACAGTACTCCAGGCGCTTAAAAACTTGACAGTCACTCGGGTGTTTTTTTTATTATTATTATTTCTAGTAAAAATAATAATTGTTATGCACGACGAGAACCGGAGGGTACCGCCGCGCCGTCGTCACTGAGGCAACCGAAAACCTCAACAGAGATAATATGATAACGTTGTATAAAATGTATATACAACAAACTGAAATCCATCACGTCTACTACTGTAGTACGTCTGTACATTTATATACATACACAGGACATATTATAATAGGCAGGTATATAAGTATATTATGTATAGATAGTATATGATAGAGTTACGACAGTGGGGATTTGACTAGGTATACGATTCATGCATTGTGTAATTTATTCTGGTCACCCCAGAGGTGGACACGCGTCGTTTATTATTGTATTCAACATTTTTTTTTATTATTATTATTTTTTTTAATACCGCTGTTTGTATAATATTATTATAATAACGCAAACCGAACAGTTGGTATGGTCTGGACAAAAAAAAAAAAAATAATAATAATAATAAATTTTGATACACCTAGGACGAGCGATGGGTTTTAAATTAGTGTACTTTATGCGGAAGCACGAGTGCGCCTGGTGGTCGGGTGTCGACGGTGGCTGCACCCCCCCCCCCACCCCCCACAACCATTACTACTGCCGCCGCAACACCGACACGCAGCCGGTTTCGGTGTAAAGACCAGAAGCGGCGCCGCCAAACGTGACTGTACGACCCACGTCGCCGCCGATACGCCGCCGCGGTCGACGACGGCGTGCATATGTTATTCACCGTTTCCCTCCACCTCCACTGTCGAGAGTCATTTATAAAAAATATTTAACTCTGCCTTATACTATCGTTCCACACGCCGGAGCGGAATACAAAATAAATCTCGTACTGGCGTACACCTAATATTATAATATTATATGATATTTAAACGTCCACGAGCGCGATGGACGCAATCTGCAGAGGAGCAGATTTAATGAAAATCATCAAATCTGTTTATTTTTAATTAAAATTTTTGGACAAAAAATTAATCATGTAGGTAGGTACCTATATATATATACTTCAAAAATACATAATATGAACGCCTTGGGTGAACACATATTAATTATTATACACGCGGGATGATAATATAGCTGGTTAGGTGTAAAATCGTTTAAAACCTACATAATAATATGTACCTACCCAGTGTACATTGAATTTTGTCATATTATGTGAAAATAATAAACAATGACATACCTAGGTGTCATAGCATAAGAATAAATGACATATTACTAAATTAACAGTCAATTTAACAGTCAATATAAAATATATTTATAAGGTCCAAAGCTATTGAATTTTTTATCTACGGTTACTAAGCGATAGACATCATAACGCGTAGCTCCTAAGATGTGAAAAAAAAAAACGTCCTCACGCTAACCGCACACATGGAACGATCGCCAAGCGTGTATACATAAGAAATAAAAAAAAAAACTATCAACTTTTTATATTACATTACTTCAAATAGTACCAAACAATTCATAAAAACTGTATTAGCAAAACAAGACATGATATTTATGGAATGTAAGGTGAAACACGATTTTCATCTTAACTGGTATAATAAAAAAACGTTTTTAAATTGCTTTATTGAAATAGTTATGCTGCAACTACAGCAGAATAAATGATTTTTCTTGAAACGTTTTAATGATTTAAGCAGCAAGAGATAAGCCACGGTTTCCAATTCTAACCAGAAAAGTTTAAATCTCCCATTCAAACGCACATCCATAGTTTAAATGTACAATAATTATGCCGTAGTTGCCTGGCGATATCCCTTTATAAAAATGTAAGTAGAACATTTTATAATGCGAAGCAATGAATAAATTATGTTACGAAACGTTTCATAATAATTTTCGGTATAAGAAAATCATTCCACGCGTTGCCCGAGATAAAAATATCAATACTTATAATGAGACATTTTAACTTGAGCCGCATACTGTACATTTCTAATTTAACAAGTACAACCAAAATTATCATCAGTCGAATTA
Source organism: Macrosiphum euphorbiae (assembly GCA_949089665.1). Classification (NCBI taxonomy): domain Eukaryota; kingdom Metazoa; phylum Arthropoda; class Insecta; order Hemiptera; family Aphididae; genus Macrosiphum; species Macrosiphum euphorbiae. The sequence continues at coordinate 60,709,986 of CARXXK010000003.1, read as the reverse complement.
TAAGGCTAAAACCATACTATAGTAATATAATACCAGTTAGCCTACACAAAACCCTATTGATATATTTTTTATTATTAATAATTTAGTAACTCATTTGGATTCCGCACGTTACGGCTAAGTTGAAAGTATATGACGGTATTATAAGTGTATAACACACGCCTACTTTTATTATATAATTATATTTACGTTTAACGCTGTAATATCAGAACTTTTTTACGGCAGCTTTGTTGTACTCCCCTTTTTATGAAATATTCATATTATATACATAATATACTAGTATGTTAAGTTTAGGTTACGTCATTTTTAAGATTCTTCAAGTTAAAGCACTAATGAGTAATGGTCGTTTCAAAAAAAAAAATCGACAGTCATCTAAGCTAATTTTTCTTACACTTAAAATCCCCCGAAAACTGGAGTGTTTATTTTTCTATCTCTATTTCTCTCGTACATTCACAGACTAAACATGTCCGGTTCGCGTGACCGTCTGGTTTTACACAAACACAGCCACTTCGACCGTGACGCCGCCGTGAGTTTTATACAGGGGAACCGGATGAAGTCAGAGGAATCGGTGATCGGCAAGAAATTTTACCACCTACATGTAGTACGTGCACTACCGTCACCCACACCACAACTATTGTGACTTAGATATGTTTGGTACGTTTTGTTTGGACTTTGTTCAGCACGCGTTTGTTTGCCCATCTTCGACTTTACGTCGATTTACAGAGATTTATTGTGAATAAAAATAGCCACGGGCATATACCATACAGCGTATACCCATAGTGGAGTAGAAACGCGTTAAGGGATGAGATGAATCGATCGCCGCCGCCGCACACTATTGGCACACCGCCTACACAATAATATCAACTCTCTGTGGTGTCAAGAGGGCACCAATTAGCCACCGAATCTATCGTCCCCGCGGCACACCCAATCCACTCTGTGAGCTGCAATGCGAAAAAAAAACACACTATACACGTGCCACAGAGAAAATTGTCTTTAAACACCGACGGTGCAGCGAAACGTAAATGGAAAACCCAACAGCGGTGGCAACATAACCAGCAACGGACTCGGCACGGTTTGGTAACTTCAAATTGGTACTTACCGGGACAGAAACAAAGGAAAGAGATAGAGAAATATTTATATACAATATATATAGTTTATACATAGAGAGAGGGGGAGAGAGAGAGAGAGAGAAACGGTTTCTCGTTGAACACAATGTAATTATGCAGTTATTTCTATTCTAACGATTTAGAGTAAAATATTTACCGTGAACATTCAAGAATAATAAATCCGTTCAATCCCCATCATTACAGTCGAGAGAAAATAAAACCATAATTTGAGTAGTCATATCCTTTGATGGTGATTGGTGGAAATACCTCTACCAACAAACAGAATTTATTGAACAAAAGTTAAACTGTTTTCAATCATAAAACGTAAATTTATTAATCACATAACAAATAGATTATCGTACGTATTTCATAACAGCTAAACTGTTTTAAATGTATTATACTATTATATAATATTTTATATCAAGATATAATGTTATACAGATTATCTAAATACAATATTATGTAAGTGGAAATTCGGAAGCTGTATGTAATTTATTTAATTTACAACTTTTTTTTTATGTTTATAATATTATACCAATTGCTTTAGATTGGTTTAAAAAAGTAATATTTAAAAAATAATGATTACCTAACTAAAATATTAAAAACTGCCTAATTGTATGTTATTATAAAATTGGAATCATCGTACATAAGTTGATGAACAAAAATAGGTTCATCAACCTATGTATATAAACATTTAAACAATATTATACTTAGTTAATTCAATGGTCGATGCTCGACAAATATAGACATTAAAATCAAGTATTGTTTTACTATAAAATTTGTCGTAATTTGTAGTCGTAGCTATATAATATTTAGGTACCTAGGTACCTACTTAATTTTCCTACTAACAAAAATATAAATCATACTACCATTTTAATGACATTGTTGATGAAAAAAAAGCTGATTGGGAATATAAAAATAATTTATGTGAAAATATAATAATCAATCTAAAAAAAAGTTAGAGTTGAATCATAATAAACATAAATATATATTTAGATAATGAAAATGTTTAACCATCTCTTTAGAAAATATATTGTTAACAATAATAATTTTAACATAGGTATTTTAAGTCCCATAATTTTCGTTTAATATATTCGTATATAATTTACCCAAAGGGAAATGTTTTTAAGGTCAGTGGGAAAATTACGAGTTATTTCGTATTATCGCCCACCAGCTCACGGCCTTAGTATATCCCCACGACGCAACGGCACGACGTTAAAATGCGTATAAACAACAATAGTGTTTTAATTTAATTATAACATTAAAGCGGCTTAATGTAGGTATTTATTATACATTATATTATACGCATGTACCATAATGAACTCATAACCATATAATAATAATAATATAACAGACAACTTTTTGTCAGAGCATTAAAAAAAATATAATATAATAATAATATGTCTCAATTCTGCTTTAAAGTCAATTCGCTACTAAAATACAAACCCGTCAACACAGTAGTGGGTGCCAGCTATGTTTAAGAATCTAATCAATTCTTTTAAAAAAGATTCTTTTGGTATCTGAAAAGATGTATCTATAGTATAAGTCCCCAAAATCTCATAAAGTGATCGGAGTCGGGGGTGGTGGTGGTGGAGGTACCTTTCCGATAGGCCGATATCAATTTTTGGCAGTTGCACCCCCGTGCCACGTATCGACAGCTTGACAAATAATGATATATCCTACGGTAATCGGTCACGTCTCGTCGGCAAAATGAAAGTTTAGCGAAAAGAAATTGGATGTTGGTCGCACCAAAGATATGCGATTTTGCATCGAGTTTTTTACGTGGTGTCATACCAGTTTTATTGTGCTTTTACGTTTTGTAGGTTTTTCGAAGAAAAAATGTATACGAAAAAAATCTATAAGTCACGTTTTGAATTTTTGATCAAAGAAAAATATGTTTAAATAAAAATAAATTTTTAAGACCACATATCTTATTTTCAATAAAATATCCTACTTTTTTTAGTAAACTTATTTTTATTTTACAAATAAAAAAATACGTATTCAAAGGTAAACTGTCAAATTTAGATATACCAACCAAAGTCAATCAGAATAAAATGTATACTTTTTGTTCCTATCTATATTTTTTATTACCTAACTAGGTTTAGGATATTATGTTCACCTACAACAAGTCTTTTGGTATTGAACTGCAGATAGCACCAAATTGTCTACGGTGAATTGTGTGTCGTACATTATACGAAATAATATTATAGGCTTTTTGTTTGACATGCGTTCGTAGACATGTTGTCATATCGTGTAAGCTCTTCAAACAAGTATAATATATTTTCCTAAAAACCACCCATACGCATACAAATACATAAAATATAAAATAAAATATTCCCGGCTTTTTCTTTATACATTTCAGACTGCACAAACGTCCATTAAACCTTAACGGATCCTTAAGCATTAAATAGAAAGTAGTAACCCATGACCCACAATCGGGCCATTTTAACGAGCCGTTAAATTTATCAAATTTTTATGCAACCCAGTATTATAATAGCTGGTTTTCAAATAGTTTATTCAAAGTTTAGATAATAATGTTCTAACTATCTATATAGGTAGAGCGAGTGCGTACAAAATTATCTCATAGTTATTATATTCAAAGGATGAAAAAGGTACATTTTGTAATTTGCATACATTTCTTAAAAGAACAATAAAAATGTAAAAATTTAGATACCTACCCAGATAAAAAAAAAAAAACAACACATTTCGAATATAATATTAATATAAAAATATGTATATTTTTTTTTACCAACTTTGTGAATTTATGATACTAAACAAAATACCATTTACGTATAAATATTACAATAATGACTATTATAAGGACCTTATCGGTTATTAAATATTTAAAAAAAAAAAAAAAAAACGTATTGTAATAACATTTAATACATTCAGCTCACGAATAAGCCTTTAAAATCTAGCTCACACTTTTCTATATCTGGCCAATCAATTGTTCTCAGAGGACATGACAAACTAATAAATTCCACGTCTCAGGTCTTTGCGTGACACGGCGCAATACGCAGAGGGAGGCGGGGAGAAACAAAGCACTGCACCGGCACCGCACCGCACAAAAACTCATTTTTTAATCATTGTTATCACTGCGCGACTACTAAAACTAATCGATATGTACGTGGCAAAAATGGTTTAATAGACACAATCGTTAAAATATTATCGTGGCGTGATACCCACCGAGCGACCAATGCGGTCGTATTATATTATTATTACTATACTTTAAATGCGCAGAAACGATTTCATAAAATATGCACTCATGGTCGACATATACGTATAATATAATATACATAATAAAGGTACAATCGCCGGGTATTGCGGGGGCGGCGGAGATTCCCGGGCTGGGGGGTGGTGGAGGTTAAACAATAATCGTCCGGTCGGTCACGCATATACAACAATTTCATAACTCGGCGGCGGCGGCGGAGAGAAAACTACACGAAGTCGGTTGTCGTCGCAATGACGTCGACGTCACAGTTATTATTATTATTCAAGTACCTAGGTATATTGTCGCGATATTATATTAACTGCGTTTCACGTATACCACATAGCGTATACCATCTAAAACTACCAATTAGTATATCATTATTATATTATTATTAGTATTATTATTATTATTTTATACCTATTATATGATTATTATGCAACAAAAGATGTTTTGGGTTTTTGACGTCTGAGAACGACGGTATAGATATTATCGATTTCCAAACAACGGAAGAGAAGAAGAGGGGAGAGTAAGAAGCGTAGGAGAGGAAAAGGCATTATTTTGTTTAGTCCCAAAATACAACGCAAAAAATAACAAAGAAAATAAAATAATAATAGAATAATACGGAATAATAATATGTTTTGATGCTAAAGTTTTAGTAGGTAAATTTTATTAATTTAATTGGACCCTCTTCCCCCTGGCAGAAAAAAAAATGAAAACCGAGTGACCCCATAATATGTATACTGCTGGCCCCCTTTACCCCCACTTTTGACCACCGCCCAAGCACACCTGGTGACGGTGACGACTGCTCTAGCCACTGCCCGCGACAATTGCACATGTCGTGTGGTCTGCCCGCGTAGCCCTCGACGCTCGACGCCACAGCAGCCGTCGGCCAAAATGCACGCGCGCTCACATCACACTCACACACCTTTTTTCGTTTATTTTTCATATTCTTTTTTTTCAATTTTTTTTTTTATTTCCTCGCCCGTGTGAAGCCGAGCACCTGGCCGCCGTACCACCACCCCCACCGTTCCCGCCCGCACACGGGAACTGTTCACCCTAAACGCGGTGGTGGTTATACCTATCCCCTTCCGGAGCCGCCACCGTGTTTTTCGACAAATTTTCACCGTGGCACGCGACACACGCACACAGCAGACGCGCATAATCATAATAATAATGTGTACTCACTACTCACGTTAGAAACGTGGCAACGTCACATTACTCATCCGCCGTCGCCGCCGAAGACTGGTGTTCATTTTTTACAATAATAATAAATAATTCTTTGTACTTACCTATTTATAGAAGACGACGACGACGACGACGACGAAAACGACAAAGGGGAAGCGAGATAACGGAAAAAAGTACAAAAAATCTTATCGCAAAATACATCAAACAGCAAAACGCAAAAAAAAAAAAAAAATGTTTTAACGCTTTATTACCAGTCTCCACGGGAGGTGATAGCAAAAGCCGCACAACACCATCGTGTTCCGTGCTCGGAGCGAAATTCATCGGATTATCACCCGCTTACAATATGCAGCAGGGAAAATAAAATATAATATTTACGCTGTTGTAGCAATATCGAACGACGTCTTTTTAAAATCAAACGAAAATTCGCTCTTCGGGAGTGGTGATTTAAAATTGTACTTGACGCTACAGCTGACTGAACAAATCGACAAATAGTAAGTGAGTGATTACTGATTACGAATACAACGAAAATCATGGCCGCGATTGATGGACGTTTTCCTAATCCGTGCTTTGCAGGAGGTCCTTATAATAATACGTCTATAGAGTGGAAATAACAAGTTATCAGAGTTATCATTCATTTTTTTTTTTTTACGAATTTTCAAATGGTGAAATTATACGCTGTTCAAAGGCCGTGAGGGAATAGCACATACAGAAAAATGCATATTTTTTTTTGTCTGTACATAAAACGTTGAATTTCAAGCAAAACATAATATTTTTTTAAGTTTTTTAAAACAATATTGCAAGCATCGAGATATTCGATTGTTTTGAATATTTTAACAGACATATACTATAACAACAGTTTTTAATTTTTTTTTTTTTGTTTTTATTTTTAAACTAGGAAATTGTACAATCTGTAAGTTAATGTTTATAATAAGCACAAGTGAAGAAAGAATTAGAAGTAAAAACAAATAATATGAGTAACATAACAACAAGTTGAGAAGTTAGTATTATTTACATTAATTCGGACCGGGGTTTTGAGTGAAGAGGCCATCCATTGATGGGACTTCATGACATGTGGTAGTTTTTAAATAATACGAAACAGTTACAATTTACAAATTATTATTAAAAACGAAACCAAACAAATAAAATTGCTTAGTAGTTAAATCTACTGTATAATTATTATATCGATGTAGGTAACATAAGGTGTCTTTACACCATCTGTGTCAAATGTCCACATTAAATTAGGTTTATTTTAAAATGTCGATATACTCTTCATTACACCCAAAGACGTAAAAACATACGGTGATATTAACATACACATCACTATTATAAGACCAATAGATGATATAATCTATGATAAACGATAGAAATATACACATAAAATCGACTCCATGAAGTCGGCCTCCTCATTGGAAGTAGCTCAATGAGAATTAAATGTTTGTTAAGCTTAAGCACACAATTGTGTAGAAAATCCAGACAACTTCTATTAAATTACAGTTGAAAATATTTAGTATAGTCAGGAGAATGAAAAGTGGCCGTTGATGAGCGCTCTTCTGGTGGTGAATTTGTTGTGATGGTTTCTTCAGCTTATACCTATATTATATATATAGTACTATATACTGCAATCACACATCCAAAGTCACAATTTTAAGGCTCGGGTTATACCCTTGGCCCGTGCACATAATATAGGCGCGAAAAGGGTGCGTGCTTAGCCCACCTGTTGAAAACTCACCTCTATAACAAATATTAGTCGAAAACCAGTTTTACTTCCATTAGACGTTATATTTATAACATATAGATGTTACTAACAATGAGTTTTTGTCATCTGTTTTCACACATTCGATAGGTACATAAAGGTGACAAAACGCTGGTAACACGCATTAGCCGTGACCTGTGAGTCGAATATAATAATATACCTAATCAACTATACAATAGGCACATCACGGGGTATATAGTACAAGCTCTAACAATATAGTATAAAGTCCTATCGTATAACGACTTACGGATACGTGTCTGACTTTCGAAGTCAGCTTATAGTCAGCTTTAAGTTAGGGGGTGTTGCAAAATTTAAATTTAAGTTAATGATTGTTGCAATAACGTTGTTATTATTATAAATATCAAATGACTTGTATTATACCATACGGCGATACAGCGTTGCTTCTATATTATTGTTCTGTGATTAGTGTTTAAAGTTTCTCGCCAGCTAGTAACTGCGATAATTATACAGCTTCATCGGTTAGTCGCATGTCCTGGGGAAACGCAGTCTTCGAGCCTGCCTTTTTCTTCTCGTCGTCTGAACTATCTGATCCTCGATCAAACAACAGTTTTTTCGTCACCTGCGTTACATTTCGGGGAAACGAGTCCATAGAAAATTGAACACGTATATTTACGAGTACATCACTTCCGGCCCTCGTCACTCATTTCCCGGAGATTTTCAGTGCGTTTTAAGGGTAAGACACACAACATATAAGTCACCTAGCTGTGTATATTATTCACTGCAGGTTCTTTATCGTACTAGAACGTATCTACAAAAGTTATTAGATGTTTTTTTTTTTTAGTTGTGCCTAATGAAATGGGTTTTAAGGTTAAAATAAAAAAAGCTTGATGAAATATAGTTACTTGATGATTACCAAGTCTCAAATATTCAAGAACAAATATTTTTTAAAAATGATTCATCGACTGAACACACTTAGAAATTCCAAAAATCAGTATTTTAATTAATTCTTAACTTTATCATAACAATATGTTGAGAGACGTGATTAAAAAATCAATATGTATTATGTACTGCACTGAGGCCAGAGGGCAGAGACGTATTTAGGGGGTTTAAAAAGGGCGCTCACACTGGGCGTTGTCATTTTTTTATATGGGCATATTTGCGATTGTAATTTTTTGTAGTCAATATTGTAATCTCGTTGGGAAACTTTTTTATTTATCTCGTTATTATGCACCGATGAATCATAATAATGTTATAACGACGTACGGAAAAGCACTGTGCCTCGAGTAAGTGCTGTGATTATTATGTTCCTTGATAGCAAAATGTTAACATTCATGTATGTATGAGAGAGAAGAAAGTATTACCCAGAATCAAGAAATTCTGAAACTTATTTAACTTAAATACATTCAAGTACATATTGAAGTATAATATACTTTTGTCGTGTCACCTAAGCCTGGATTAAAGTATAGGCACTTGCCTAGGACTAGACGGGCGCTTATAAACTGCGCCCACATTAAGCAAGTAGTAAAAATACTATAGTAAATTGCACCCGGGATTTTTTGGTTTCTAAAATAGGTATAGTAAATTGCGTACGGGATTTTTTGGGATCTAAAATGGTTACAATAATTTGTGCCCATAGTATCTAATAAGTGACCTTAAACTCATCGTTACCTATTAAATGTTTTTTAAAAATATTGTTGTTTATTTATTGGTGGATAAGCCGAACGCTTATCGCTATAATCGTTATGATATCAATGCATTTTAGCGTATACAACGACTTTACGTAAAGATAATATTTTAGTAAGTCGTTTACGCGCAACAGTGAAACATGGATATTATTCATACCTACTGGATTTAGCCAGAATGAAAATTATGTTATAACTACAAAACTTATAAATTTTCAAAATTAAAATGTGAGTTGTCTTCGGGTGAAACAAAGTGGTGATGTTGTGTAAAAACGTGTATTGAGTCCCTAAATGACTATCATAAAAATAATATTTCTTTGGGCGGAATTTACTACACAGAAATTTGTACTTGAAAAATACCGGGCGCAATTTACGTTTGCCCGACTAGACAGTTAGATGGGCTATTGCTTTCTAGTCATACTCGTCATAATATTCAAAACTGAAAATGTTTTTATTTAATGATATGTAATTAATAATATTTGTATGACAATATCGTAAAAATAGAAATTCAGATAGATTATCAATTTTATAAATGTATACCTATTGATATAATATTTTATATCTATTAATATATTATGATAATAAAAGACAACATGCGTTCACATCGTTTGAAAACTCAACAGCCCTCACAATGTTAACATATCTTAAAAGTAAATAGCTGTGGATGGTGTTTTTAAAATATCTAGTCTTAAGAATGTTTCTGAGTACTGCAGTTGGAATTTATTCCGGGGAACGGTCATACAATCCATTATGTCAGAGGAAAGATTACATGCGTTAACATGATTAACGATTGAAAATAAATTTTTAAATATCACTGATATAGATAGAATGGTCAATGACTTTAGCTAGCAAAAAAATAAAAAAAAGGATTTTTTTAATTTAAATTTGAATTATAATATTATAATACCTACCTACTTAAGATTGTTTTTAAGTATACGTAATCACTAGGTAATCATACAAATGTATATTTATGCATTATTTGTTTCTGCAGATAAAATATAAAATATTGAATTTTTTTTTCAAGATCACCACGTTATTGTTATACAAAATGTATTTAAAATGATGTGCCTAAGACTGTGGTCAGGCTTAATCCGACCACGGTTAGCCATTTCAAATATATTAGAGACAACATTATTTTATTTTATTTTACAATACGGGACGAACCCTTTAATACATGCATATATTATTATAATTCTGTATCATCTAACATTATCATTATATTATTATTGGCTAAAATATGTTATCGTTTATTAAGAGGTCCAAACGAAATCGAAATAAATACAATTTTCAGTACGGTATAACATGTGCCACGAGCGTTGCACAAGCGTAGAGTATTATTCCTAATTATGGATATTTTAGGCTTATCATCGTTCACTCTGACGGCCGACGGCAGCAGTATCGTTTGAATGTTTGTATACGGATGTCAGGTATACCGTTTTTAACTACTGATTCTTGTATTGTACAATATTCTATACAGCATTATTACTGTATATTATAAGACAGTCTTGTTTTAGTAGTCTTACTAAGAACATCGACGCATCAGTGAAATGTTCGGCTTGTATAGAGGAATTCCGCAATAGCCAAGACTCTGCGGCGACGGCGACAGGTCGCGTGTCACGATAAGCCAACAAAAATACATCGTATTTTGGTGGCTAATAAATTGTGCCAAAACTGCCCTGTCTTGACATGGTAAAACGTGCAAGTGTGATTTTCCTGCTATGATTTTGTATATTGATATTCATCAGAACATCGTGCAGTGTTAATTCGTAATATTTTGATAATTATTATGTACTTAACTAGAATTTTTGCTGGAAACTATTTATCTTAGTATGTCACGATATTCTTAAAAATCTGTAAGGCAAAATCCTAACCTTGGTATATAATTTGAAAGACCAAACAGGCGCAACGCGTAATACCACCTGTACCGGACGTTCTTGTTTTCGGCCAAAATTTATCTTTTGGCCTAAGCCCAAAATCCGCATTTTCCCAAAATCCAAAAAAAGAAGATTTAGCTTCAACCCATAGAATTATTATTCATTATTGACGATAAAAACATTTTGGTTAAAAATCACTTACCAAGTACACATTTTTATTGAAATGTATTTGGTAATTGGATTATAAATATTTTTTTTTAATCAAATTTAATGGAGTAGGTATATACGTCTATAAGTATGTTCAAGTATACCTATAACTTATGAAACAGTTTTTTTTAATAATAATTAGTATACTCGTCAATATTATACAGTTGATAAAATATACAAAATATATACAATATACATATTTATATGTTGTTTAATTAGTATAGACATTTAACTACTGCTATACTATAAATTACAAAATGTATAAAAATTGTAATTATTTATCACAGTATGACACATATATTTAATAAACTCGTATTGTGGTTCTGTATATTTTCAAGTGATTCGTAATTCCATAAATTTGTCACTTCGGTAAGTAATGCTACTCTTTTACTTTAAAAATAATTGTGATATTAATTTTAACTTAATATTTATTGAACTTTAATATTTGTATCTCAAATCGATAGTTTATTCCTATTTAAACAATTAATTTCATTGTTTCACGTGCGTCGCATAGCATACAAATGTGCGGCCATTTTTAAACAAAATATTTTTATCGTTTAATATAAATAATATTTTTGTGGTTGATAAGCAAATCATCCTTTTTGAGTTTACCACATGGTAAGTTTAGGGAGTAAAAACGGGTTCGTTTCGGCACTTTTGCAGACAATGTCTACTGGATAACAAACCATTTCCGGTAATTAAAAGAGAAAAAACACCTCTTTTCACAATAAGTTTAAAATATAATTCTATAGTATCCTGTAAATGTTTTTATAATATTAATAATAAATATTAAATTGCATTTCTATATGGTTTATTAGAAGTTTGAATAAAAAATAGACTCTTATTCATCCTTGATGGTAAATTTATTGTAGAATTAAATCATATTATTTTATTGATCATTAAAATTGAAGACAAAAGAATTATAATATGTATAACTAAATACACAGTTAATCATTTATACGAGTTGTTGAAAGCATACGTTATTATTTGTTGGTTTTATATAGTAAATTAATATTATATATAATCTTACTCCACAATGTACCTACCGAGTGTATAAGCTTTTATAAATTAATTTGAATTTAATATAGGTAAATATAAAAAAAAAGATCAATATAGGTACCTACTAAGAAATTGCAGATGGTTCATAAAAAAATTGATAACTCGTAATATCGTATAAATACAAGCTGTATTTGGCTTTTTTATTCGATTCAAATCTTTTAACCTAATAGTAGCCGTACACTATACATGGCACATCATATTATATATATATTGATCGAGATCAAAAGTAGTGAATAGAATTGAGTGAAACGAAATCTGCATCAAAGGGGGAGGAACATGCATTTTAATTTATTTTTATGCCGATGCATTTATTATTATTATTATTCGTATTATATTCATTTTCAGGCAGTATAATGGAGTATGATATTTTAGTATCGCTCGAAAAGACATAGAAATCAAAAGCATAGTAAGTTTTAACGAAGAGTAAAATGCGCTCTTAAAAAAATGTCTGTACGTGCGGTCGTAAATTAAAAAAACGTTCCAGAGACGGGCAAGACGCTATAAAACTGATCGTATATTGAAATCCAGCCAAATCTGTTTATTACGGTAGCAGAGTAGACAATAAGAAAAATCGACAATCAGTTAAATAAAAAAATATAAAAACCATCCGACCAAAATAACTATCTTTTAATTTATGCAAATATCAATTTAAATAATCGACAGGCTGAAAGAACAAGATAATTCAATATATTTTTAACAACCTGCAGTGATGTAATTATAATTACTCGTAAATCTATTCTCCTAAATGTATGTATATTGACAAAGCTTTGTGAGCTTTATTTCAAATTAAATTGTATTCAATGTAGTACAAATGAATGCAAAATAGATCAATTTGAACATACCTCATTCAAAAAATTATATAATATGATTGATAGGTGCACTATAAAATATTATATTATATCATACTTATACTTATACTATGCATCATACAAGCTCTAAGTGTAGTATATTAGAGTTAGTTTTGATGCTAAGCAAGTTTATACGAATATCAGTCGTAAAATAATTTACAACAACTATACGAATTCAATAGCGAATCAACCATAACATTTTGGACCTCAGATAGTTTACAAAATGAAAAAGACGATATTCTGAGGATGTTTAAATACGGTTTAGGTCCAATATTCTATCAGTTACTAATACATTATTAATCATTTCATTTTTCAAACCATTAGTTTTATAATTTTAAAATAAATCATTCTATTTTAGTATAATATACTATAATATTATATTGTTCAATGTATACATATATTAAATTATTTTTGTTTGTTTACTACTTTTGCAGTCGTTATAGCCTAATATATCACATTTAACTATGTATTTAATATTATTTTTATGTTTTCCTCAGAGTTTGCATGTGATTGTATCATGCATTACATTAGCGGTTCCCCAAAGTGTGAGCTGTGGTGCCCTGGGGCGCCACGATGTCTTTACTGGGCCCCCGCCGCTCTACCGAAAAAACTTTATATGACCAAAAAATAAATTTGAAAATTCAACCATGGCGGTAATGGACATAATTACGATTAAATAAATAAAAATGTATAATATATTATGTATAGTTTGAAATAAATAAATATTTTCATATTACCCAACACAATCTTTAACGGATTTTATTTAATTTTGCTATTTTTATGAAGTCATGAAATGACTCGGAGAAGGGCGCCCTGAGAAAACCTCGATTCAAATAGGGCACCGAGGAACCAAAAAAGTTTGAGAACCTCTGTATTATATGATCAAAGTAGAATAATTATATTGTTTGTTATATGACAACAATCATTCCACAACGTTTAAAAAAAATAATTAACATATAAATGTTAAATCACCAATTATGATACTTAGGACCAATAAATTTGGGACTAGAGTCAAAACTCGTGTTTCTATAAATTACTTTTTTCAAGCGGAAAGTGTCAGTGAATTAGCAAACAAAGTTTTAAATGAACTCCAGAGTCCGCTTTTTAAAACTCTAAAACAATAACGGTCGGAAACTAAGAACTACTCATATTTTTAAAATTTATTAGCCTCGGCTACAGGAAATGGGTGGTCATTTCAGCCGTACCAATTCTGGAGCAAATCTTAATGGTTAACCGAAAACTTTTTTCTCGCATTACAAAATTATAGTAGTTTGAAGAAACCTTTCGTCGAGTCCCCACTTACTTTTAAAATGTGCAATTGGTGGTGTTTCAGAGACCTTTATGTAGAATTCATCACAACGTCAAAAGTACGGTTGAGTTATGTTCATTCTTCGTGGACTACCTCAATATGTGTCATTTAACACGTATCGTAATAAATAAAATCAATCAAAACTTTCGGTAAACTTGAAGAACAAATTACATGACTTTAACAAATAATCTGTTTTGGCTGTTAAAATTAAACGTAAATTGTAGTTTAAGAAATAATAGTGCCTGTGGCCTCCTCCAAAATGGTTTTAGTCAAAATTGTATTTGCAAAGTTCAAAGTTTAAATTGTGTCTTTACATACCTACCTAATATTCAATTAATCTAAAGTGCAAATATAGTATAATCGTAAATCGTAGATGTATGCTTAGTATTGCTCACTATAACTGTGGTTTGTTAAAGAAACGCTGATTCAGTCACCCGAATTAATTAAATAGGTATGATTATGAGAATATCTCAAGATTAAACAAATAACTATAGGTTCATAATACCTACATATTATACACTATTGACATAATAGAGAAAATATTATCTTTAGATTACTATTGTTTTGTTCATCGTTGTCAAATGTCAATGTATACCACCTACTATTCTTTGACACTGATATTTCTATTTTTATTACATTTTAAGATGAATTTGGTACAAAAAAATCGGTAAATCTGTTACGCGTCATAATATTATATTATAATATACATATTATACTTTAATGCTTGCGTTGCATACTCTCGGCTTTCTAATTTATCCTGCACTCCATTAATTAGTTTGGGAATGAAACTGACACATATCAAAAGATTCAAAACCCCCGACACGTATAGTATATTTTATTATATTTACATTACTGATAGGTAGTTAAAAATTAATAACATATTTAGGTACGTATTGGATATTATTAATATGCAACGGCAACAACGGACTAATGAATTTTTTTGTATTTTTTTTTTCTCTAGATTCCAACTAGTATATACTTCAAATCCTTTTTTTCAACGTTATTTAATTTATACATAAATTATAATATCCACCGAATTTCATTAAATTATATGAAACCTGGGCACAGCAGAAACCTAATATAACCAAATAATTCTGCGGAACAAGCGACCGAATTAGGCCCACAGGCAAACTGTCTGGGGGAATACGCCGAAAAACAAGTATTAAAACAATCAGTAGAGGACAGAGAACGATTCCGTGAATTTAAGGAATTATTAATATTTTAATAATCCCCAAATTGCATATACTTAAACACACAACTTCGTTAAATTTTTTTATGCAACCTTGCCCCTTAACATTTGCTCACTCTCGTTATTATAAATTAAAATAAGAATATAGATTATATTTATCTTAAACTTTATACAAAGTTAAATTTATGAGTTTTTGACGATTGATAATGTGGTTGTCATACGAATAATTACAATATTTTGGTGCCGAATTAAAGGATATAGGTATGAATTTTTCAAAAGAATCTATGTTATATTTTTTAATCATAAGGAGAAATAAACCCTAAGTCCAAGAAGGACTATATCGAATACGATAACAATGAGTGATATGTATAAACTTATATTTTTCCGAAAGTCTTATTTTCAAAACAGCAAAATCTTTTATTGCACACAACTATTTGAAAGTTAGTATCATAGTGTATGAAATAGAAGTATTCATTAATACACTCACTCATTGGCGTAGACAGGGAGTTAGGGGGTTAACCCCCCCCCTATTAACTTTCCACCCTTAAAAAATGTAGGTACTTTTTATATTATTTTTATATGAAAACTGTAAGAAACTTAGTTTAATTTACACTTCACCCCCCTCCCTTTCATAATCCTCGCTACACCACGCTGAACTTACTTGTTTTTTACATGTTATTCGCTATGGTTTAAAACCATGCCATACCTATACAAATTTAATTAGTGAAATCCTGTTTAACGTAAGGCATAATAATTACCTATTTCAGAAAACACTAACGTTTTTGAAAATATTTCTTTTACAAAACATTGTATAAAAAAATTTTATTTTTCATCGTTATCATTAAATTTGTTCTCTTTTAAATGAAAACATTCCTTTTTAATTGCAGAATGTTATTCGGAATATTTCGATCTACCAAAATCAAATTTCGAACAAGTAGTTTATTACTATTAAGTCTTATAACTTTATAAGTATTTAAAGTTTAGATGAGCGGAGTAGTGGACCAACATTTACAGGGGTACACCTCTACCACTCCACTCAACTCCTCATAACATGAAATACTTATAAGTTAAGTGTGTGTAGCACCCAAAACAATAAATGATAAATAAATATTATAATATTTATAATATTTTATACAATTTACATAACTTGGATGTCCCAAATTCCGTTTGAAATAGTCGGTCCCGATAAGGAACAGATCGATAAGCCCCTCGTCTTAATTATTATATGGCGACCTAGTAAGATAAATAAATCAAGTTATACATTTATAATATTGTATGTTATATTTTATAAAAAGTTATAGGTAGTGTAAACCAAAGAACCATTAGATATTTATTGGAGTTAATTATCATGTACAATTGATGAGAAAAAAATTGTCGATATTCTCGAAATAGACATGCGAATACAACAACTGCAGTCGACTATCATGACAGACGTTTATACCGTTTATAGCCGTTTTTTTTTTTTAAATTATTAATAATATTCCGCCTTACGGACGCTAAACTGCCATTTTGAACCATCAATAAATTATAATTCCCATTATGTCATCGTGATGGAAATATCATATAGAATGCTACGAGATTTATGAGAAATGCTCCTTTAACATTAAAACGGTAGACATGCTAATAAGTTAAATGTTATTATATACGATGTATAATATATAAAATATTAAAATTAATATAAATAGAATTTTTTACGTTAGCCGACAGAAAATGGCGTGTAGACGAATGGCGATACTGTATCTTTACAGGACAGTAATATTGTCGTAACAAATATTACACAGAAAACGTTATAGGAAAATGAAGTGGGTATATCATAAGCATAACAAACGAAAACGAACTTTCGTGAGATAATATTTAAGAGGAACAAGCGGCGGTTGTACGCATAAGACGACCGCGACGTGGATAAAAGTTAATGGTGAATAAAAAATAAAAGATAAGCACGGGTTACATAGGGTTATATGCGAAATACAATTTACACTTGGCCGTTTTCGAGATTTATGGGATGCGTTAAAAAAAAAGATTGAAAATATTTAAACATCCTCCATAGTGTAATGCGTTTTATCGATTTTAAATAATAAATATTACGAAAAATCAAAATCCAGTTATTTTTTCAACCCTCCAAGTATAATTTAGCTTAAACAAGATTGGACGCACTGAATAAATAAAAAAAAAAAAAAACAAAAAAAATTAACGATATTATACAAGAGACCTTTTTCGGTGTGATTTTTTTTTCTTTTATTATTATTAGTGTTATTAAACTACATCGCCTACTTGCTAACTTTTTTTAATGGCGACAAGTTTCTAAATGACCCAATTTGATTTTTTTAGATATCGCGCAAAGCGTAAAAGCTATTAGTTTTATAGGGACGCGTTTTTTGTTACTCTTTTGTATCAAACACGCGTCTTATAGGTACAGTTATTCGAGATAAACTTTATTCACAAACGATCCTCGTGAATATATCATATACACACGCGCGCGTATTGAATTAATCGAAACTTCCGTCCGAAACGTTAAATTTGATAAAGCATTTGCTCGTACATTTAAAAAACAAAATCACCTGAAAATCGATTACCGTTGTAACGCGCTAAGAGACATGGAAAAATGTGAAAAACGTATTGCGCACGAACTAAATATTAATTTAAAACCCGGAAGATAACACTAAAAATATTATAAATAATATTATCATTAATCGGTAAAATAAAATATTATATTTTGGAAAATATATTATGTCGATGTACCAACAACGTTCGAGTCGCTGCACCGCAAACCAAGTTTGTACAAGTTACACCAAAATGCGCGTGTTATTATTTCAACAATAAATTATTTAATCGATGATGTATACTAGTAATATTAATAACCATGATATGACCATGAATTAAGATACCTCTAGGTACTGGATACGGAACGGGAGGAGATAAACTGAATAGACTAGTTACTAACATGACCTGTCACGCCGCTTAGAACACTTTATTTAGCCCTTAGTGTATAATTATTTCATATACAATGTATATCAGGACTACCACAGAAAAATCATTGACTTATTCATGATGACATAGTATAATACACAGGTACCTACTAGTTTTATTGCTTTAAAATCAACGATATAATAATAAATACAAATATTTAATTAACTAATCACAATTTTTAATTTGCATAGTTATAGTTACAAATAAATTAGTTATTAGAGCTAGTATACTAGAATATATTCTTGACACACAGCAGATGTGTCTTAACACATTTCAATTTAATTTCTTTTTACATCCATTATATTATCCTAATTTGTGACTATGGAGTAATTATTATTATGTCGTATTAAAAATGAAGTGCGTTACTCGACTATTTTTCTTGAGTATAGTTTTCCTTGGATTTTCCATACCCACCCATTGTATTGCAGCAAGCATAATATCTCAATGTACAATGAATTATAATTTCAAAACAACGGCCGTGGAAGCGTAAATAATACCGAATGCAATATATTTCTACAAGAGACTTGTGGGCTGTGAATAGTAACTTAGTGCATCAGTCACCTGTATTATTTACAGGTTCCTTGTATACAGAAATAGCAAAAAGGTCATACGACTCTACGACGGTTATTTGTATTTATACGAAAGCGCTACATATTATGTGTGTTTTTTAAGTAAATCATTGGTAAAATAGTCACGCGACATATAAATATTAACTATTATTATTTTACATTATTGTCGCTTCGTATAATACCGTCAATAAGTAGGTAGGTAATCATATTTTATATCTTATGTATGGGTGTTATAAACTGCACTATACAATCAATGACCTTATTGTACTAATTATTGTTACAAAATATTAGAGTTATAGGTTATGACCACGGTTTAAGATAAATTAACTGATCTCGCAATCATGAAATGCTTTCAAATTGATTTATAAAACAAATGTAGAATACAACTACCAGCGCCCATATTATGTCAACATTTCCTATAACATATTTTTATACTTATATATCTATAGTCGTAGACTTACGGTTTATTATATTATGATATCACCGTTTGAGAGTGCAATACATTATTAATTGTTGCTAGTAGTTTCATATGTCATCTTATCAGAGGCGTTGGCTATATCCTGCAGTAATAATCTTAAATCGTACTTAAGACTTTTTGTTGTAATAATTCATTTGTACGAGTACAATGATACGAATTCAAAATTTAAAAATCAGTAAATATTTGTGTTCTAGACCAAACAAGAAGAGATAATAACGCAAAAATAATATCCACATTTTATACCTAATTTGTTTGGTATTGAGTACCTACCTATGTAATATGTATCTTATATTTAATTTGATTGTAATGTAATGAAATGCGTATCTTGTGTGAATGTACATTTGTATTAATATATTTAGTAATTATTATTCGAGTGACAGTAAGACTTATAGCCATGTATAAAAAAAACTATGATTTCAATAATATTTGGACACAAAATACTATGATTATATAGGCTTTATACCACTTCCAGAAGTGAAACCCATCTGGAATAAATTAAAAGATAAATTAATGTGCAAACTTAAATTAAATATTTTGATGAATATTGTGTTTTTGGAAAACCGTGGATGCGTTTTGGGAATCGTTAGCAAACTATGGGAAGGATCCTTTATTCCCAATGTAAATGTATTCTTCTGTGAATCCTACATTTCTACTTCGTTTACTATATGTTGTGACCGGAGTTCTTGGTCCTAAATACTGCTAAGTATTGCTATTTGCTTGATACTTAAATACTATAATAATTTTAATTTCTAAACAATCAATTAGGTGCCTATACTTTTTATTATATAAATATTTATTTAATCTAACTCTTAAATTAAATTTCCTTCGAACAATACACAATTAGAAACGTATTATCTTTGTAACAGAAAACCGTCTTGATAACACTAATAGATTATGAGACTCAATATTTCAAAACATTTGGATATAACAATCTCTTCAATTCATAATTTTATATCACTCGTACTATCTGTGGTGTTATTATGTTATTGTAGCCTGTAAAAGTATACATTCCAGGGTAGAGTGCGAATTGAGGTCTACGCATTACCCGTTTCCGCCAAAACATTTTTTTTTAAAGAAGTTTCCGTTAGTATTGTCTGTGAACCATATAATACCACAGAATTGGAATGTAAAAAAAAAAACAATAAAAAAATGTCCTAATCATTACAATTGTTATAATTACACCTACATATCAAAATTAACAGAAAATATTTATTTTTTTTTTAATAAATAATGAACGGATTTAAAAAATGATTAATCACACAGTGTTAATTATTAGAGTATAAACTAGGTACAAATATTAAATATTATAGTAATTATTAGTATGTTTCTGTATATAAAGTTGCATTTCATACAAATATGTCATACAAGTACTAAAATACCTACCTAAATATTAATGTTTAAAAAAAAAAGGGTTATCGATCATCTTACTATATAAAACGTGAACCCGAGGGCGCGCCCCGCGGTCCTTTTTCGCATCGTACTTAAGGGACGGCCAATGGGGAGCCCTCCCGGCGGCGGCGGAGCCGTCGCTGCGTTATCACTCCTCTTATCGCTTTTCACCGTTTTTCTCGAAATTCACGATTTTTTTTTCAAAACTTTCGACTCATACCCCCCTCGGGGCCTCGGTCGGCCCCGTTTGGACCTTATTCGTTTTTCTCGGTAAATTTACAGTCGGCGCGCGGCCCTACTTTTTTCCCGGGGGGCCCGACGCGGCCGATATCGCGTGCGATACGAGCTTCGCCGTCGAGCGCGTTTTTTGCCGTTTTTTTCGACAATTCGAGTCTTAGGCGTTTTAGGGCGTATCGACCGCCCCGTTTGGATCTTATTCGCGTTCCCGGCTAAATTTATACCCTACGCGCGGCCCTACTTTTTCAAAAACGAGTCCCCCGGCGGACGAATCGAACGCCGAGGGCGCCGCGTCGTCGCCGTTTCGACGGTTTTCCCGACTTTTTCGACTGGAGTCGCGTTCGGCGCTTTCGCGAGACGTCCGACCTCCCCGTCGGAGCCGTATTCGCGTTCCCCGCTAAATTTATAGTCGCCGCTTGGCCCTACTTTTTCAAAAACGAGTCCCGTGGAGGAGCGGCGTCGCTTAAACGAGAGTAGGTACCGATGGGGTATCGATATATACAGGCATAAATACATGCGTCCCGAGGTTCGATTTTTTTCGCGAATCTCGCGTTTTGAACGTCCGAGGGCCGCGGACACGGTCGTCCGCTCGCCGACGCGGTCGGATCGCCCGATCAAACCCCCTTTGACAGCCGTCCAAACGGCGTTCGCCTTTCGCGGGGACGGCGACGCGGCTTAATAGTCATAGATTTGACTCCAGTTTACAACTCGGTAGGTGGCTCGGTAGGTTAGGCGTTAGGTTAGGATACTCGTAGGTCGTGCGTTCGATTCCGGTCCCCGGGATTATCGATAATTTGCGGCGGCCGTGTTAAAATCGGAATTTTTTTCTCGAGTTTTTTTTTCGTCGTTTCGCCATCACTTCCGTCTTATCATATTTAACGAAAATGTTCCGATTTTTTTTCAAAATTCGAGTTTTACCGCCTCTACGGACTTCGGACCTCCCCGTTGAAGACTTATTCGCGTTCTCCGTCAAATGATTTAGCAGAGCGGACAGTGTCATTATTACTATACATGGGCGTGAATATAATATGCGACGAAGAGTTTGATTTCTCTTTTTTTTTTCGTTTTTTTCAAAAATTCGAGTTTTAGCTCCTTTTGGTCGTATTACCCTCCCCGTCGGAGCCGTATTCGCGTTCCCCGCTAAATTTATAGTCGCCGCTTGGCCCTACTTTTTCAAAAACGAGTCCCGTGGAGGAGCGGCGTCGCTTAAACGAGAGTAGGTACCGATGGGGTATCGATATATACAGGCATAAATACATGCGTCCCGAGGTTCGATTTTTTTCGCGAATCTCGCGTTTTGAACGTCCGAGGGCCGCGGACACGGTCGTCCGCTCGCCGACGCGGTCGGATCGCCCGATCAAACCCCCTTTGACAGCCGTCCAAACGGCGTTCGCCTTTCGCGGGGACGGCGACGCGGCTTAATAGTCATAGATTTGACTCCAGTTTACAACTCGGTAGGTGGCTCGGTAGGTTAGGCGTTAGGTTAGGATACTCGTAGGTCGTGCGTTCGATTCCGGTCCCCGGGATTATCGATAATTTGCGGCGGCCGTGTTAAAATCGGAATTTTTTTCTCGAGTTTTTTTTTCGTCGTTTCGCCATCACTTCCGTCTTATCATATTTAACGAAAATGTTCCGATTTTTTTTCAAAATTCGAGTTTTACCGCCTCTACGGACTTCGGACCTCCCCGTTGAAGACTTATTCGCGTTCTCCGTCAAATGATTTAGCAGAGCGGACAGTGTCATTATTACTATACATGGGCGTGAATATAATATGCGACGAAGAGTTTGATTTCTCTTTTTTTTTTCGTTTTTTTCAAAAATTCGAGTTTTAGCTCCTTTTGGTCGTATTACCCTCCCCGTTTGAATCTTATTCGGGTTCCCCGCTAAATTTATAGCCGGCGCGTGGCCCTACATTTTCACAGACGAGTCCCGGGAAAGAGTGGCGTCGCGGAAAAGAGAGTAGGTACCGTGTAAGTATCGCTAAATACAGCAATAAATACATGCGTCGCGTCGTTTTTTGCCGTTTTTTTTCTAAAATTCGTATCTTGGCCCGTTTTAGTGGCATTACACTTCCTGTTTGGATGTTATTGGCGTTCCCCGCTAAATTTATAAGCCGCCCGCTGCAGAGTCGGTCTGTAGGTGTACCAGGTACATGCATATTATAATATATAAATGTATATTTATCAAGAAATGATACACGGTGGCTGGGTTGGTTTAGTTAAATTATATATACTTTATAAAATATTATCCCAGCTCGAGTCGACGATGGATGTCACAGAAACAATAATATAAAATAATTATATATTAGGTATTATTAATTTGAGTATACAATAGGTAGGTTTAATCAAATTAATAAATAGATAATTGATAAATAACAATATTTAGATAATTGACAACCACAGCTATTGCTTTTATTATCTACATTTATGAGCAACGCACCTAAATCTTTGACATGGGCTCGATTAAATATTAAATAAATAATATACTATGTAGTAGGTAGGTACTTGATACAACTATTACAGTTTTTAGGTCAGTAAGATTTGGTTAGATTATAATACTGCTACAGATTATAAATAAAACTATACGAGTATTAATAAACAAAATTGAACTTTATGTATTTATTTAAAGTCTGGCAATTAGATTGTATAATGATAAGACTATATACTATTTGATATAACTTATAAAGGTAGGTTTGAATATGAGTATTATATGAAATAAACTATTTGTTATTATAACTATGGTTATTTTATACCTACATGAATAGACAATAGTAATATAACTAACCTACATGTATTTATACTACATAATATATTACAGTTTTTAGTTGAGCCAAATTATGTATATTAGTAAACAAAAAAATTACTAACTATATTATGTATTTATTTAAATTCTGGCAGTTAAATTGTATAATGATATGACATAATTAGATATTACTCAAAATATAAGTAGGGGTATCATGTATATTTACATGAGTATCAAATAAATAAAACAAATACATAATTAATAAATGATGAATAACAAATTGATACTGTATATTATGTACTTACATATGACCTATGTATTATAATATAGATGTATTATTACTATTATTATACCCATAGATGTATTAAGTGTACAATATAAACTACATTCATACACACTTGCATACACATAACAGATAAGTCATAACACAGTGATGCACCATTATAAATGTGCAATTATAATTACTAAATAATTTAAACTATCATAAATATCATATGACATAAAAAAATTGGTAGGTAGGCACATAATATATTATATACAGTCATACAATATAACAGAAAAATATTATGATAGTAGACCTACTCAGTAAGATAAATGCCACAAAATACAAACTATATGCATTGTATAGTGTATACATTTACACATACCTACGTTTAATAGGACAGTATTTTTCAGGTCAATCAAATTTGCTATTCATCAATAAAATTATATATTTATTAATTTGATTTAATTCTCATTATTAAATAAATATACATGGTAGGTATAACTTTACTATATATGTAAGTAATATCAAATAGTATAGAAAATATTATACAAATATTAAATAACTTTACTACCTACAAACTTTACTTAAATATATAAAGATCTTTTTATTTATTAATATCATAATATATATTATATAGAAACTGTAGCAGTATTTGTATGCTACATTAAATTATTAATTAATAATTACCAAAATAAGAATGTGGCTATTTGAGTACCTCAACAAATTAACTCACCTGACAACTGTAATATTATATTGATAGGTATGCATTTATTAGTTCATAACAGGGACTGGAACCGTACCAAAATTGACCAGTTTTGGACCAAAATCTTTTGAAAATCTTAGGACCGAAACCGGACCGGAACAATTGAATATATTTTTTTAAGAAAAGAAACCGAAACCTATATTTTGATGTAGAGGTTTTTCCGGAAAATGCAATAGATGTTTCATCTGTGGTGAAAATAGGTAATAACTAATAACTAATTATTAGTAATAATAAATAATTATAAAGTCGTAGACCTAAATTTTGGCGTAATGACGTCGAGGAAGGTGACTCGGTAGTCGGATTGCTTACGAAATGTTTTGAATTTTTTTTCACATAATTCATAACTTAATTTTGCGTTGTCAGTGACTGTAATGGACGCTGTCCCGGCCGCACGTTGCCTACCCGGTTAACATAGATGACTGACCTGCTAGACAACAAAAAAATCAGACGGTGGCTATATGATTTGCACAGACGCCCGAAATAATTTGAATTTTCTTCAAGTGATTTATTCTTTAATTTTGCATTTTCGGTAACAGTAATGAACGTCGTCCGCGATTCGACGCAGTCGGATTGCATACGTGATGACGTGCCCCAGCCGTCGAATATTGTCGGACTGCCTTCCAGCTCGACTACGACCAGAGTTGAGGAACGTGACTTTATATTAGATTTTCATAATCATGGTAGGTTCTGCGTTCTGATTCAATGTGCTGTAACGTCGAGTAAGGCGACCGACCTGGTAGACACCTAAACTAAAGGGCAGCTATAAAACTCGGCTGTCGCACATTGTCATATATCCTAGAAGTTTTACTAAGGCGGACGTCATTCGAGTTGACTGACCTGGTAGAGAGGAAAAAAATCGCGGCAACAAAATGATTTTGTACGGGATTTCGAATTTCCGGTGGCATTCGGCGAACGTTGTCGGCGAACGTTGTTGCTCACACGGGCTACCAAGTGGAACCACGGTGGTGCAAATCTCATGACACAACGACCGGCTAGAGACCGACGACCAGATGATATTTTTACTTAACTATCCGTTTTCGGTGACAGTAATGAACGGTGTCCGCGATTCGACGCAGTCGGATTGCATACGTGATGACGTGACACGCGGCCATCACACATTATCCGACACCCACAAAACTATGAACAACGTCGAGGAAGGTGACTGACCCGCTACACCCCAAATACTATTACTACGGCGAACGTCATTCTAGGTGACCGAACTGCTAGACACCCACAAAAATTACTATATTATTTTTTTACCAAATTTCGAATTTCTGGCGGCGTTGTCGAAAAGACTCTGCCCTGGCTACCACGTCGAACCACAGTGGTCCTAGCCTTATCACACATCCTTATCACCATACCTCCTCATCACCCATACACCGTGTCGGCTGAGACCCACGACCGCACCATGAGACCACCGCTGCTTCCGAAATCGACAACACTCGGGGCCCGGTCACGGGGGTCTGGGGGTGTCCCCCAGCGACGCTCGGAGAGCTAGTCTTATACTATAAAACGTGAACCCGAGGGCGCAGCTTGTGGAGTAAATCCGAACTGCTATAGACGAAAATGGAGCGAAAACGCGGCGGCGGAGCGTTATCACTAATTCTTATCGCTTTTCGCGGTTTCGACCTATTTACACGATTTTTTTTCAAACTTTTCGAGTTTTACCCACCTCCGGGGCCTCGGGGGGCACCGTTCGGACCTTATTCGCATTCTTCGGTAAATTTATAGTCGGCGCGCGGCCCTACTTTTTTCCCGGCGGGCCCGCGGCGGCGGATGTCGCGTGCGATACGAGCGCCGCCGTCGCGCGCGTTTTTTGCATTTTTTTTCGAAAATTCGAGTTTTAGGCGTTTTGGGGCGTATCGACCTCCCCGTTTGCATCTTATTCGCGTTCCCCGCTAAATTTAACGTCGAAACGTGGCCCTACTTTTTCAAAAACGAGTCCCCCGGCGGACGATTCGATCGCCGAGGGCGCCGCGTCGTCGCCGTTTCGACGGTTTTCTCGACTTTTTCGACTAGAGTCGCGTTTAGCACCTCTACGAGACGTCCGACCTCCCCGTCGTCGACGTATTCGAGTTCCACGCTAAATTTATAGGCGGCGAGGGTACCTACTTTTTCAAAAACGAGTCCCGGGGAGGAGCGACGTCGCTTAAACGAGAGTAGGTACCGATTGGGTATCGAGTAGGTACCGCTATATACGGGCATAAATACGTGCGTCTCGAGGTTCGATTTTTTTCACGAAGCTCGGGTATTATACGTCCGAGGGCGGCGGAGCCGGTCGTCCGCTCGCCGACGCTGTCGGATCGCCCGCTCAAACGCCCTTTGACGGCCGTCCAAACGGCGTTCGCCTTTCGCGAGCACGGCGACGCGGCTTAAGAGTCATAGAATTGACTCGGATTTTCATCTGAGTAGGTGGCTAGGTTGGTTAGGCGTTAGGAGAGGTGTCTCGAGGGTCGTGGGTTCGAAACCGCCGCTCGGGATTTTCGGTTATTTGCGGCGGCCGTACTAAATCGATTTTCTTATTTTTGCGTTTTTTTTTTTTCGTCACATTTATCATTTTTAACGAAAGTGTTAATTTTTTTTTTAAATTTGCATTATATTATTATATATATTATTATTATTCGTTTGACGATATTTATTGGGCAAAAAATTTATTATAATTAACATTTACTGACGCACCTACATGTTTTTTTTAAATTTGCATTATTATATTATATATATTATTATTATTCGTTTGACGATATTTATTGGGCAAAAAAATAATTAAAATTAACATTTAATTAATACTTGATTTTACCGACGCACCTACATGTTTCTTTTATTAACACATTATAATAACGTATAACTAACCTACGTGTAGTACCTACTTGATATACCTATTATAGTTTTTACGTGATTCCGATTTGGTTAAATACTGCTACAGATTATAAATACTATATTAAAAAATAGTACGACTATATTTGCCGTTTTTTTCGAAAATTCGAGTCCCGGGGTGGAGTAGTGTGTCGGAAACGAGAGTAGGTACCGTGTAGGTATCGCTATATACAGGCATATATACATGCGCCTCGAGGTTCGATTTTTTTCGCAAATCTCGAGTCTTGAACGTCCGAAGGTGTCGGACATGGTGGTCCGCTCAAACGCCCTTAAGAGTCATAGATTTGGCTCCTAATTTCATCTCGGTAGGTGGCTAGGTAGGTTAGGCGTTAAAACGGGTGATTCGACGGTCGTGGTTTCGAACGCCGTGTTAAATCGAATTTCTTTTTTTTGCGTTTTTTTTTTCGTCACATTTATCATTTTTAACGAAAGTGTTAATTTTTTTTTTAAATTTGCATTATTATATTATATATATATTATTATTATTCGTTTGACGATATTTATTGGGCAAAAAAATTATTATAATTAACATTTACCGACTCACCTACATGTTTCTTTTAATAATACATTATAATATAACTAACCTACGTGTAGTACCTACTTGATATATTACAGTTTTTACGTGATTCCGATTTGGTTAAATACTGCTACAGATTATAAATTCTATATTAAAAAATAGTACGACTGTAATATGACTGCTTCATTTGCCGTTTTTTTCGAAAATTCGAGTCCCGGGGTGGAGTAGTGTGTCGGAAACGAGAGTATGTATAGTGTATTCATTTATAGATACCTACGTTTAATAGGATAGTATTACATTTCAATAAAATTTGTTATTCACCAATATAATTATCTATTTGTTAATTTGCCTTAATTCTCATAATTAAATAAATATACATGGTAGGTATACTTTAGAAAATATCCAATCACAAAATTAGATTTTGTCGACTTATTTGTTATAACCGCGAAAACATAACAATGATTACATTGATTACAGTGAAGCCTAACATAAAACACCTGATAACTGTTCTCTATAATTATCAACAAATACAATTTTATTACCTCCTGTATGCTTTTTCATATTTGAACGGCCGTTTCGAGCACTTTTCGCTCTAGGCTGATTGTCCGTTCGGGAATCGAATTTCCGATTTCAACACGCATACGAGAACCGGACACACACGCCCGGTGCATGGTCTGCGATCCGACGTAGTCGGATTGCCTACCTGACTAGCTACTTGCATACGAGCGACTTACACCCCCACTGCATCTGACACTCGGGAATCGACTTTCACCCGAGTTGACTGATAGCTAGATACTCAAAATCAGAATCCGAATTTCCGATTTCAACACACATACGAGAACCGGACATACACGCCCAGTGCATGGTCTGCGATCCGACGTAGTCGGAATGCCTACCTGACTAGCTACTTGCATACGAGCGACTTACACCCCCACTGAATCTGACACTCGGGAATCGACTTTCACCCGAGTTGACTGATAGCTAGATACTCAAAATCAGAATCCGAATTTCCGATTTCAACACACATACGAGAACCGGACATACACGCACGGTGCATGGTCTGCGATCCGACGTAGTCGGATTGCCTACCTGACTAGCTACTTGCATACGAGAGACTTACACCCCCACTGCAACCGACACTCGGGAATCGAGATGACTGATAGCTAGACACTCAAACTCAGAGAACCCGAATTTCCGATTTCAACACACATACGAGAACCGGACATACACGCCCGGTGCATGGTCTGCGATCCGACGTAGTCTGATTGCCTACCTGGCTGGCTGTGTCTTACGATCGACTTGAATCGCGTGACTTACGATTAGACACTCTTCCAAGTTCAAAAATTACCGCTTAACCAGTGCTGCCAACACGACAAAACACAATACCCGACGACCCCCCCTTCCCGCCACAGGCCAGATCAAAAACCCCAGCATCGCCGACAAAGATTCACCACCGCCCACACAGTCTTTCCGCCGCAGGCGGGATGACAAACACCGGAATCTAGTCCTAATATATAAAATGACAAGGAAATCAGCTGTCTACAAGCAACCCGTGGAACGGAAAACGCAGTTATAGTGAAACCGTGGAGTAAGAAATGAAGCACCGCTCCGTTTCCCCAGCCCGCCGGCCATGTCCCGTCGATTCCTTATAGCGCGACCAATCGCGTACCTTCGCAGCGGCGGCGGTCGGTTTTAAAAAGTTTTTCGTTATCACCTCTTTTCCTATAATTCGCCGATTTTTGAAATTTTTGGAAAATTAGCTGTTTTTACACGATTTTGACCCTTTTGGTCCTTTTTTATACTTAATTCGAAGCCGCCGGTGTGCGGTTTATATTCGTGCGCCGTCCGAAGCGGTCGCAATATTGATCGAAAAATACACTCTCGACCGTACTTTTTTGCCGATTTTTTCCTTTTCTCCCACCGTTTCGTCTATTCGCACGCCGTTTGTGCCCGAATCGTGTAGTCGACGTCTTTTTAAAGCCGTTTATATGGGCTTTTCCCCCGAAATCAGTTCGTTCGCCTCGCAATCGCGTTTATAAATTACGCCGTCGACGGACCGACCGTACGCGTATACATGTTTATACGGGTATAATTCAATTTTTCCCTATGATTTAATAATTATTAACGGAAAACGCTTTTCACACGCCCCGTTAAATATATATATGGGAGATGCGAGTATTACAAGCAAATTATATGCGATTACATCGATGATCATCGAATATATCGGTTTACGTCGCACCGTAGACGCACGGCTTAAGAGTTGATGTTTTGCCTATATTTCATATCTCAAACTGTGTCCGAGTAGGTTAGGCGTTAGGTAGGAAACACTAGGTCCCGGGTTCGAATCCGTGGTACGCTCTCCGGGCGTCGAAAATGTATTCCCATATGGTTTACACGGCCGCCCGAATCCCTATTTTTTTGCATTTTTTTTTCACTATATTTTTCGTATAAATTAAATAATAATATAATAATAATACAGGAACATTATTATTATTTAAAGTCATTGCCATATTATATCACACAATAAATAGGTACATATTATATTTGTTTTATTAGGAATTATTAAAATTGCATATTTTTTCAAAATGTCCATGATTGTTATACAAATATAGTTTGTATTTTATTTCGGATTGCCTACCTAGGTGGCTAATTTGAAAGTTAATCTTGATTTTGACTTGGCATAACTGACTTGCTAGACAATCCAACACGGTTTTCGACTTTACACTTTTTACATAAGAAAAGGCACCGGACATGCGAAGGCACATACCACTAGATGTGATATACCTACTATATATAGGTGATAGACGGATTGCTCATTTTAGTTTCGTCTTAAACGGTGATGATTGACTTGATAGACACTTTAACATGCAGGTTTTTGAATTTTTTTTTAAATTAATATATATACACTATAGTTACATGTTTATATGTACCTATTGTATTGGTTAATATAATAGCATGTATCTAACTATCTACCTTTATGTTAATTTTTTTTTAGGAATTATAATTGCACATTTCTTAAAATGTTCATTGTTATATTATATCACACAATAAAATATACATATCATATTTGTTTGTATGTATATTGTAAATAGTTTGAATTTTTCGTAAATTATTTCGTAAGTTGTGTGATAGGGTTTTTACTTATAGCCGCTTGATGTCGGGTCCGCAATCCACCGCAGGTGGATTGCCTACCTGATTTGCTGTAGCACATTGTCCGCGATCCGACGAAGTCGGGTTGCCTACCTAAGTGGCTAACTTGAAAGTTAATAGATTTTGACTTGAGATGACTGACTTGCTAGAAACCCCAACACGGTTTTCGACTTTACACTTTTTACATAAGATAAAGCACCGGTCATGCTACGGCACATACCACTATATGTGCATGTATCCAGCCTATCCATTTACAACGTTTGTGACGGATTGCTAGACGCTCAAACTCTTAACATTCCCGCCAAAACGTCTAGCCTTATCTCCAATCCATAACACTAATCCTTATCACAAATCCTAAACTTTTGTCTTACAACCTTTGCGACTTTTATAATTCATTGTCTCCAAAATCGGTACCTACTCCCAGCGAGTCCAACGGTCCCCGAGTTACACTTAGAGCTAGTCTTATATAATAAAACGCTAATAACGCGTATAAGATCCGCGGGGAGCGCTCACGGCACTCCGCGTTTCTTCCATGACGACCAATCACAATACTTCCCGCGCGTTCGCTATAAATTCCGCTCGCTTATCTCCCTTTTCCTTATCGATCCTAATATTTTCGAACATTATTATTATTATTAAAAAAAAACCCGTGTTTTTCAATTTTTTGACGTGATAATAACGTCTTATAAATCGATTACCCCGCGACCGTCCCCCCGACCCATTAAACGAGTAATTATTTTTGACCAAGTATAACTTAGCCGGTATTCGACTTAGAGACCCCGGACCAATGGGCATCTCAATTTTTTAGACCCCAGATGAATTTTCAACATTAGGGAACCAAAGCCCCCCCCCCCCCCCCCATTTTGAGTTGAGTATAACTCGGCCGGAATTCAAGTTAAAGACCTCGGACCAAGGGGGAACCCATTCTTTTTATGAATACTACCGTTTTCCGCTTTAGGGAACGGGGGCACCTCCTCCCCCCCTTTTTGGATTTTGCTTTTTTGATGGATTTTGGTCCGGGAGAGTACTAACACCCACCTCGCCAAGGGGAAACTCGGGGTTTTGAGTTTTTGATAGGATTTATTGGGATTTTCTTAAATATTGTTTTTATTGATAAGGAAAGTGATAAGAATTTTATTTTATCGACGCGGCTTAAGAGTCATACATTTGCCTCGAAATTTCATCCGAGTAGGTGGCTAGGTTGGTTAGGCGTTAGGATAGGTGACTCGAGGGTCGTGGGTTCGAAACCGTCGTCCGGAATTTTCGGTTATTTGCGGCGGCCGTACTAAATCGAATTTCTCATTTTTGCGTTTTTTTTTTCGTCACATTTATCATTTTTAACGAGTGTTAATTTTTTTTTTAAATTTGCATTATATTATTATATATATTATTATTATTCGTTTGACGATATTTATTGGGCAAAAAAATTATTATAATTAACATTTACCGACGCACCTACATGTTTTTTTTAAATTTGCATTATTATATTATATATATTATTATTATTCGTTTGACGATATTTATTGGGCAAAAAAATAATTAAAATTAACATTTAATTAATACTTGATTTTACCGACGCACCTACATGTTTCTTTTATTAACACATTATAATAACGTATAACTAACCTACGTGTAGTACCTACTTGATATACCTATTATAGTTTTTACGTGATTCCGATTTGGTTAAATACTGCTACAGATTATAAATACTATATTAAAAAATAGTACGACTATATTTGCCGTTTTTTCG
This sequence comes from Macrosiphum euphorbiae, assembly GCA_949089665.1. NCBI lineage: Eukaryota > Metazoa > Arthropoda > Insecta > Hemiptera > Aphididae > Macrosiphum > Macrosiphum euphorbiae. Next base: position 60,676,904 of record CARXXK010000003.1, on the reverse strand, counting down.
AAAATTCGAGTCCCGGGGTGGAGTAGTGTGTCAGAAACGAGAGTAGGTACCGTGTAGGTATCGCTATATACAGGCATATATACATGCGCCTCGAGGTTCGATTTTTTTCGCAAATCTCGCGTCTTGAACGTCCGAAGGTGTCGGACATGGTGGTCCGCTCAAACGCCCTTAAGAGTCATAGATTTGGCTCCTAATTTCATCTCGGTAGGTGGCTAGGTAGGTTAGGCGTTAAAACGGGTGATTCGACGGTCGTGGTTTCGAACGCCGGCGGGGCCGTGTTAAATCGAATTTCTTTTTTTTGCGTTTTTTTTTCGTCACATTTATCATTTTTAACGAAAGTGTAAATTTTTTTTTAATTTGCATTATTATATTATATATATTATTATTATTCGTTTGACGATATTTATTGGGCAAAAAATTTTTATAATTAACATTTACCGACGCACCTACATGTTTCTTTTAATAATACATTATAATATAACTAACCTACGTGTAGTACCTACTTGATATATTACAGTTTTTACGTGATTCCGATTTGGTTAGATACTGCTACAGATTATAAATACTATATTAAAAAATAGTACGACTGTAATATGACTGCTTCATTTGCCGTTTTTTTCGAAAATTCGAGTCCCGGGGTGGAGTAGTGTGTCGGAAACGAGAGTATGTATAGTGTATTCATTTATAGATACCTACGTTTAATAGGATAGTAGTACATTTCAATAAAATTTGTTATTCACCAATATAATTATCTATTTGTTAATTTGACTTAATTCTCATAATTAAATAAATATACATGGAAGGTATATTTTAGAAAATATCCAATCAGAAAATTAGATTTTGTCGACTTATTCGTTATAACCGCGAAAAAATAACAATGATTACATTGATTACAGTGAAGCCTAACATAAAACACCTGATAACTGTTCTCTATAATTATCAACAAATACAATTTTATTACCTCCTGTATACTTTTTCATATTTGAACGGCCGTTTCGAGCACTTTTCGCTGTAGGCGGATTGTCCGTTCGGGAATCGGATTTCACCCGAGATGACTGATAGCTAGACACTCAAACTCAGAATCCGAATTTCCGATTTCAACACACATACGAGAACCGGACACACACACCCGGTGCATGGTCTGCGATCCGACGTAGTCGGATTGCCTACCTGACTAGCTACTTGCATACGAGCGACTTACACCCCCACTGCATCCGATCCGCCACAGGTGGATTGTCCATTCGGGAATCGACTTTCATCCGAGATGACTGATAGCTAGACATTCAAACTCAGAATTCGAATTTCCGATTTCAACACACATACGAGAACCGGACATACACGCCCGGTGCATGGTCTGCGATCCGGCGTAGTCGGATTGCCTACCTGACTAGCTACTTGCATACGAACGACTTACACCCCCAGTGTCCCCCACTGTATCCGACACTCGGGAATCGACTTTTACCCGAGATGACTGATAGCTAGACACTCAAACCCAGAATCCGAATTTCCGATTTCAACACACACACACCAGAACCGGACATACCCGCCCGGTGCATGGTCTGCGATCCGACGTAGTCGGATTGCCTACCTGGCTGGCTGTGTCGTACGATCGACTTGAATCGCGTGACTTACGACTAGACACTCTTCCGAGTTCAAAAATTACCGCTTAACCAGTGCTGCCAACACGACAAAACACAATAACCGACGACCCCCCATTCCCGCCGCAGGCTGGATCAAAAAACCCAGCATCGCCGACAAAGATGCACCACCGCCCACACAGTCTTTCCGCCGTAGGCGGGATGACAAACACTGGAATCTAGTATATAAATATTTTAATAATAAATGAGTTCTATAAAAATGAAGTCAAATAAATTTATAAATTTACGATGATTAAATAGTAGGATTATAAAATTCACATAGGCAATAAAAAGAAACTATAGTTTCGGTACTTATATATGTATTATTATTTATTACTTTTATGGGTGTATATTATTTACGATTATTTACAAATTTCAGAGGACTATTAAACGTAGTATTACTTGGCACCTAATAATATGTAAGTTTCCTAAAAACTAAAATTCAAGGTTTCTAAACCTTTTTTGGAGGAAATGAAAATTGAGCCTTTTTAATTTTTAGAGGTCAATACTACTTAACTATTTATACTATTTGAAGGAAACCAAAATTCAAAGGTCGAAATACAAAGCGCAACCAGTATACTGAACGTTCTAGTCTTTAAATAACTGTTAATATGACGTATACCACCCATTGGATTGCACCCAATATAATATTATAATATACTAGTACCGATCGAGATATACGCATGACTTTTTTTTACAATAATACTTATTATAATAATTACCTATCAGAATTCGTCGTTTCTTCTTTACTTACTGCAAGTGATTTTTTATAATATGTTTAATATATAAACATATTTCAGGTAAAGAGGACACCAAACCCGCATGTGGTGTAACTGTCTGAGATTTGGGTTCAGCATGACCAATTTTGCGAGCTTAAATATTAGAGTGAATTTAACTATTATCAAACTTAAAGGTATTTATACGCCTTATAAGCACATTATCTAAAACCACAAGAGAACACATATATTATAATTTTCTTACTTTCAAGTTCAATAGTAATTTTCAATTCTCTATTTAAGCTAATAACACAAAATTGGTTGTATTGATCGAGAGATTGGTATGTTGTACAAGTTTGTAAGACGGAGAAGACACATGTGGGTGTGGCGTCTTGTTAAAATAAAAAATGTAAGCCAACAATATTGGCAAACCATCCAATTATTTAGGTATCTAACCTCGAGTTCGTTTAATAATAATATAATGAACGACGGCCTTATAGTTACAATTATTTTGATTTTGATTTATTTCGATTTTGACACAATAAGACAATGGACAGCTAATATATTTTATTCGTACGGGAAATTTATGACGGCCACGGCGTAGCGTCCGTTTACCGTCAACTGAGAAACCTTTTCTTGAGCATGGTCGAGTTGGAAACCCAACAGCCGTCGCTGTCGTACTTGCCTAAGCTAAGTCATTCAAGTTCCGAGTACTCAGGCAGCCAGACGATAACAGATAGCTCTTCGTCGTCCGTCCACGTAACTTCTTTGGGATGGTCTTCGTCGTACGATCAATGACGTTTGGCTACCATAACAACGTGTTAGGCCTGTTCGGCGATGTTTGAAGAAGGAAGAGAAAGAGAAGGAGGATTGGATATGTGCATCATAAGAGTGCGTGTTATATTCTTCAGCAGGAGGACTATAATGTATAGGTAATAGAGAAAGGGGCGTAGATGTGATATCTCGAAGCGAATGATCTTCATCGACGGGCAAAGGAGGAGGATATGGACGCTCGTGATCTTGGACATCCACCACTGCGACTTTCCGAGACTGTCGCCTCTGCTTCCTGGTGGATTTCCGTGTTTTTGAAGTCAATGCAGTCGTAGCCACGGGCTTACCACCGACGGAGTCCGAGAAACCAACGGGCTTTGTCGCATCCGATCATTACCCGGTGGTTTCCATTTTTTGTACACCATACCACCTCGGATATAACGCGTTATGTGAATTGACCGTGACGGGAAGCGGTGCCGCCAAGGGCCTCTGGTACGCCGGGGTACCTAGTCTGGTACTCAGCCGACTGGTAGTATGGGGCCCTGAAGCTCCCATTGGAATTACCATCGAAGTACATTTAAAAGAAAAAAACTGAGACTCGAGATCGGGAAACGCACAAATTTAAAACAATGAAAAAAAACATCAATTGTCTTGTGTTTTAATTTGTTTGGTCGTCCTTCGTTTTCCAGCACGCTTACGATTTCCGATTTCGGTCTAACGTCTCCATGGAGATGTCGTAAAAGAAATAATAAAAAATAAACCGTATACTGAAAATTACATAACATATACGCCACTGTTTGTCCAGAGGTATATAATATTATTATATATGCCACTACCACAGCTGCCACCATTGTCATCGTCATCCGTCCATCGCCTCACCACCGTCACGACCGCGGGCTTGTGTTTTATATTCTTAACGATTTGTTTACTAGAATAAATTAACTATCGATTTCGAGTAGACACACGACGGACAGACGACAAACAAAGAAACGAATAAATAAATGTATAAAAGAAACTGCCAACGAAACAAATTCCATATATTATGATGCAGTCGAGCAGACCTGCACCTTTCAAACTATATATGTGGATGACGCCGTTCTGACACGTTTATTTTTTTTATTTTACGCGTATTTTATTACTGTCATGACTATTTTCGACTGTTAATAATACCGTCATTATTATTATGATTTCCGTTCAAAATATGGACTTGTCATGTGGCATGCAGAAATCAGTTTACAATTTTATTAATACAAACATATAATAAATATTGAGAAATCACAAATTCAGTAAAATAAATATAATAATATTACACTATTTAAACTTTTAACTATAATAATTAATAGTCTGTTATGTAATAACTATTAACTAATAACTAATAAATAACATACGAGTAGTAAAAAAAAACATAATTATTAATTTTTGAATCATTCTATTAAATTTTAATAGGTACATTGTAGGTACCTATTATAGGTATCTAATACAACAATAAGTAATGTTTGTTGAATCTTGATTCTCAGTTGATTTATTTTCAGGAATTTAAAATTATTAAAAACATTCTTTACCCATTGTATTTCAATATTATTACATTTATGTAGATGTAATATATAAACGGCTATGGCTACACATCCTTTTAAAATCTTTTGACAAAAAATCAGAGGTAAACGTTGTTCCTTTTGAGACCATAGTAGAATGTCCTTATTTGTATAACATTTTTATTTTGTTTGTTCTTTTTTTATGCAACTATACAGATTATGATATTATAGAAGAATTTAAAAATTATTACGATATAGTTAAGTGTACAATAGAAATGTAATTATTGATTAATTTGTACTTCAACGATCATACATTTCTGAATATCGATGACTTTTTAAGAAATGCCGTGCATTATTGCCATAAAATTGTACTCATTCTTGATGGCAAATTCTAAAAAAAAAAATATACAAAATATAAAAAGAGCAAGTATGCACTAATATGCATTGAGCGTGATTAAATGTGTACTTTAAATAATAAACTGCATGAATGCATATCCTAAATGTGCACAATTAAACTTTGTATTCGAGTTTACAGTACTTATCATAAAGCACATTTGCATATTGTGTCCCTTGAAAATCAGCAAATGCGAAACAACACGAAACCACATTATCATTCAGTTTGTATAGAACTTTATTATGGAATAAAAGAAACATTCTGAGATAAATATTAGTTAAATCGCGAGGTATTAATTTCGAACCTTAATAATATTGCATATAACCAAAAAAGCAGGCATTGTTTAGTGGTAACTATAAACACTATATGTACCAGTGCAGCAGAACATAACGATCAGTCACTGGTAATTATTCAGTCATAAATAATTGTACTAATGTCGATATTATATTTAAGTATTTTTAGCAATCACAATTTTCAGAAATGAATTATCTAAATCATATGAAAAATAATATCACAAGATAAATCGTATACTATAATAATTGGATTTTTCAAGTTAGCATTACTCCAGCACTATATGATATGTGTAATATCATTATAGAGTTGGGTCGAACTCAAAAATATGATCTTGAAATCCTTATTTGTATCGACTAAATAATTTAAATCGTCAATTAATCTAATATAAGTACTATAATATTATATTGTATGTTAAACATACAATATTGAATAGTTTTATTTTTGATATAGGTATACCTACTTAATTTAGTAAACGAAATAACGAAAAACCAATTATAAAATATGTAGATGTATTTTAAACTACTTATTTTGTACATTAACATCGTTAACTATGTAACAAAATATGCAAATATCAATCCATTCTAAATTGAATTGATTATTTGACATATCTATTAATTATTATACCTAATTTAATAATATTTTGACTTTAAGCCTCTTATATATTTCAGAAGCTTATTAATTCAGCGGCCAAGGGTAGAAATAAACTTGTTACGGTGTTTATGTTAATGTTATATTCATAAAGAATATCATAATACAATAGTGATAAAATCCAAAAACCATAACGCATAAAATGTCAACAAGGACACAACAAGAAAACGTGCGAACCCAGCGATGAAGAGCCACGACCTTTCGATGTCACGCTACATCGTACAAGCGGATTCTTAATAAACTTTAATAACCGATATACAATTTGACTAACATTATAATAACACGTCACACTATATTATAACTAAAATATAAATAAGGGTACAGTTATGGTTATCCGGGAGGCCCTTAGGTCTACAGTTTAAAATGTTAAAAGTGTAGTGTTATAGTTGTCTAACACAAACTATAAAATGGGTAAAATATACTCATCATTTTATAAAACAAATTTTACATACTGTGTAGTATTTTAGAATGTTAAAAACAAAAATATTTCGGTAATAGTATAAACATAGTTGTAATTAGATAGTAGTTAACTACCGCACATTTATTTTAAATTTATGGACCATTACGTTCTAATAAATTGTAATTGTAACAATTATACGACGATGGTCATAATCATAAACATAAGAACCGTTATTTTTATTGTATTTTTATTGCGAATACGAGCGATCAACCGCCACGTATACGCAATTAAAAACTCTTCAAGTTGAAACATTTAACTATAGAAATATAGTTATATAGTTATAAATATTTTGAGTACACCTGAATAAATTACATTATTGACAATGGTCGAAAACAAACCGGTGTTATATTTATCTATATTATATTGAACATAAATCATAGGTTTAATAACATGGACATATAAATTCCGATTCCGTACAATTTTATGGTACACATGTGTACAACGAATAATTTGATATGCTCTGCAAAATAAACAGATTCAGATTTTGTGATAGGCGAGGTCCGCGTGTGGTATGGGGGAGGGGGCAGAGGAGATGCGGTATTGCCAGCAACCACACCCAGGTTTTTAGTTAATGTTTCATTTTAGGGCCTATTTTATTTTACTCTTTTAACATATGATCATATAAAAATTCAGCTTCGTTATCAATATTGTTCACGAGTCGTGTCACAGGTTGTGTCATACTAAATGACTACAGTATATTTTTGATAACGAAGGTGTATATATAAATTAAATCGAAGCAGTTTTGTCCGAGTAGGAAAAATAAAATAAATAAGGCACACGAATGGTCGGAGAGTTTGTGAACATTAAATGAAGTGGAATGGTTATTTGAAACACAAAAATTTGTTTTTCAACTAAAAATGTACACAGTAAAATCAATTTCTGGGGTCGTTTTTACTCAAATTGAGGTCGCTGTTCAACTCGAGTTCTATGGAAACTGTGCACAGATTACGTAACTCTCTCCGTACATATTTGGCAGTCAATTTGACATGGAAAACCACGGCCGTCGGACCTGGCGAAAAACACAGTCCATTTGGTAGACTTTGAGAAATATATACTAACACAGGACCTGTGCTACAAATATCTGGTTAACGACTTGTGCACGACCGGATATTGTCCGCTATAGACGTCATAACACCTCGCGTACCTAATTCTCTCTCTCTCACTTTATTTCTTCTCTCTTCTCGCGTACCACTTCAGTCCATTGCGAATCGACTTAATCTATTGTTTGTATATACATTTACGTTCTCTCAGTTCATCTACGAGTCTAACTTTGCCCGACCGCAGTAACTACCAAAACAAACTTTTATCCTGCCCGTTTTATCCTCAATAAAGTGTCTGACCCCTCCTCTCCCTCGCTGTTTGCCACAACCTCGTGGATTTACTTCTAGCCAATTACATCGGTCAACAACAAGGTTATGTTACTGAAAATAAAAGTTACGGCACTCGTATAGACACGTCGTAACGTTAATATCGAATCTGGTTTCTAGGAGTTTCGCTCACACATATAATTTTACCGCCAAAGTACAAAACCTTGGAGTTTATTTTCACGGCGCATTCACGCAATTTTTAAAAATGTATTATACGAGAATAATAAAAATACAGTGATCATTATTTTCTAAGTCACCGAACATAATATAATTTACATCTCAATAGTCTCTGTTAGGACTTTACGAGACCGATCTAATCGAAGACCGCTGTTTATAGTATATTCAAATACTCATGCACGACAAAGAATTCTATTAAAACATAAGTGACACTTTTACTTAAATAAAATATACTAAATCGAATTACACTATATTATTATTATTATTATTATTATTATTATTATTATTATTATTATTATTATTATTATTATTATTAAAACAGCACAATACTTTAGCATAATTAGCCTACATTGTGAAACCGTGTGTACTTATAGGACCTAATACAAAATATAATCTTTCTAAGACTATATAAGACTATTGAACTATAAATGTAAATACATATATATAATATGATAAATTTACATTATAAATGTTTCTTAAAATAAATTACTTTACCTACTTAAATAGCTAATAAGCGACAATAAGTATTTATTTTAAGCTACTGTTAAATACGTTGTATGAACAAAATCACTACCTAAGTGTAGGTACACAGAGATCAGAGTATAAAATAAGTCGGTATATATAATATACTACTGCAGTAGTACTGCAATGTAGTTTTTAGTGTATACTGTATATAATATATATTTAAGATTACATTAATTTACAAAAATTTGCTTTAAAAAATAAACCATGTTGATAAATTGTAGAATTTATGTTAAATAATAAATGTTTAAAGTGTTTGAAAATTCATAGTCAACGGAGTAATAAATCTAAGTACACATTTAATTATCTGTATGTTATTGTTAAGGTACGAAATAAGGAAAATAATACCTTCAGCTGTTGTCGCCTGACATTTAAGATAAAGGTTATGTATACTATAAAGCTTATATATACAACATAAAACTTACATGCAAGTCAGAGTATCATAATATATATTGTACTGATCCTTACTAAATATAAATATACGCGTGTGACCCATAATTTCCTTTATTTAATGACTTCAGCAATTCCATACATATTATCTATATTACTTCTAAAGAATACCTAACTTTTTTAAAGTCAAACCCCGAGGTTAGGTTTATTATCAGGGCAGAAACACCGTGGTCTAACGAAACCATGTTATTTATTTTATCAAACGATTTAGAAAAAAAAATAATTAATTTGACTAACGTGTAGACTACCTATGGAATGATTATTTAGTTATTAAAGACTAATTAATCCATTTATATTTAACTTTAAATTTCCACCCGAACAAATATATATTTTGAATTTGAATTTAATATTTCAGAATACATGAGAACTACACAAGTTAACCAATTTAAATTAGTATAAAAAGTACCTATTTAAAACAATAATTACTTAATACTAAAACATTATACTCCATACACCAAATCAAATATACATTACACAATTTGGAAATGAGTTCAAAAACCGAAGGTAGTATTATTCAAAGAATCCAAAGTACCAATTCGTAGTTTGATTAATCTCGTAATAACCCCTATAAAAGTGTTTTATGTTTTCTACATTTATAAAAAAAAAAAATCATGGAAATTTAACGATGCGGGTATTTTTTTACATATGTTAAACCATGGTATTTATCGATTTGCCGACTATAACCCCTATAAGATACAAAAATAAATTATACATAATGTTTAACAGTCCCATAACAAGGGTGTGTAATTATTGGTAGGTATATACGAATAAATCGGAATACGAAAATAATGATTGATGACAAAAAACATAAATCGATTCATCTAAAATCTAAAAAAAAATAGTGTGAAACCTTGTGGTTGGAAAAAACGAATTGTAAACAGGACATGAAGTTATTCCCAACGACGTGTATTTATATTAACCGAAGGAAAAGAAAAAAAAAATTCACAACTCATTCACACATAATATTATTATATACCTAACAGTTATTATATTAATAATAAGTCGCTGCATCAGTGATCAAACGTTTTAGTATAATATAATTTTAATGTATGTTGATGTGTGTCTAATATACGCATTATGTCATGTACAATACACACATTGTGTAGAAAATGATTATAATATTATTATTTTTTATCCTGAGTCCCTGCACGCGGATTTTCGGGTAGGTACACGAAAATTGTTCAGTCTCGAAACACGGCGGCGGCACCGAAACGAAATGAAATGGGAGGAAAGACACCGCAAACGGTTATTCACTGGCATTTGAGTGCGTATATACTGAGTTGTATACTGCCGCAGCTGAAATTCGCCAATTCGCTTCGGTGGTAATGGTCGTCCTCGCGTTTTAATTGAAATCCGTTGAAAATTTAACAATCTCCGTTTTCTAAAACACACGCACACCCACACACACGTGCGAGTGGTTTACACTGCTGCAACCACCGCTCGCCTACCACCCCCGGAGACCGTCCCGTCCAAGAGAGCTCCCGAGGTTTTCCAAATTCGGTTTTCACTCGAGTCCTCTGCAGCGCATTATTCTCTCGAGTACCACGGCGGGCACTCATTGTTCGCACTTGTTTATGACACGGTTATCGCCGTATGCGAGGGAGATCCTCGGCGGCGGCACGGGCGGGGAGGGTTTGCAGGGGGCAGCGAAGGGGTTACGAAGCGTCCGTAATTAATTACCTCTGGAGGAGCACAGAGAGCAGAAACGGGGGCAGCCCCGTGTGTATATTTTAGTAATACGCCCAGGCAGCGGGTTTATAATATTATCACATATTATAAGAAAACAACCCTGCTGCAGCAGTGGTGACTGAATGGTGACACATATTATTAGATTATATTATATTATAATTATTATCATCGCCATCCAATTATAATTATTATTAGAGGCGACTGACTTTTTAATACGATGGACCATGACTTTTTAATACGGGAAGGTAGAAAATCAAGAAAGAAAGAGAAAAACAGAGATGGTATAGAAAATAAGCTCTTGTTGGACGGCTGAGGTTACTGCTGTGCTGATTTTCGAGAGACGCTAGTGGACACGTGGTATATAGTATACACCTATAGCACGCAAGACACTTCCAAATTTTGTGTGACCCCCTATCAAGTAAAATCGTACGCTCCAGTGTGAACAAATTAAAAAAATAAAATGCCAACACAAAGTATTAATGAGAACAAAGCGGGCAAGTGAGTAGCGCTCTGCTGTACATTAAGTGTCTATAGGAAGTGATTATTTAAATGGATGATCAAATTGAATTCAGTGATAAAAAAAATTGTACCCATATACAAATGACGATTCTGAACGTAGACCGTTCTGTTACTCTATAATATTAATTCTACCTAACTGAACATTTTATGATATTTACTATTAGGCATTAGTACAACAGCAGGATAAATTGTTTTTTCCAAAAAAAAATGCATAGGATAATGTCATTGTGTGTATAAAATATGTATAATAACATTTTTTAAAAGTTTCAAGTGCCAACAAAAAATTGGAAGTATTAAACTTAAAATGTTTATAATATATTTTATAAGATTTTTTGGTTACAATATGAGCTACTCAAGCGGAACCTCATTTTAAATGTTCAATTTTAGCTATACAAATTGAAAATTTTATACATTTTTAGCTACAAAATAATTTGCAAATTTTCATTTTAATACATTCTGTCAACATTTAAACTTAAATGCTTTTAAAAAAAAAACCGTTGCCTATATATTTTTATATTTTTAAGATACTATTGTAACAATGTGTGAGGATCCTTGTAATAAATGTTCAAGTATTTTGACTCAACGAATACATATTTTTTGTAAACATTAATGTTTTTAATTAATTTTTTTTTGTTTTTCCTGGCGCTTTTGAAAACTATTGGGATGTTTAAATTTTGATCTCCTGAATGCACAAACTAGATTCACTTTCCCACCAGGAAAATAAAATTGAAAATCGAAACATTATTTCGACTACTTATCGTGTAGACCAAAAAAAAAAAAAAAAAAACATTACTGTAAAATCAATACATACATTGCTCCGCTCAAAATCTAAAATATTATATTGTGGTTCTAATATAGGTATACAAAATATTTTTTGCAAAAAAAACAGAAAGGTTCAGCCAATAAACCTTTGACCAAAAAATTAAATTATCGATATCAATTAAGGAATTAATATAATGATTTTCCTTATATTATTATAATATGCAAATCAATTTAATGATTTGTTTGAATTGCTTGCAACATAGAATTATTTTTTTTTAATTGATTATTATGTCAATAAATATCTTAACTTAATAAAAAAAAAACCGTAAAGTAATTTACAAATTAATATTTAGCATTTTCCAAAATCCTAGTGAGGCAGCTAGTCAAGGTATAGTCGAGGGTACCGTTTTGTTTTACTAGGAATACCACGTAGAATACGTGAGCGAACAACAACAATCATAATAATGTATTGTGAGGATTTTCTTTTATATAAATTGTATTTATTTCATTTTATTTCGGATTACCAATATTATATTTTGAAAATTGGTTTATGTGTTTGTTTTCATAACTTTGGCGCATTCGTATGTTGTTTTTTCCATATTATTTAGGTAGGTATACCTATTACTATTTTCATGTAATATCATAACAAAATAAAATACATGTACCTAATAATATTTTATTTAAAATTAGTTTTGTAAATAAGTTTAGTTAAAATATTAGGTACTATTAAATGTATAAGACGGTATAGATCATCTGAGTCTTAAGCATTAGACAATAAGCCCACGTTTAAAATTAAACTTTACACATACAATGGAAAAAAATCATAAACAAAAAATTAATATTATGATAAAGCTTTGCCCCTGCACCTTCTACATGGCGTATTATATTATTATAATAAAATAAAATTATTTATACTTAAAATTATTCAATCAATTTGTCAACCAACTTGGTTATCGTATCATCTTGGCTGTTTGAATTTCTTTATGCGTGTATGACGCTATTTATTGTTATACTGAAAGCCGTAAATAAATTCATTGAGATCACAAAGTATGAACTATATATAGATACATTAAACAAAAGTCAATTAGTTTATTATAACTTCGATTACAAATGTCTTGAAAAAAAGACAGCTTTAACAAATCTTATAATACAACAGATGTAAAATTGTCATTACTTTAATAAAATATAATTAATAAACGACAGTTTTGAAAAAACTGACAAAATCATAGCTTTAAAATTGTCAAACATATATATAATAATATGTTTCCCAATTTATTTAATGTGTAGGTACAGGTCCTGCACCTTCCACTCTCAACGTAAAATCTATAAATATAATTTTAAAAATTCTTTAAGTACCTACGACTTAGTTTTGAATCCTACATGTTATATACTCCAGTGATTGACCTAGTTTTATAGAAAATTGTATTGTATTTCTTTAAAAGAGACTAGAAAATACGACCGCATTAGGTTCCAATATATGTCACTCCGGATTAGAAAACATGAGACCCATAACTTGAAATAAATAGCAAACGGGCCATTTTTTTAGTTGTTTATTTGTTTTATCTCATTTCTAAAACACATGGTTAGAAAATTATTGATTTTTCCAAAAATACAAAATTGAAATATTCTTTTTTTCCCATTTTTTTTGTTTACGATCTTTTAAAAACAATTAACTGTTATAAAATATAAAAAGTATATATTATAGTATATAATTCGTAGTCATAAAACAAAAATATAATAGTTAAAAGTTAAAAGTTATCCAAACCAAAAATGAAGTTTATAAATTTATAAAATTAGTTCAAATTAATTCAACGATAAGTATATATTAATATAAATCTTATTTAATTAAAAATGTTTTTTTTTATAAAAACATTAACTAAATAATTCACACACACACTTCAGATAAAAAAAAATTCAAACATAAATCACTCTAGCATTAACTTATTGAACTTATTTTGAAATGGGTATAGGTGCTTCAATTTTTTTGATTTGTAAGAAATATGTTTAATTAAAGATTTAAATCATTAAAAAAAATCCAGTTAATAACCAAACTCAAGTCTAACTCAAATCACTGAAGAATTAATCACATTTTATGTTCACTGATGAACTTGGTATTCATTAAAAAATTATAATTTTAATATTTCAATAATATTGATTATAACATTTATTAACGTCTAAATTAAAAACAAAGTTTAGCGAATGTGTGAGGTATTTCAAGTAACATAGTTTATAAGCTTATAATTTTCAACAGTTTTATGGGATAAATGTTATGGGTTACTTTTAATCATATTTAGTTATTTCTAAGAATAATGTTTTAGTAGTTTTAGGTATCCTAAAATAGGTATTTTAAGTATTATAATTTAGATCCTTTGATATATTGATATCTATTTATGTATATAGTTACTAAACCTTTAATATCATCCCAAAAAATATTTTTCATATGGTATTCATCTATAAGTTTCCTTACCCCATAAAAATCATGAATACCTTTGTCAGTTAGTTTTTAATGAAAGGAATGCAGTTTACTAATGATTTTTAATAGCTTTATTCCAATTTTAGAAAAAATCATATAGAAAAATTAATTTTATTGAATTTCACCAGTGTGCAGATCGTATAAGTAGGTACACTATTAGGAGTTTATTAACAGCTTAGTTATTTTCGTTATAAATGTATAAATAATAAATAAATAAATAAATAATATTATATTTTACATTTAATCTGAAAAATAATTTTATCTTGCAATAATAAAAGTTCCATTTACACCTTTATTAAATATTATGTTCTGTATCTTTTGGCATTCCTATATCATTAGTGAATAGTTTATGTATAACTTTTGAACAAAGTACCTAACTACAGACAGAATACATACGTTGATGCATCGTTATTTCTGGAATGCAAAATCGTCGGCTAAAATTTCAAGTCAGCTGTCATTGGTGCAACCTCCATTAACCATTTGTATATGTACCGGTTAGTTATTATTCCCTGGAGGACTTAAGTCAAATTCGGCGAAATTACCGTATAATTAGTTAATCATCAAAAGTCCATAGGTACGTATGTAACTAAAACCCATATAATTGTAGAGAACCATTTTGCTAGGTATTACAAATATAAATATATTAGATTTTAAATACGTAAACATAAATGGTTCACCACGCTGGATTATCATAATTTCAGTAATTTATTCAAACCCAGATATTCGGAAAAATAATGGATATAAATATCTCTGATCCCTATCTGGCATTTGTTTTAAAACAATCTTCAAAAACATGATGATCGTATTATACCACTTATGTTAATAAATTGACCAGTTGTAGTTTAATATTAAATAAAACCCGAGATAAAACCTATCTAATTACACGTACAGACAATTTGTATAATTATATCTATGATTGAATAAAATAATAATTATTTATTTCTGATCAACTTACAGTATTCACATTTTACAAATCGTCAATAATAATTTTTTTTATTTATGTCAGTTTTATAAGTATAAAAAAAATTATTTTCTCGTCTTGCATGTTAGCATTTTTTATTTTATAATTTATAATATGGATATAAATTCAGTACTTTTTTATATTATGTACCTTGTTATTTTAGATGTCTAAATTTTGACATATTATCAACGAATCTGATAAAAAATAAATGTCAAATACGATCCATACACATTTTAAATTTTCAGTCAGATGCATAATATTTATTTGAATAGGAACAGTGTCCAATTGGGTTACACGTCAGTCGGCCCGACGTAAATAATAAATTCAGCAAAAGGAAAATGTATGATGTAAGAGATACAAAATACATTTTTTTTTTAAAACTTAATTTTAAAAATACGCCCGAAAAATAATGTATGTTGACCCGAAACTACAATAAACAGATAGGTAACAATAAACACAATGCATACAATAGGTGGCCAGTACTGAGTGCATGTGACACATGAGGTGCAATACTGCTATCTAGGGTGATATGAATTTATTGTGAATAAATAAAAATTGCTTGTCGAAAATATATATGTCCATACCTATTACCTATATATTACAGTTGGTACAACATTATTACCGAAACATTCTAAAACCGAGGTAAACTTATGACATTAACAAAATACAAAATCAATCTAATATTAATGGGATCGTCGATGACATAATAATGTAATTAATAATTGCAATAAATAAGAATTATAGTTTATAACTTATAATTTAATAATATTATGATACTTACAGAAAAATACAACTGATGTATAATATTTTAAAAACAAAACTATGAGTATATCAAATATCCACGTTAGGTAGGTACAAATAAAAATAACGATGAATAAAATTGTTGATCAATCATTACAGGATGTATACATATTATATAAATTAGAATGGCAGTTTAGGAAATTGCTTATTGAAAGATGGCGATTGTAGTCAACATAGTAAATCGGTTTTTCCATAGTTTTTGACCATTTTAGACCGAACAATAAAGAACACACACACATACCAATAAACATTGGGAATTGGCAGCTCGGCAATATCCACCAGATCCTTGGTAGGAATGGGAGGGCCATTTCATCGGATCAAACGTCGAAAAAAGAATGCCAAGGTAAAGGAAGTGGTGAAGACGTGGGTGGTGACTTAATATACGCCAATATCTCCTATCCCTTAGGCTATATGTCTGTATTATACGGTTTTTCGGACTTTGTTTGTGTGTATGTGTGTATGTATGCGTGCAGTTAAAGGCATGTAATTTTTCTAACCGTTTCATCGTTCGCTAACCACCCCCGTCTCCCACCACACCGGCTCTACCACAACGTCATCATTTTCCCCCGCTGTTCTCCACCCAACGTCCGCGCCTATCACCACCGAAGTGGTGAACGGTAGTGGAAATGAAAGTCCGATACACACTGACCATTTTCAGATACGGGCTAGAGGGAGGCAAGAGGTTTCTTCTGGAAACGACAGAGGGTAGTAGGGTGGCACAGGAAGAAATGTTTTGCCGATCGAGTGTCTTTATCGTGTATATATTATGCCATCCACGTTCGGGGCAGAGGCTCCTTTTTAAAATGGCCACGACTCTTTCGCAGCGGTGACACATTTGTCCTGCCAAGTGGAACGGTTCGATTTTTTTCCTTCGTATACTCGCTACACTATATACTCACGTCTCTCGACGACTTTTATAGAACGATCACGATTCGGCTAATAGCTTCTTGACCAGAGTCTCAACGAAATAATTGTAATTTACTGTTAAACCTAACGTATAAATATATATATATTATATATTATATCGTGTACACCCGATGGAACAGCGATCGTAATGGATTAGTTACATTTTTAACCAAGCCAGCTTGAGAACCCCACCTTTCAGGAAAAAAAAATCAACACGACTAAAGGACATTGAAAAAGCTTACAGTCATATATTTATGTCCTGACGGTGTAGCTAGAGTGGAATATACTTTTTTTAAAGAGGAATGCCTGAGTACATGAGTGGATTTCGTTTTCATTACTAGTAATGCGTTCTATCAATATTGTTGATAGAAATTGTCGAACACTATTCTACGAGACACACGACACCGTAATTTGTTGTCCGTAAGACGTCGACGTCGAGTTACTTACCATTCACCAGTAATTTCTATTAAACATTTGAAACACGACCTTAACATAAATAGATTCAATTTAGATAATATAACTGATATGAACAGTTTTATTAGGTACGTTTTGTTAATAATATCAAGCGTATATATTATGTCATATATTAAATTTCAAAATAAGAATCATCAATCAATTATTTTAGAAGGGACAAAATAACCTAAATGTATTATAAATACATAACCAATAGTAGAGGTAGGTACATAATTTAAAAAAATTTATTTAGAGAAATATACACTTTGAAGCTCGGATATAATAATATACAATGTGCTGAAAAAACAAAAATCCAGTTCAAAATTAGTTACATCATTAAAAATTAGATTAAGTGATGCTAGTATTAAAAAAAAAAAACATTTATTTATATTTTACGTAAGTATGCCATAAATATTGAACCAATACCTTTAACCATTCTTTATTTGAAAGTTAATATTACTGTTGTAAAAAAAGATGCAATAACCAGTAGCGAATCAGGTCTAAAATATTTGTCCATTAGATAAAGAATTAAATCAGTTGTTTTATATTTTTTTTTTAATACGCTAAATGTTACACCTTCAGTAGTAGAAGGAAAAAAATTACAGTTTAATTGTTTACAAATAATTTAAAAATGAACCATTTTTAAAAAAAAAATAAAATATAATTGTTTAAACTTTTATACAAAGCATTAATTAATGTCTCTCATAAAATAACTGTATTCTGAAAATGAAATCTAATGGATTTTATTCTAGACAATGATTATTTTGTCTGAATTCATTACACCACACTTTTAATTAAGAGCTTTAAATATCATTCCTGAACATACTATTTAAATATTTTCATACTTTTCAAAAATATTATTTTAGAAAATCGTATCGTGCAGTAAACGATGAGGACACGAAGAATGAAGAATGATGAATGATGGCTAGGAGAATAATATAGTGCCCTTTCGAAGTTTGAACTACAGCTGGGTATCTGATGACTAAATGGAAGATAAAAAAATAACACGCAGTGTGAGTGTGGAATTCCAGACCAAACAATGAACCATTATGTAAATGAATCATTTAGGAAACGACTAGCAGGACATGCACAGTAGTGAAATAGTGGACAGTAAGCTGACAATGGATATACTATATACAAACTTTATAATTAAGCACTAGGTGTTACCGCTCTTTATAGTTTTTATATTATTCTTTTTTATTTCATAGTACTTTATCTTATTTTTTTATACGATTGATTTTTATTAGTTAATTTGATGATAGTTTATAAGAAATATTATTTATATATGCATAGAATTAATAATTATATTTTTTAAAACCCTTTTCATCTTTTGTCTAAAAATTTAAAATTTATTATAAAAATAATTATACGTTCTATAACAGTACCAGTTATAAATTTCTGCCCTAGCTTACATTTTTCTGAAACAAGTTTTTTGTTACAAGTAGGTATAGATATTTTTTTAAATACAATAAACATCAATTGAAAAATGATTTTATCATACACTAATTTTTTCAGATAACTAGAGAATTAATTTATAATTTGTATTCATAATATATTTCTCTATTATACATCTATGGTCATGTTATGTATGTAAAATGTGTAACTCCAAATGTACGACCAAGACTTACTTCTAAATAAATAAGAAAAAAATTACTCAAGGTACGTATTGATGAATCGAACCTTAATCGATGCAACTAACACATTCCCGAACGAATTTCGTGATTTGATATTCTGTAACCATACATCGAAATAATGTATGTACCTATACGAACAGTAGCAGCTTCGGTTGGAATTCTGCAGTACTCAGGTATTTTAATCGAAACTCTGCTGACTGTTTTTGTAAGGAGAGTAAAACATGGCCGGAAATCAACATTCCGTGAATAATCATCAGAACCTCGGTGTACACTACCAAACACATGAAGCACTCCGAGGATGAACATTAGGTAGCAGTTTTGGAACATAATAACATGTAGGTATCAATATACAGATCTTCCTTGATCATAGTATAATGGCAGAGAATAAATGGTCTTAGGTTAATTATTATTACCATCCCTCCCTTAGCTCATAAAAGGGTAACACCCACTTTCCACTTTCGCTGACAATCATTCTATTAGCCCGACCTCTTTCGTCACATGAAATAGTAATCACACACATCCACTATACCGACAACTATTATACCACCCTTTCTCTCAAACCTTGAAAGTTTTGACTTACTGTTATAAATGCCATTTATACACATCCATCAAATCACCCGTTCACACACAATTTCTCTGAATGTATTTATATGTGTCCATATGTCTCGTTTATTTAATTTTTTTTTTTTTTTTGGTTACAGTATGTTCGCCCTGGGCCATCCACACGCACCCTTCAGTCCACGTCTCTTAATAGATTAACGATTTATTGCCAACCGTAAAAACTCGGTGGGGATTTATATGAACGACGAACATTTTTAGAAAAACGACTAACTGGACGGCTGAAGAAAAACGAAGTTTTATCGCGTGTACGACCCGTGCGCACCTATAGGAACTTTGCTATTGCGCCCGCCCGTCCACTATGCCTGAGATAACGGTGATTTTATTGTTGGCATTTAAGCCGTTTAAAATTGAAACTGATAACGCGCAGGCCAGAATAGTGTTATACAGCTAGTAAGAACCCGGGAATAAGAAGAAAAAGAAAAAAACCATGTATTTAATTAACTTTTATAGGCGAAAATCGGACGGGGCACTCGAGGAAGAGAGTTCTTTCTAAAATAAAATCTCCGAATCCCGGTATTGTGTTTGCATGGAATCTGGCTAACCCTTAAGCTTTTTGAAGTTTATAAAGCGTCACAATGGGAATAATTGCCCAGTATAGTAGATTAAGAACATAACAATTTGACCTGGGCAACATGCAGTAAGGAATAAAAAATTATTTTTAACTAACAAACACTTCAATTAATGAATGTGTCAATAATTTTTGATTGAAGAATGAAATAATTTATTTTATTAAAATTAGAGATAAAGACTAGTATAGATAGTATCTATACTATTAGATACACTAAAAATATAAAATATAAACATTTTTCATTCAGATCTATAAAATATTTACATAACATTTACCAACATTTTATTCTTTGTTCTCTATTCAATCTGATACCGGTGCTCATATTTCAATTAGGTACCTACTAAAATGTATTTTAAATAATATGTTAAGTTTATTTTCCAAAATAAAAAGTAACATAATATTTTTTCCTAACTATGCACCATAACCCAACTATTATAAATTATAAATTTAAATTATTATAGATTAATAATTAATAATTTTTCCTTTACACATGTATGGAGAAGTTTTTTTTTAATATGTTTAAACTACAATATTATTAGTCACAAAATTTAAAATATAATAATATATATATATTACTATTAAAATAATATGCCAAAAAAATGTATTGTAAAATAAGCACTAGTGGATTAAAAAACAAAAAAAATTGTGTATTAGCAGTATTCAAAAACTTACATCAACAATGGTTGTATTTGTAGTTTCATACTATTAAACATATTTTTGTAAAATGTGGACATAAAATAAATTTAACCATAAGGAATATGCAAGTAGCAAGTATACATACCTATAATTCCTAAGCGAATTTAAAGTAAATGAATATGCACCACATCCGTTACATTTAACTGCTAACTCAAATGTCTTTACTCTTTAGTCTTTATACACTGGGATAATTTTCAGCAATACTAATTTAGATAATAATTGATGTGCTATTATATGTAGTCATATAGATTAGTCATGAATGCGCAACAATGAAGTTAAATTAAAACCTTAAACTAAACCCTTAAGTTACGATTTCCTTAAAGTTATAGTATAGCTTGTATTGAATATCCCAAGAATACATTAAATATCAATACGTGTTGCTCTTGTACTCAAATCCACAGCGTAATCGCTTATTTAATTCAAAACACACGTTTATGAAATAACTTTGTCTGATTTCTAAGAAATTGTTCACTAAATGCATATAATTTAAGTAATGAGTTGATTAAATCTGACGAGCTTTGTTAGCAAATCTAATTACTTTTTAAATAGTACTCTTGTAGTAGGTAGTTCATAAAACTTTTGAAGAATGATAAATTAAACTTTCTTCATAAAAATGTAAGTTCTTACCTATACCCACTCTTATTTGTGTCGAGAACAACTTTAACCTTCCTTGGTATTTCTGGCAGATTAAACGGTTCACGCATGCATACAGGTACATGCATGCAGATCAGGTTGGGTTAAAGCCATTTATTTACGTTCTTAATGCAGAAAACTCAATATCACTTCTGAACCTTCAAGCTTTCAACCTTCAGACCGTCGCAAGTAAAACAACTATCTATCCACCTAAGGTCACGTTTATCATTTCAAACGAAGCCTGGTTGTGATAATTTGCCATCTTACTTCGCTATAAACCCCAAGATAGGCATATCTATACAGTAACGTAAGACGGCTTTAACTTTTAAAGGGATAGAATGGAAAACGGCGGCTTACAAAAGTGTTATAGACAACGAATAATTGCTGGGCAGAGAAAGTCCGTGAACACTATTTGTCAAGGGGAATTACAAGTATTATACTCACGTGAAGCCGTTAATTAATGAGGATAAACGTACGTCAAACTTAGGCTAGCGGCATGTTGTAGCAGTATACCTGTCAGGTTTATTTCCGCAATTAATGCAACAAGTGTTATATAATTTTGTTTTAACGAAAAAAATGTATAGAAGATTTTTAGGAAATAGATAATAGCAATTTGGCACATGTGTATAAAGCATACCTAGCGCCTACCCATTAATCAGTCTGAACATTTTTTTAACGTTTCGCGACGAAAACAATTAAATAATATCAAAAAAGAAAAAAATGATAACAATATAAATAACTGATTTAAAATTTAAAATATTACAAACGTAAGTCCACATTAACATATGTATTTTGTTGCGTGGATTTCGACAGCTAAATACATCAAGAATATAATTTAGAAATATTGTTGTGAAATGTATGTTATTATGTTATTTAAAATGCAATTTTCTAAAAAAAAAAAAGAAATATAAAACGTTTTCCAGCTTTTTTGATAAGAGCTTAACATATTTAATTACTGCATATATAAATATAAATGTAGAATATAGATATAATACTACTAGCAATATGTTAAAACAACTTTTTAAGATAGCTTAGCAAAAAAAAAAATACCTTTTTATGATGATTTTTTTTAAATTTAAGTACATAATTACACAACAATATAATGTACGTGCTTGAAACTCATTTGAAAAACTCAAACCAGAAAATTAAAATATTGTAATACACGTAGATTATACAACTCTAAAAGTTGAGGTATATTTTCATATGATTACAAAAGTAATTAATTTGTAGATAAAATAGAAAGCTTACAAGTTTGAAAGTGAAAAAAAAGATTAACGCAACGGTTATTTGTAAAAGTTTCATTGACGAACAACTATCACAAAGATTTATTTATATAATGGAGAAATCCTTTTATTACTTAATTGAAGTTATAAAGTCAACACAGCTGATAACTTATCAATCTATACAAAACAATCGCTACATATTGTTCGATAGGAAAGAACTCTTGACGATTGAATGAATGTGACGATAACACCGACGACGTCCGGTACGAATTGTTTGTTCAGGCTCCATAACCCAAGCCCCGCAACATATTGCAACAAACGATCGTAGCCCTTTATAAGTTGCCAGAATAGTACAAAAATCGAAACCGGAATGAAAGGTCTGAATCAATAGTGTACATAATTGTAGAGGATATCCGTTACGATGTTACTCGTACTACATACATTTTTAGAAATCGTATAAATAAATCGTTTAATATATTACAATATTATAACGTTCGTATTGAGGTAGGTAGGTTGAATAAATAATAAACGAATCATAATCATAATGATCAATATAGATTCAATTGAACTTATTTAAAACTACAATAACATGCACACTGCAGATGACAATAAATATGTGACTATGATAATAGAGTATAGTTTTTTTTAACTGCAGTGAGTAATGTACTAAATGCAGTATACTAATTATTTCGAAAAATATTAACTGTTTTGTAAAATATAAGGTAGGTACACAACATTTCTAAGATTTTAATGCCGTTATATTTTTCACTTAATAAGTGAAATAAGTTAATTCACTTAACAGTTAACACTAAATAATATATAAGTGAAACAACCACTAAATGTTGATTTCTAAATGACAAACTATACTTTTAACTTCATAGTCAAAAGTAGACAAAATGTTTTCAAAATCATTTAGAAATGTCTTATAACGTTGAACGTATATTTTTTTTAATAAATTTCAATTTAAAAATCAAACGTTCGTTATTAGAAATAAGGTGACCAAATAAGGGCAATATAATCATTGTAAGAACTGTGTCCATATATACATTTTCCAAAGAATATAACATTTCACAACAAGTTGGTACTTATCTACTTTTTAAAATGATTAGCGCCCACTGTGGAAAAATTGCCCTGGATATAGTAATTATCATGTTGTACAACACATTTTTTAAACATTTTCTTTTTTATTTCATCATTGAAAAATTAAATTCACTGGTAATTAAAACCGAATTACTTCTAAGTAACTTCAATTAATGACGTAAATACAAGTGTGACTTAACCATTACCTAGCCAAGAATTCCATCAATACTAAAAGTATATATTTTATACAATACTTGTGATTAAAAAACTAAATAGTGGTAGGTGCCTACCTTAACTTCTATATGGAAGTAACTAAAATTACTACTAAAATAAAATTAGCTTTGTAAAATATTTACATCCGTTCAAAAACTATATAATTAGACCATCAAATTAAAATAATAAATATAGCTAGTATGACCATTCATGGAAAATTAAATTAATATTGTAATATGCTATAGTATAAGACATATGGAAGTGTAATTTTTTTGTATACATTATACTATTACATGATATGGGTATAAATGTTAATAAGTATAAAAATCCTTATTTAATAGAAAAGAAAAGTTATGAAATTCTATAACATATATAATTATAACAACAAAAACACATAGCAATGACACAATTGAACTAAAAGTCAGATAAATAAAAAAGTCCGTTCGGTATTTAAAAACACAAAATATTGACATATTTTGATATAAAAAAATGTTACAAATCAAATAAGGAAAAAAAAATAGAAAAAAAGCTGTTTCAGGAAATGGTATCGTAAAAACTTTGGATCAAAAATAACGAACCTCAGGGAAAAAAAATACATTTCATTCGACATAAGCAATCAAACATAAAAATATTAACAATTGATAATAAATAATAACTAACAAACATTAATTGTTGTTTTTAAATGATAATTATAGTACTAAATAACCACTACCTATGCATTTTTCAAATAAAGGAAATGTATGTCTAAAAAATATAAAACTCAAAAATATTATCTAGTTATTTTATATAGTAGGTACATAATATAATTTTTTTTTTTTATTGATCCTTAAGCCCGGCATTTATGGTTATAAGCTGTTTGTAGGGTTGTATTGTGGTGGTGGTAGGGTAGAGTTTTTACAAGTGAGTGTTTGTGTTTGGCAAAATTTTAAAGTGGGCACCCGTAGGTGACAATGCCCGCGTGGGGGATGGAGGCCTTTCTCTCCGAACACCGTGACTGCCCGAAGAAAAATGCCGCCTGTAGCCGAGATCGAACAGGCGTCGGTGAGAGTCACAACCAACGCCTTGTCCACTCGGCCACTCCGTCCACTATAATATATTTATAAGTCAAGACAGTATGATTTAAAGGAATAGATATTATATAAGTTTATATTTTATTTTTTAAGATATCAAATAGGTTCAAATTCGTAAATATATTATATTGTTTTTAAAATAAAATTATTTTAGTAAATTGTTAAAATGGTTAGTTTTAATATATTTTTACATTACTATTATATCAGGAAACTTTTGACTGGTATTCAAAAGTCAAAAGTAATTTATCGAACATCTATTAATAAAATGCTTAAATGTTAACAAGGCTAAACTTCATTTATGCCGTAAAATGATCGTAAACAATAAATACATACCCTTAAATTATGCATGAAATGTAAAGTTTGTTTCATACTTTGCCATATACAATTATTAGAGCGGTAAATAATTAACATAACGATATGTTGCACTTACCTGAAACAAAAATTATTAACACAATAAATTTTAAATGAATGAACAATTTTACATAATTATAAATACATTTAGTTGCGGTAAGATACTTATTTTAATTATTATTATTATTATTTTTAAGGTGAGTAAAGGTACGTAGGTATATTGTGTAGAACTCTTGAATACGTGACCATATAATAATAACTAATATTTATTGATATCATATTCAAAAAGTATAATAATCTCCATGAGGTTGGGGCCCTACAAGCTGCTCTGCAATGAGATTCAAAATAGTATCAAATAATTGTAAATCGTATATATTGTTTTTTTTGTGTATAAAAATATTTATCTAAATACCACCAACTAATTTCAAGTTCATTTTTAGGATATTATATCTTATTCAAACAGACGTCTCATTGCGAAGTGCGGACAGTAAAAAACAAGTTGCACCACAACAGCAGTTTTACTTAATCGATCAGTACATCAAATTTAAAAACACTGTCTATATTCCATTCAACACAACAAAATCTTCGTAGTCTGTGTATATCGATGTATAATATGAGAAAAATCATAAAAAACACAACAATAGTAACCTTCGGTGCACCGCTACAACATAATTAGTTTACATTGGCTGTTATTTGTTATATAGCTATACAACAGATACCACTAAATAGCTGACATAGATAGAATACTGCTAAGTACATATATACAGTACACACATAGTACATATCAAACGTTTTCTATTCAATTTTTCTTACGTGCATAATTATTGCAGTGTATGCTATTGTAAAATATATTTCCCGTCGACTCGTTCTATTTTGCGCCACCACCCCAACCCCCCAACCATTACCACCGTCGGCAATGTTAATTGGTAAGTAGACTATTAATATTTCGATATGCTTTTAACGGCGGAGGTAGTGAGTAAAAAGTTGTGGGGAGTTCAGTCCCAACAATGAGGATACAAAAATATAAAAGCCGGGAGGGACCATCGTTCTCCCTTTGAAACATATTATATACAATACAACGGAAAACAAAGCCGACTTTATAACCTTAATGAAAACTTGGTATAGTCGCATTACGCCATGGTATTCGAAAAACAAAAGCGGAAAAATGTACACCAACAAAGTCCGTCCGTAACGAACGCAAGAACATCAAAAGGGTCACGTGAATGTTTTAATCACGAAAGATCTGTCTTCCCTCTTACTCGCAAACACTCTCAGACTTTTTTCAGCCACTAATTACCTAAAATAACCTTCTCTCTTTCGGCCGTGGAATGCTCTCCACCTGACCGCAAACTATCACAATCACATAGTGATCATATAACTGAGGGCTTTGTTGACATTAATAATCGTAAGAATGACGGCGACGGTTTCAATTTGTCACTAGCTATACATATATGGAATGAAAACCAACGTCATAAACATATAATTACGTCTTTGGTGTAGGTAGACAAATGTACACTTTGCATAGTTGCATTTGTAGTAGGTAGGGTACCCATGTAAATGGGCGAATCACAAAATATGTAGACACCAACACACGAATTTTTAGGTGGAAATCGGACGACGTTTTATAAGCCGTTAACAATGGCCGTGAACGGCGTGAACCCAAATGACAAAACAACACGAAATAATCAATATCGTTTTAATAGTTAAAATTATTGTACTAACGTCCGTATCAATATGGGAATGGAAACTGAAAATCGTTCCATGACTATATACAATCAATTATTATTAATAATATATTGTATTAAATATTAATCAACAAAAATCGACATTAATATGCAACGGTAGGTATTTCAAATAGAAAATAAATATATTACAAAAGAAAGAAAGAAAATATGTTTTAAAAGCGAAATACGGATAAACAGTTTGGTAAATTTATGGGTGCTTTTAAGTTTAAAAACAATAATAAATCATATCAATCGAAAAACTATGATGTTTAGAGCTAGATTTTTTAAATACCTACCTAGTTCATATTTTATTGTAAATGGGTTTTCCATTCAGTATTTTTCTTGGTTTCCCGTTTTTTTTTTTCAAATAACTTAAAACTTCTTAAAATTATCTCTTCTGTTTTATCTGTGTTCAATATACTATCGGTAAAAAGTAAAAGCCAGTATATAAAACATTCGTTTAATACATGGGTCATCGGTATTCAAACAAAAAGTTTTTTTTTAATGTATTGTTTTCTGTGAGATTAAAGTTAAACATTATTGTAAAATACAACGTAAGCAGCAGCAACAGCAGGGTCAGAATGAAAATAAACTTGTGCGGTCATATACAATGTCAGCATCCTATGCATTTGTTTCAAAATGTAGCAATATAATAAATTGTACAATTTATTAACCTATGCAAACATTTAGGGAATTTTAATATATTTGGCACATACTACGGAAGTCTCAAAAATGCGATTATGGCATCATACACTTATAATGTAACAATATAATACATTTTAAAGATTTTAAATATTTTGTATTTGTAGGTAGTATTTTGTTTTATAATATCACTTATATTTGGAATAATCTTTGAACAGTCTGTAGTTATTAAATACAAAAACAATTAATGTTTTCTCCCTCGATTACTAAAAGACCATGGCTCAACGGTCCTAAAGGTCCCAAGTAGTAGCGATTACATATTTTTGCAGGCTCAGAACTTTTCACAATTTACTCCACCCACTTGTCTTCGAAATACAATCCTTTGTGCATGTGGTACGTGCAAGTAGCAGTGTATGACACACACTACAGTCTATATAATATATGAATGTCCCACATCGGCTATTGAGGGTTAGTAATGTGATATCAACCTCTTGGAGTACGGGGGTTACATGGTAACTTGGACGGGATTAGGTCCTCTTCTTTCCTTCGAATTTGTCTATGCTCTAAACTATTTTTTTTTTTAATTAGTTTTTCAATTTATAAGTTTAATTAAAAACATATATATTATATGCATCATATATCATTCATTATATATAATCTGTTAAACGCTTTAGTACCTAAAACTTCACTAAAGGTAATTCGATTTCATTCAAAATATATTAAAATGATACACTTTTAAAATTGTAATTTGTAAGTAACAACAACAACAATATTTTAACAATATCTTAACACCGCTTAAGGAATCCATTACTAAGACACAGTACACAACCATAGTAAAGACAACGGACACGCCATAGTGAAAAATGCAGTGTACAAAGTATGGTCTGTGATGGTAAACATCGAGACTTTTCACCCATTTCAATAAATCGCCGTGTCACGTACGTGCAAAGGAAGCCTATACCGACCGACGACCGCGACATGAAACGTGAAACGTGATTTACGTATAATTCGAAATTTCCATTAAGATATATAATATGATTGAATGTATTTTCAGTTTTGTGAGTTCATAGTATTGTGCTACTCAGATCTTTGTGCAAATTATCGGCTTGAAATCTACACGTTTTTGAATAATATATATTTTACACATCAAGTAAAATGTGTAGTAGGACCATTCGATTTGGTTATTTTATTTTAATACAAATCGTCTATACCCATATAATTTAATAGGAAAGCGATACAATAATATATAATTATTAAGCATATTCTCATATTATCAGCATATTTCACAAAAG
Source organism: Macrosiphum euphorbiae (assembly GCA_949089665.1). NCBI lineage: Eukaryota > Metazoa > Arthropoda > Insecta > Hemiptera > Aphididae > Macrosiphum > Macrosiphum euphorbiae. The sequence goes on along the minus strand of CARXXK010000003.1, from coordinate 60,647,625 downwards.
TGGTTATGTTTTATATATAATCAATTTTAAAGACAGTTAAGTATATTTTGTTAAATTTTATAATAAAATTAACATTACATAAAACTGACCTCAGAACAAAATTAATTAATAATTATGAATAAATTGGCGTACCTATCGTTGTTTTTTTAATTTCAAAAAGCTAAGAATACCTATACTTAAATATCATAATTACTTAAACGCCTATACATATGTAGTCACAGCGATACGATTTCCCCACACACAGTCAAAATATCTCGTGTATTTACTTAAACTTTTTGAGCGGAACAAGGACTTTCTTCATAAAAAAAAAACAAAATTTTTTGCCAACAATTGAATTAGGTATAATGACTGAATTACGGTAGTGTTGTAACTTGTAAGTGTTCCTTTACCGCATCAAACAAATATAAGCCTTCTATCTTTATATTCAATATAATACTTCATTTTCCAATCAAAAATGTATAATATACAGGTAAAATATTTTGCAACTGAAGGAAAGTTGAAAAGAATAAATTACAGTTAATGATATAAGGGCTTAGTGCTTGTTAAAAATATATGTTGAATCTATCTCATGTAAATATTTATCATACCACATGGTAAATATTATGTCTATTTAATAAATTGGATACCCACCCACCTAAATAAATATCAAAAAATATGACTACAAGACAGTTTGGTAATTAAAGGTTCATAGTTTAGATTATTGATTAAAAATAAAATTAAAAATAAAATCAAGATTATACACTACGACGAGTTAAACGGCCAATTAACTTTAAAAAGTTGAATATTTTTACAAGATCAGTAGTTAATCTTGACTTTAACGATTAGTATAGTTGTACATTATTTAAAACTAAAATATTCGCTTTTCATTATTTTTTTTTCAGTAATTATTTTAGTCCCTTATCAACTTTTGCATGATAATGACTATAATGACTTGAGGCTTTATTTCAAACAAATAAAACGGTACCATTTTAACGTCCTTCAACTTGTAATTTCAAAAAAAAAAAATGCAAAACCTAACTGTCTTTCAATTCTGGAAAAAGGTTTAACATAAATTACTTATTATTAAACTTACCATTATTCTTTAAATAATATGTGTTAAGGTGACTAGATTAAAACACGTTTTAGAAGGACAAATAAATAATTCCTACTGTGGATAAATTTAATTATATTATAATTTAAAAACTAATAAATTAATATTAAATTTATTAGTTTAATACCCACAGAAATATTAAATTAGGAGCATGACGTGTATTTAAATTATTATATTTACTCAAGTGTCCCAAAATAATTTAAATTTTTCAATAGGTACTTCTAAGAAATGCGAATAAATGTCTGTCCAAAGAATCAAGTCTGTGTTTTAATTTCTAATTTTTAATCTGAAAATAGACAACTGCTGTATATGAAACATTATGATATGTTCACAGTGTAATGACTAATGCCATATACATAATTGATAAGTATATAAAATCCACCCTGATGAATTCTATATATTATGTAACACTAACAATAACAATAATATATTCTTATACAAATTATAATATAATTAAGACGACCTATTCTCGTGATAATAACATGATTATTGGTTAGTATTTACTTCTTTAATGATAAGAACATAACTAAAATATGTTTTTATACAATTAAAATAGCCAAATATAGTCACGACACTCTGGTCCATAAAATTAGACACACAGACAATCACCCTTTCAGTTCCTTACATACTTCGAAGTTCAACAGACATACATGATTGAATGATTTTTTCTAAAATTTATAAAATACATTATAAAAACAATGGAATACGAAATATACCTAATTGAATTAAAATTACTTTAATAATTCATAATATACCTTAAATCCAAAATATATCTATAACTTTCTATAACATATGAAAAATGTATTGTAAGTTTAAATTGATACTTTTTGATTAAATACCTTACGGGTTTCAACGATTATTTTCAATAAAAAATCTAAATGGCAAATGATATATTATATTATAGTAACTGGGTAAATAAATGTTTATTGAATACCTAATTAAAAAAAAAGGTGGGCAAGTGGGTGTCGCTCTGCTGTACAGTAGGTTACAAGTGGGTCATTGTATAATGGATGGTATTAAATTTGAATTCAATGATATAATATCATTGTATAAGAAAAACGATTCTGAGCGGAGACGGTATGTCCTTCTAGGTATAAGACATATTATATACATATCTATATGGTATTAAAAAAAATTGACCTATAATGAATTCCAAATTAATCATATCACAATATCCATTAGGTACTTATAACGCGTTATACACCAACAACAAACCCTGATACTATCATAGATATATATAGTAGATTACTTTAGAAATTTCAAGTACCCACGAATAATATTATACAATCACAACAAAATAACTAAAATCGTAATTCTTGGTTTAAATATGAAATTTTGTCTAAATTTGAAATTAAAATGTCTGTAAAACATAAGTGTGTCTATATATTTATTAGATTTTTTGGTTACAGTATGAATTATTTAAGAGAATCTTTGTTTTAAATTTTCAACTCTTAGTTATAAAAACTGAACATTTTATAATTTTTTAATTCCAACGATTGATAATTTTCGAGATTTTGATAAATTTTGTCAAAATTCCAACTTTAAATGATTATAAAAAAAAATCGTGCCTATGTATTTTTAAAATTTTTCAACTGATATTGTAACAATATATAAGAAAGCTCGTATTAAATTTTCAGACTTTTTGGCCCACCAAATAAAATTTTATTGACAATTATAAAAAAAAAAACTAAAAAAATTGAAAACTGAAAATCTCCGTAAACAGCTCAAACAGAGTCAAAATATTTTCAAAATTGTATGGTGTATAGGAAATGCTAATATAAACATTCAGTGAAATTTTCATGTATCTACAGTTATTCGTTTTTGAATTACAACAAAATAAGGAAATCGCTACATGAGAAATCGAGTGAAAATCCAATGTTGTAAAAATTTGAATTTCAAACGCTCATAAAAATTTAATTTGACTGTCCGGTAGAGATTTTTTTATTGATAAAGGTAGATAATCTTATAAGGAATCTTGTGTTTCATTTTCAAATCTTAGATTTAAAAAAAAAAATTTTTACGAATTCTTAACTCAAAATAATTTGCTAATTTTCGTGATTTTTCCATATTTTGTCAATTTTTGAACTTTAAATGCTTATAAAAAAAAATTGTGACTAAGGATTTTTAATATTTTTCATCTGCATTTGAAAAAACATATTAGGAGCCTTCTATTAAATTTTCAAGCTTTCGCAACCAACAAATAACATTTTATTGATATTTTTAGAAAAAAAACTAAAAAAAAATGGAAAATGAAAATGTCCCTAAACAGTTCAAAATAAATCAAAATATTTTGAAAATGTTATCGTGTATAGAAAATGCAAATATTAACAACCAGTGAAAATTTCATGTATATACGTTCATTTGTTTTAGAGTTACACCAATAACCAAAATCGATTTTTTGGAAAACCAATTTTGCGTAAAAATTCCCGTTTTTCCTTAATTTTTATGTTGTTTTTCCCGGCGCTTGTGAAAACTACTGGGAAATGTTTACTTTTGACCCCCCAAAGTACCAACTAGATTCACTTTCCTATCAGAAAAGGTACTATTGAAGAAAATCGAAGCACTTTTACTGTCCTAAAACGTGATGACAGACACAAAAATATAAACAAAAACATACATCATTGTAAAACCAATACATTCATCGCTCCGCTCAGAATCTAAAATCAACTTGAAATAAATTTGGATAAAAAAATATGTATAGAATATTTAAACAAATCAAAAACAGAGCTTGCCCGAATAAAATATACTTTTGTTTATGTTGCAGGTATGTATTTCTGTATATGAAATAAATAGTACCCACACTTAGTGTTCGACTCTATGGAATTAGAATGTACCATAATATTATAATATGGTTCGTTTAAACAGTTACAACGTTCAAAGTGAACGAAAAGGAAATAAAAACGAAATTTACAATGGTTAAATGCTCAGAGTTTTGATAAATAATAATAATCGGAGTTTCAATTAAACGACAATGCGTAGAGCTCACAAGATTCTATTACGAAAAGTTCGTCTGGACAACGATATTAATTCTGACGGCTTAATTATTCGCTCGGAGAGCAGACAGTGGCGGTGATTTCTGAAGAGCTGCGGAAAAAAGCAGCATTAAAAAAGGAAATAAATAAATATATATATATACAGAAACGAGAGAAAAGGTTACACTGCGAGGAAAAATGGTCGTTTGTCTTTATTTAGGTTTAAGCCGTTTTAATTGATGCGCTCGTTTCGGTTTCGGCATACGCATTTATACGTATTAAAACCCGGGTGCACGGGGCACGGACCGCAACGACTTACCAAAGGACCCATTATTCTTAATGAGACACTTGTTAAATTGCATCGCTTTGGGCAACACGTCTGCAACGATAAACACGCGCACACACTCGCGACGGTGGTGGTCTCTAACCCTCATCCCGAGCGATGTATGAACAACTATGTATACTCCGATACATTAAACACGCTTTTCTACCAATGACACCGAATTGAACCCAATTACAGTAAGTAGAGTTGGGGAAGGGGGAGAAAAAACAATACATTATACGCGATACACAACCGAAACCAATTGCGTTCAGAGAACACCGGTTCGTACTATTCAAAGGACTAATTATTGATAACAACGCGCACCCTTGTTTAATGACTGCACTAACATGGTGTTTACCGTGCATAATATTATTATCGTGTTGAATAATAATGATTGTATTTCGTATGGCATATTTATTAAAAAAAAAAAAAAAATAAAAAAAAAACACTAAAATGAATTATAATGATATTACTGCAGACTACTAAGTCATTACGATGAGTGTATAACTATACGACTAGAGTACACGTCATTCAAAAATGTATACATCACATCGAGGTGTTGCGAGGTAAATTTTGAACCATTACATTTTGTAGATGAGTATAATATAACAACACCGTTCAGTAATGGAGTCATCTGCCAAAAGTGAAACACATAATCATAGAGAGAGTATAATATATACTACATATGTCATGTAATCAGGTGGTAGTCACGAGTACTCTTGCTAAAAGGCCTAAAATTACAATTCACTTTCCAATCATGGAAACGTAAGTTCATTATAATATATACACACATTGCATGACGATCGAAAAACCCCGCTTTTTACTTGAATTGTGATATTGAATAATATTGACTTTATATTATTTTTGAATAGGTTATAATATTAAACTTATGCCAATACAACAATATACGTACTAAACATAATAATATTCTAAACCTAACCTTTATGCAAATTGGTAATCATAGTAATGGTCTTGCTTGATCTATATGTATACATATTATACTCCTATATTATTAAGTAAATTGTGCATACATTCAACATTATAACAATTAAGTGTCGGCAAATTTGTTTCCCATATGAATAATCAAAAAATAAAAATAGAAATCAATTAAATTTTAATTTCTGCATAGTCCATATAAGATATAGAAATAACTAATAAGGAATGATTTAAAAAAAATCAATGTATAAAGTATACTAAATTATAACGTTGGCCTGCAAAGTCATAAAGAAGATAATATAGATGCAAAAGCATTCAAATATAATACGAACTTATTGATATGCATTTTAACTAGTTTTATTTATATTAAATAAATTAAATAAATGTCATCCATTTTAACGAACATTTAAGAATAAATGTATATTACATAATTTCAGATATTTTCAGCTTTTCTCTCATTTTTTCAATCATTGTTCTCCACTTGCACAGTATGTACAGTATAATGAAGCACAAAATAATAACACGAACACGTATGTTTTCGACAACTAGTTTTTATACACTTTATAATATTGTGACCGCAGTACCGCAGAAAATATTGTACGCCGATTTATTTTCTTACTGATATTGATCGTTACAAATCTATTTATTTTAATAAAGTTTGAGATGAAATATAATATTTCTGATATTTAAAAATGTCATTTACTAAAAATATAAACCTATAACTACACATTAAAAAAAATACATAAAATATGCTCAAATTACAATTTATTAAAAATATGTACCTATATTATATTATGCTGTAAGTAATGTAATGTAGATATCGCAAGTATAATGTGAAACCAATTTCTAAACTCTATATTATGTTAATTATAATAATAATAAATGAAATAATAACTCTGTAATAGTTATAGGATATAGCCGAGTTGAATTTAAAAAAAAAAAAATGATGAATGTACCAATTATATAGACCAGTAAATCATGTTTAAGGTACCATTAGATCACTATTGATTCATTAAATGTTTAGTGATTATATCCGGAATAGAAACTTCACAAAATAGGAGCGTAACACAATTTAAAATATAAATGTAAATTGAAAATTTGAGTATGACATAAATCCAACGAAAAATATTATGATCTAACGACATTCAATAGAAACACAGTTTGAAAAAAAAAATAACTAGAAATAACTCTAAATCCGTGTATGCGAGAAAAAAGGATTACAGTTGTTGGTTTAAAACAAAAAATGAAAGGTATAATATAATGTAATATAGTTGTGGGAAGATATCTTCAAAGTCCGAATTAAACCAAATAGAATGTTGGAAAATGAATTAAAGATAAAAACAGACGTTTCAAAAACGTAAACTCTTTTCATCGCATTTAAATAAATGAAAAATAATTGTTGTGTTACTAAATATAAAGAAGTGGACATCTGTTTTCATATCAGTAATACCACGTGAGCATTTCAAGTGTTTAAACGGTTAAAAATTCAACCGAGTTTTTTCCATTAAATATTAAAAAATTTGTTTAAGTAAAATAGGAATATTTTTGTAAGATTTTTTCTAAGAGACTGCGCGTATAAGTACCTATAGTATGTAAGTTCTCGTTTTAACCTGAAATTTCCCCTAATCGAATGAAAAACTATTGGAAGTTGTATGAAAAGGCACACATAATACATTTTTCGTGTTTGGTGTGGGGTTGGCTGAGCTGGGATAATCATTTTGGTTTTACTTAAATGGAAGGAGAACTCTACGTTCACGCAATCCCGCGTCAATGAAATATGATTTTCGAATTTTTTTTCTTCATCTGTCTGTTAGTAGTCCATTCAATTCAGCAGTAATTTATCAAATGTTTTTCTTTCACCAAACTTAACATCTTTCATAGCTATTTCTTTTTCATTTTTATTTTTTACATCAATTGTATAATGTGTGCTTTTTAGATATTATTCCTTTTCAGATCATTTGTATACAAACAATTAAAGGAAGAAAACAGAAATATTATTGTGTATTATTGTAACATTGTCGTTTCAGAATTGGTATTTTTATCGAAACCCTGGTTATGTATATTTTTAAACAAACACACTACACATCACATACTGTCATTCAAAATATCGACTAAAGCCCTCAAGTCATAGTGTCTGTGGCTTTAGTCATTTAGGACTCATTGAACCCTGCATATATCGGTAGGGCTTCATCTCGAGCTATATTTTTTTTATTCACAGTAACAATAAACCCTTTTTGTCATATGAACTTTTTATCGCATCGTTTAACAATGAAATTACTTCTAAAATAACATAGACACTTTTAAGGGGATGAAGAAACCTGTGTTCTCGTGTTACGTGAATACATAAACATTTTCGAGTATATTTTACGCCAAACTTCACAGCATTAAAAATGTAATAATAATAATAAACTTTTAACATTACACATTAAGTAAATTTCTAATAATATTAAAAATTATTATATAAACGCTCTAATAATATGTATATGACTTGGTTCGGTATTGCTCAATAATAGTATGATTAGTATGAACGGTAAGGTGTGGTACACGAGCATAATTTAAAGACCATCAACTAGGTTGAACGGGATACTCATAAAATAAATAAAACATATCTAATAAAAATACACCTTGTTTACAGCGCACCATTGAATTAACAATGTCTTTTATAGTTTTATATGTAACCAAAAGTAACTTTATACAAAAAATATTAACAGAGTACAACAATCACTTACTAATTTATTTTAATTAAATTCACTACATTAAATACTTATATACTTGTAATAGTTGTTTCGAAATCAGTTTCAAGTTTGCGAAAACTTTAGCAAGTAACATTTTTCTTTCATGTAATTTTTTCTGTTTATATTATATGTTTAACCGTGTTTAACGTACTATGATATTTGGTATGATAATAAAAGGCACATAGATCATCTGAATACGCATCATGATTCATAATATAGGTATATATTTTGGTTGTTTTAAACAAATTTAATCAAAATGTGTACCTACCAGGAATGCATTAAAACAGAAATAAAACAAAGTAATATAGGTACCTAGTAATAATTAAAATCACACGATCCTCGTATAGGCAGCCCTCAGCACGAATACTAATTAAATTTCTGAACTTTTCACCGCCGGTCAACATCAACTTGTGCAAACAGCTGTGTAAAAATGACGAGATGTATACAATAAGCTACTTCTCCGGGTGGGCAGACTAAACGTTTTAAGCATTTCCGCATACGAAGTTCACTTAAATCTCAACGGTGGCGGCGGCAAGCATAACAAAATGTAACGCGTCATAACTATTGTTTGACACATTAATTAAAATCACCCGGCGGATTTTAATATCGTGGCGAAATGAACTTCGCCAAAAGTTTCCGGAAAATGTCTAAACAAGACCAAACTTTAAATGTTAAATACCCGACGTTTATTTTTTTTTATTTAATTGGGTTGGAAAAAAATAAACCCCTTTTTTGTTCCCCGATTATGAGGAGCTAAGAGATGCATCAACCAACTAATACACTACAAACGTCGTGTTTATCACAACATACTGTGTTATTATGTCATTACCTATGTGATATTATATTACATAGGTACCACATATGTGAAATTTGTATAATACATTATATCCTATACCTGCTATGTACCTGCAGTTTTCATGATGGTACTATGACTCAGTGACAATAAACACACGGGTTTCCCCTGTTCCAATTCAAATTGTTGGTATAGCCGGTACTATTAAATTTTAATATATACCATAGACAAGAGCGGCTTCTCTAATAAACAATACATTTTTAGTATAACACTAAATACAAAAATAGTTGACTATACAGTATGAATACATTCAACAATGTTAACAAATTTTCACGTGTGTTGTGTAAATACTAAATTTGATAATATTATGTATAGGGTACCTAAATACATATGTTATGCTTAGGACAATGTTTCCTGTCCTTGTTGAATTGTCACAGGATGATTATTTTAATGTAAATTGTTTAAATCAGCCAAAGTGTAAAAAATGCACAAATAATTATGCATTATGGCGTGACTAACGACATCAGGATGTTATATGAGTACCTACAGTAGGTACATCCTTTTATAACAAAAAAGGCATAGTTTTAATTTTAAACTGCACAAATATAATAATGTATGATATTATAATACATATAATATATATATATATATTATATAATATCATGTTTATATTTATATTATAAATATAAATATTCTAACTATAAGCTCACGTGCTTTAATTCATATATTCTGTGATTACAACAGGCATCACACAATAGTTGACTGGAAACGTTTTCATCTCGTGACTAACAACCAAAATATGATTATATTATTTAATAACTGAATTTAATAACGATCTATGTAAATAGGTCCAGGGAAATGTTTTGAATCTATTTTTTACACTAAAATTGACAATAGTAAACTGAATAAGTTAGAATTATAAAATACAATTCCATCTTAAAATTAAAAGTATTTATAGCCATTTTCTCCGGAACAATAAAAGTAATAGAATCTACATTATTATATTAAACCGCTTAGTTTTAAAGAAAAAAAAAGGTGGGCAAGTGGATGTCACTCTGCTGTATAGTAGGTTACAAGTGGGTCACTATATACCATCATTGGATGGTATTAAATTTGAATTCAATGATAAAATATTATCATTGTATACATAAAACGATTCTGAGCGGAGACGGTTGATATTTTGTATTATATCTATACCTATTGTTATTACTTATTATTAGTACAGTAGCCGGTACGTTTTATTAACATTATAAAATGACAACAAAATAATTAAAATCGTTATTCTTGGATATTAATTATGTAATTTCGTCCAAATTTGAACATAAGATAACTATTAAAAAAAACTGTTTTTATATTTTTAAGATAAACTTATATTTTTGAGAATAACTTACTTACTTGGAATATTGTTTTAAATTTTCAATCCTTAGCTTAAACGATTATGAGCGAAGACGGTAAGTCAGCCAATGATATTACTATATGTATATATTTTTATGATATTATTGTGAATAAAGTAATTCATATAACTTATTTACGTCGAACCTTGTTTTAAATTTTCAATCCATAGCTATAAAAGTTGAACATTTTTAACTAAAAAATCATTTTAAAATTTAAAATTTGATAAATGTTTGTCAAAAATTTAACTTTAAATAATCAAAAAATAAAACTGTATAATTGCATACTCGTATGTATTTTTAATAGTTTTCAACCATTATTGCAACAATATATCAGGAGCCTTGTATGTATGAATTTTCCACGCTCATACAATTTTACTGACATTTTTAGAAAAAAAAAAACTAAAAAAAATTGAAATGTCCTTAAACATAGCAGCTTAGAACTAGTCAAAGTATTTTTAATAATGTTATAATCAAGTATAGAAAATTAATATATAAACATTCGGTCAAATGTTCATGTATTTACAGTTACCTAATCGTTTTTGAATTACAACAAAATAAGAAAATCGCTACATGAGAAATCGAGTGAATATCTAATGTTATAAGAACATGAACTTCAAACGCTCATAACATTTAATATGACCTTCTGGTACACAATTTTTTTTGATAAACTTGGACAAACTTATGAGAAATCTTGTATTACATTTTCAAATCTTATAGATTTAAAAAGAAAAATCTTTATGAATTTCTAACGCAAAATAATTTGCATATTTTCATCATTTTTAAGTATTTTGTCAAAATTTAAACTTTGAATCCCTTTAAAAAAAATTGTGAATATGTATTTTAAATATTTTTCAGCTATCAGTGTAACATTATATTAGGAGCCTTTTATTCAATTTTCCAGCTTTTTGACCCAACGAATAAAATTGAATTGATAATTATAGAAAAAAAAAAACTAAAAAAATTGGTAACTGAAAATGTCCGTAAACCACTTAAAACAAGTCAAAATATTTTGAAAATTGTATCGTGTAATATAAATTGCTAATATAAATATCCTGTGAACATTTCATATATCTACGGTTATTTGTTTTAGAATAACAGCAAAAACCAAAATTGATTTTGTCGAAAACCAATTTTGTGTAAAAATTACCGTTTTTCCTAAATTTTTGTTTTGTTTTTCCCTGCGATTTTGAAAACTATTGAGAATATCAAATTTCGACCTCTTGAATGCATAAACTAATAAAAAAACAACACATTTATCATCATTTTAGAATCAATACACCCATCGCTCCGCTCAGAATCTAAAATATTGATGAACATGACCAATGGTAATTCCTATTATTTATTTATTTATTTATTATAGGTATTATATTATACTACATAATACATTTACAATTTTACATTCATCATATTAGGTATACCAACTTATTAGTTATTAGTTATAACTTAAGAGTTCTGACACATTTACAAAGATTGAAATTAAGGCAGGTATACATTCACTGTTCGTAGACAGCGCCTATACAATTTCACTTTCGTAACTTTGACATTCTTTTCAGTATACCCTATAGATATGAGGTACTTTAAATTTTAAATTTACATAGTTTCATACTGTATAGTAAGCAATTTCATTTTATATACACTTTGACGTAATAAATACACTTAATTAAGAGTATGTCAGCGCACTACTTGTTTTCTCCCTCTGACCATGACCCAAGCTTGGCATACACAATTTGTGTTCGGCAGATACAATTCAAATCGGTGATACAATAAAAATAGAAATTAAGGCCTCTATTATGCTTTAATGGATATTGCATTTTAATATTTTACATAATTATAGATTTATAGCATTCACTCCAATATTACAGCTAACCACAAATACAATATTTGATTAATGCAAAGTTTCTATGTTGCGCGTGGGTCAGAGAGATATATCAAATAGTACCATGACACTATCCTAAGCCATTGGCGCTGTAACTAATACTAACAAAGTTATTGTAAACACTAGGTATTATAAAAATCTGTCAAATTAGAAAAAAAATTAATTTTCATTAGTTTATTTATTTTGATTAATACAAAAAAAAATTGATTCCAATCAAAACTATATAGTATATAAAATGCAGAAAAACGGTACCCAGACATTTAGCAATACAGAAGTTACTATGATAATACAATAATTAAGTGAAATATTTTATTACATTTTAAATAAACGTTAACAATCTTGAATATCCAAAAAAACCAAAAAATAATCATCAATTTTAAAATTCAATTTCTATAATATTGTAATAATGATTGAAATTTAAAGTTTCAACACATACTTAAATGATAATCCTACTCAACACAATCAGTAGGTAGATATAACTTCAACCAAACATTTGCAATGACCCTACTTATCCAATCAGTTCGAACCAGCTACTTCAGCCAATTTTACGTAAAATCCGACCCAAGTATAATGATATATAACACACCCTAGAGTGTATTATTACATCTTATCTCATTATTTCTAAGGATTCAAAATAAATCGTATTTTATAATATATATACCTAGAGTTCTAGGACAGTTTTACAAAATAATTATTATTTTCGTCAATTATTGTGTTGGAAAGATAAAATATTTTATTATAATCGAAATGTCAAATAAATAAATACTACCATAAACATGTTTTAAACATTTGCGTAATATCAAAAAATTCTTAATTCCCTACAAATAATATTTTTGAACAAAATAACTAAAATTGTTATGTTTTGTTTAATATCCTATTTTATAAGAATTTAAACTAAAAAAAAATCATATCACTGTAAAATTAATACAATATTTATCAGTTCGGTCAGAACCTAAAATGTAATACATTTTAAACTACAATTTAAATTCCAAAGACTCTACCCAATTTTAATAAATCTAGATGTATATTGATTATACAAATATTTGATGGTCAATTTATTTTTAAAATAAGGCTTAAGAATATTTTACTTTCCATTTGTTATAAAATTGTCTAGCTAATTACCTAAGCGATTATTAAGTAAGACGTGGTTTATACGAATACATATCATGTTAAAAGTTAAGAGCCGCGAAACTAAAATCCGTGTAAAGGACTTCCAACCAGTCTGATATATCTACTTAACCCATTTCCGAGTTGTAACAAAACTTCGGGTAGCATTCGCGTGTCCGCATCACTAAACAACACACAACTAATTGGTTCAACTGTGCAGGACAATCTCCATGCGACAATTTATCGCTTTAGAGAGAAATTAGTTTATTATCCCCAGTAATGTGGCAACGATAAACCGACATGTTAAGAATCTTATCCGCGTACGATATAAAAACCAAAAACATTTTGGAGAGTGGTTGGCAGAGGACTGTTTAAAACACGTATGTGTCGCAAACATCCACACGTGGCACTGTTCCGGCCACATATGACGCCCCGATGGCATCGTCATCAAACAGACTGTGAGACAACGAACAGGACAAATAACCATACCTACTGTTCACAAAAAACGTGACGAGAGGCGTCTACTTAGATTACTGTGTCCTTGCCGGTGTTCGTATAAATCATTGAACGAGATACGAGAATAGCAAAACAAATTGATTAAGGCCCGGTAGCAAGGCGACAAAATTATGATTTAGATTTTAAAATGATACGTAGGTACTGTGTATGTCAGTGTAAGACGCAGTTATTTATTGTCATTTTCATTAGTGGAGCGATGGCCAAAGCACAATGCATTCATGCATTACATTTAAGGTGTTTTTGTATCTTTATTGTTTGGAGGAGGGAAAGGCAATTAGCTTATTTAAGACTCAAATTTTACTGTAAATAATTATAACAAAATTACGCGTAATGCGCACGGTAATGAGTAAATAATTTAGAGTTGTAAAGAGGTGCAAAAAATATTGCAATAATAATAGGTACCTAATATCAAAATAATTTTAATTTAGGTAGGTATAAAAACCTACTAACGTATTTCGAAGATAAAACTATTGCAGACAAATGTTTAAATTATACAGTGCAATGTAGGTAAGCTTGAGCTTAATCATTAGCATATCGTTAAAGTTACGAAGTGTATACAATATAATATTAAAAAATAAAAATAATATTCACGGAACAAATTAATAAAGAAAATGTTATTTCTAAAATTCTATCCTGTTGTCAGAGGTTATACATGAACAATAATAACTATAATTTATCTTTTAAAATTAAATTAATTTCAGGAATAGTTTTGCTAGTATTTGAATACAAATACTTGCAGAAATAACTTTAACAGAAAAACAGTATATAATGGAAAAAGTGACAATTACGGTGATAATAACTTTACAGCAGTAAAAAGAGTAACCTTCTTACGCCTCATATTTTTTATTTAAGTTTTCAAACAACAAAACTTCAGCCATTTCTATTGATAAAATAAAAAACCTACTATACGACGGGCGGACGGAGACCACACGGGGAAAAATCTGTAACGTCACATGGTAAATTAGTTCCAATAGTTCGGCGGTTTCTAAACATGTGGTACTAATTACTAAGTCTTAGTATCCATTGACTCATGACCGATATTACCTTAGGTATACATTTTTGCAAAGCTAAGTGTTACATAATAATATGATAATATCACAACATCTTCATCTTCGTTTTTTACACGTTTAACAAATTAAAAACCGATTAAACAATATCAACGATTTTTCTTTTTCAAGCACAGATGGAACATAAATCATAACTTTTATGTGATAATTATACTTGTATTATGTAGTAAATCGTTAATGTAGGGAAGTATTAATTATTTAACTCTCAGGGTTTTGAGGAGTATACGTACAAATGCAAAACTAATAATACGTAATACCTACTACCTACTTATTTATAAAATATAATGTGTGGAATGTGGATAGTATTTTATTTTAATACAAATGTGGTCATATTAAATAGGTACGCACCAACTGATTTGTATAATACCTATAAAATAAGTGAGTACTATGAACCTGAATGATTTAAATAATAATTTACGGTAGGTACTACAAAATATGTATATCTTATATATTATGTATCCGTATATTTGTAATATTATATAGGTAATAAAAGATTATGTGGTGTTTGTCCTCATACCCTTTTCCGTCTTTATATAATCCTCTACTCCCTCCTACCAATAGTTTAAAACTTACATGATCATATGAATACTTGATGTAAATTAATAATTTAACTTTTCAAATATTTGCATAAATTAACCTCATAAATTGACTGTCTGAGATTTTCAAGTACTTAACCCAAAAACATGTATTTTTATTTGCATAATTTAATAAATGCACCTAGCTATTTTATATACAGTATACCTATCTAATAGTTCAACAAAAAATTATGATCGGAGACAAGCGCGGCGAGAAACTATGTATAAATATACTATAGCAATAGAGGTATAGCATATATTTAAATACATATTGTTACAACATGGCAGAATATTCTTCTAGCATACCCATGCTATTAAAATGATTATTACCTACTCTAATTATTATAATATTGTTCAAAAAAAAACTAACATCATGGATCACATCTCGAATTAACGAGTATTTGCCATATTATTTTAATTTAACAAGGAAAAGAAACACTCACCGTGGCCTCGTTGAAATCAATGAAATTTAACTAAAAATGTATAGTACGTGGAGATGATACGCATAAATGAACTCGCTCCCAAGTGTACGGACAAAGAAAAACGATAAAATAAACAAAACTCAAATGCAATATTGAATTTTTTATGACGTTCGATTAATGTGCTTTACATTCTCTTTATGCGACGAATTCTCAGACTTTTGGCCTAAACTCTAGCGACATACTGTGAAATGGAGAGGAGGGTATGTACATCGTTTTATGGCCGCCATCTGCGCGTGTACACCCTTTATTATTCAGTCGTTAGAAGGCGCTAACTGGGGCCAACGTTCTTGAATATTACATCAGAGGACTAAAAGAAAACGTTAAAAGATAGTAACTACGCATATTATCAACTCATTAAACGCTACAAAATAGGAACATCGGTACGTGAATGTGCTTAAACTATAGAGCACGGTTTTTAAACTAAGGCTTTCGGCATTTTGATAATTGCAAAAACACAACACCTTATTTGTACAATGAGAAACAAAAAGGTTAGGAATTTCAGTTTAATTCCGTTAATGATTATTTTGAAATATCAATCGTTGTAAAATAATTAAAATTCTTTATTACATGCCTATAATAAAACAAAAAACGTAGAACTTTATTAAGTACCTACCTACATGCCTATTGTAATGTGCAAATACTGCAAGTAAATTAAAATAAATATTATTTTACTTCCCAATATACCTACTACATTTGAAAATTATTTTATAAAATTAATAAATTTTTTTTTCATATTATTTAACTCAAACTTATATATTTAGTAAAAATAAAAAATATTAAAATAAGATCAAATAAAATACAATAAGAATTTTTCAAATATATACCAATTATTTATTAAAATAGTTGACAATTGTTGCAATAATAACAAAGGTTTTATTTATTGGAATTATGATATTTTTAAGTTTAAAATAATTGTTCACATTTTGGACATCACTCATTAAGTGTAATAAGGTGTATCGATAAATTATTTATTATTATTCTTATTATTTTTTTTTTGTAACCTATTGCTGTATAATGTTATAAATATATAAAAATTTTCCAATTACTTGCATTAACAAATGTGTTTAAGGCCATATCATGATAAGCTCAATTTAATGATAAAAAATATTTTATAACTTTATGAAATAATATGCATAAAAACTCGTATATTATTTTAAGTGCCTCAAAACTAATTTAAGAACTCAATGTGAGTACAATCGAAAAGTGGTACTTCCTACATAGTTGAATAAAACACAGAAAACGAACAGACAATTCTAGTCTTTCTAGACAATTTTTAGAAAATAAACAGACATTTCGTGGTTACAAGATTCTAGATCCGTCTTCAACTGTGGTCACTTATCATCTGATAGCCAAATATTAAATGTAATTATTACCTATATAATAATATTATCATGTATTTACCGTATCGGATATCAATAATTAACCTCATTTAATAAGTTGTTTTTATAAAAAAAGAATCATCAACTGAACTTTTGTAAAAAAAAGTACTAAAATAGTACTATCCTTTGCGAACCCCTCCTAAAAAAATCAGGTATTGGGTGAAGAAAAATATTATTCAGAAAACATAAATACTGTCATAAATATACTATATACAAATACAACTATTGGTATAAAGTATATACTTTGACATAATGAACTTTAGCTTTGACAGCTATTGTACTTACAAAGACATCAACAAAATAATACATCCTCAAATTAATTTTAACCACTTACCTACATAATACGAATCTATGTATTATAGGTATTATATTATAATCTTAATTCAATTTTAAAAATTATTATTAATTTCTACATTAATATAAATAATAAATTAACTTTTAAAAACATTTTTGTCTTAACTTATAAATAAACAAGGCAAAGAGTAAACCAGCTTTATTACATGTGTAATATACTCGTAAAAAACACAACAACAAAAAATGTCTTACCACTTTTACAAAACTCTAGTTTGTTTAAACTTCATAACTCCCATAACATAATGTTGTCAGTACGTGAGTAAACGATTATATAGAAAATTTGCAAGAGTTTTCACTTAAATTTAAGACGACACATGTACATTAGAGCTATGCAATTACTTTTTCTTCAGCAACACCTTTGCTTATAAACTTATATATGTTATCAAAGTTTACAGTCGATTTTTTAAGTAAGAATAGTATACAATCATAATTCTACTATTATAATTGGCTTTGTACAAAAACTTTAATAAATTGAAACTAATAAAATATCTTTCATTCTACAACTATACAAGTTAAATAGACTGAGGTAATTTTGAATAGTAAGTTTATTGTCAAATAAACGTGTCGATATCATAGTTAGTATAGATGGATATAAGATGCAATTGCTTTCGCTGTAGCCTGTTGATTGTTAGTAAGTTTTTCTTTTATTTTTTAGTCGTTTCCGACTTTTTAAAGCAGATTACCACATAAATAATTTCATCTAAATATATAACAATAAGATACAACGCCTGTGAATTATAATTCATTAATTATAAGTAGGTAAACATAATAAAAAACGTGAGGTAATTGAAAAGCAACATATTTTTAAAAACAGAATACAATATATTGTATTAGACCCTACTAGCAGATCCTACAAAACATAATATTAAACCGAGTCATTTACACACTAGACTCATACTATAATTATTAACGTTTTATAAAAAAATATTCAAATCTACAATAATTGAAACTATACTCCACGATTAGCTGAATGGTTTCCCGATTAGGAAGTCCTGTGTAAGTTTAATCGATTGTATACTTCAAATTTAATAAAGACATTCATTTCTTACCAAAAGAACATCATGTTATTATATTTATACAATATTTTCATAAAATTATTGTTAATTATAATTTATAATAGGTACCTACAAATAGACCATAGTCATAGGATATAGGTAATTAAAAATACACTGTAAAAGTAAGTAAATATAAATAAGTACACTTATATATAAAATGATAAATAAATTATTATAAATGAGAATACTAAAAACAAAACAGGAAACCATGTTTTTATAATAGACGTAAAAGTTAGTTTTCTGAAAATGTATAAATAATGAGTACTGTAGTTGTAGCTTTTGTCAACTAATCAACTGATACTAACAATTTTAAAATATTTTATCTTTAGTTTAATCATAAAGTTATCTCAGTTATAGAATAAAATATTTAAGGACACATTGTGTGCATATTAAACTTTGCTTAAAAGAAATTAATTAAAATTAATGCGTAAAAGTGTGTTTAAAGTTTCCTTGGAACCGGGTATCGCTTAACAATTTACTTTTAAGTTTTCAATTCAAATATTTTAAAGTAAACAAAAATTATAATTAACATACATTTCTCTCAAAATATAAACCCGATATTTTTTTTTTTTAATTCTCAACATTTATTTAATTCACATTCATTTGTTTAATAGATCCAAAGCATTTGTGTTGTTTTAGATAAACGGGCAAAATAACAATGACAAAGTTTACAAAAGGACAATTAATAAGGTATTCATAATTGATTGTATTCATAGAATTCCTCTACTAAGTTTACTAACCCTATTTGATAAATAGATTGTTATAATATACTCAAATAATTTATAAAAAGGGGAAGGAGTGGCCGAGTGGTCTAAGGCGTCGGTTGCGACGCAGCCGATGCCGGCTCGATTCCCGGCGGTGGGAGGCATTGTTCTTCGGGCAAGTCACGAGAATGGGTGCCACCATCTCCCCATCCGGGCATGGCAGATACCTACGGGTGTCCACTAAAAAATCTGCCAAACACTCACGTATTCCATCCCCCTACAGTTCCACAGGCTAATAACCTCAGTAGTTGAAGCCGCACCCCCCCACCCAAAAAAAAAATTTAAAAAAAGTATATTTGAAAGTATCTTGATAGAACTATTTTAATTTTTAAATAGTTAGATAGAAAATAATTAAGAAGAAAATAAATCACTTTTAAATTGACGTAACTATATTATGTCGCAGCCACTTGTAACACTTTAAAAAAAACGTTCATTTCACAAAAAGATAACCATTTCATAAGATAGAATAGACTTTTTTACATTTTGTGTTATACAAAAATATAATTTCACGAAATTATCACTCCAAATTGAAATTGTTAAATTTTTTTCAATTTATTAGTTTTACCCAGGTAATATTTAGAATCATAGCAGTATTTTTTTAGTGCGAATACTGTAGTTAATCTATTATATTTAATTGATCCGTTATTAAATTAAAAGTTAATAAAGACTAAAAAACATGGTAATACAGTAATACATGGTGTTGATTTTTTTAGTTAAATTTTACAATACTTGAAATAAATTTCAAGACTTTTATTTTTATTATTTTTTTATCTTTTTATTATCACTCACCAGAAAATGTGTACTTAATCCAAAAAAGCACTTTATCCAATACACCCTTACGGCCTCATCTGTTATGACAAAAAATATTAAGATCTACTCGGATGATCCATTAAACGTAATATATACATTAATTCAAAAATGATTAACGTCTTTTAAATTATTTTGTGGGTCGTTATGATTATTGAATGATGACATGCATTTTGAATTCCTTATTTCAAGGCAAAATATATTTTGGAGTTCTTCGATGTATACAAATCAAATTTTTTACGATTGATTGATGAATTATAACTTATACGTTTTTTAATTTCATATGAGGGAAGTGGAGTGTTACTATACAGTGATACCCATCAAAACGTTGGTCCACCGCTTCATTCGTCTAAGCTTTAAATACTTAAACCTACTAAACTACTTGTACGAAGTTTGATTTTTATAGATGTAAATACTTCAAAAAATATTCTGCTGCTTTGGAGTATGAAATTAAAAATTTATTTTATCGTTTAAAATACTTAAAACTTAGAAAAAGAAAAAAAAAATTTCCATTTATTTTTCAAAAATTTTGTTTTTTTACAATTGAAAATAATGTAAAAGAAATATTTTCAAAAAGGTTATTGTTTTTTGAAATAACGAGTGTCTTACTTAAAATTGATAACCCCGTATATAATTTCTTTTAAAATATCAACTTTACTTCTTACAATTAAGTAGGGTACTTGTATAAAATGTAATTTTACTTATGCTCCAAGAAAAGAAATAAATACTTACTAGCAATATATAAAATAAATAATAATAAATTAACGTTGAATACTAGCTATATTTTAATTAGAGTAGCATCTGCTCCGATGTTTCCTGAATTAATGAATACAACCAACTATAATTAATGACGTTTAATGTCATGTAATAAAAGGATTCTTTTTAATTACTGGGGGTGAACCGTAACAATTAAATAACACTTTTCGCCATTCTTTTTTCTGAGTTCTGTTTATTTTTTTATTTTTATGTAGCACAAATAACAAAACATAATATATAAGGACAGATGTGTCTCTATTGTAAGTAATAAATTTGTTGTAAGAATAAAAAGGTTAAAGGGCTAACGCGGTTGGTGTAAGAAAAATTAAAAGTTTTCATTTATCCAAACAATTGGTTAATCGTTATTCAAGTTTTTTTTAAATTTAATTAATGATATTGTATTTCACTAAATAATAAACAAAACTTGAGAAAGAAAAATTGCGTAAGTTTAAGAACTTCGTACAAACCAATGATCGATAGAGATATCTATATCTTTTCTATACTATTGAGTAAGTATATACCTATAATAAAATTCCAATTATGTAGGTAAAATTAAATAATGAATGTATAATAATGTTGAATACCTAAATAGTTGAAAGTTAATAACATTTATAACAATAAATATAATATTATACCACATAATATCTACTATCTAGGCCTTAGGGTGATTATTTTTTTTATTTTTTTAATGTTTAATACATTCCATTAGAAACAGTTTCTTTTAACGACTATATAGTAACCTCAAATATTAATTATATTTTTCATACTTTTTAAATATTTATTGGGTACGTTTTGAAATAATATGTTAATTAAATTATTTTTTATATAATAATTTGGTATTTACAAAAACAAGTAACGAGTATACTTTATCATCATTCTTGGGCAAAATACCTAAACATTTCATAATGTTGCACCAAAATAGAAAAAATAAAAACACTATGTGAAAACAGGACAAAATGCAATCACCTATTTCAAAAATTAAGATTTATATTATATTAATATATTGGTTATATTATTAATTATATTTTGGTTATTTTATAGTTAAGGTTAGTTTTTAAGGTCCTGTTTGTTTTTCCTCGCCCATACCCACTCAAGACTTGCCCAAAGTATAATATAGGTAACTCCATCTGTAACTCCTACTCGCCCTCCACCTAAACCTTTAAAACTTACCTAATTATTTAAATACTTAATGGATATTAGTACCTCAACTTTATGTTAGGTAAGGTAATATTTACATAAATTTACTCTATAATAAATTGGCCGTCTATCTCGGATTTTTAAGAAACACGAAGACAAATATTTTAATTTTTGTTTGAGTAACACAAAAACTTCTACAAGTTCGAGAATACAGTAGTTGATCAGGTATACAAAATCATATAGTTTAGAAAAAAATTATAAATAGGTCAAACATACGTATTTGTTGAACTACCAAGTTGATTTTCAAATAGTACCCATTACCAATTACAGTATGCAAAAATGATAACTGTTATACATGGTTAACACCCTATTATGACTTTAGAATTTAAAATCCTGGCAATTTAGGTTTTTGTTTATTTAAAAATAAACTGGTCCACTAGTGTACATTTGATTGATATTCTAAGATATATAGAACGTAAAAGATGTATTTTTTTTTTTGTTCGCTTTAAGCTAACATAGAAGACTGTTGGTTTTTTTTTTAGACGAAAGACGCGCTTATCCTTCTGAAGCCACCGAGGTTTGCCACCAGGAACAAGGGAGGACGAACGTAGTTCATCCGGAAAATTTAAGGAGCGGAGCGTGGGATTATCAACGACGTTATCTGAAATGACGTTTTGCGGCTAATAAATACAATATAAATAAGAAACCGAACAGCCGGAATCGTTTGCGTCAAAAAAGGTTTAACTGGGATAATTTATTGAACCGCTGGGCCGATTTTCGGTGTACGCCGAATAATTCTGTATCGTCATGAACGAAAGGAGGAGAAGCTTAAGTCCATGCCTCTGCACTAGTTCTTCACCGCCCAGCCATGTACGCACAAGGCACAAGCCGTTTCAACCGTGGACGGTATCCACCGCCGCGTAGGTTTAAATCCCCCAGTATTATGACTGTCTTTGGAGCGGAAATGTTTTTTTGGAAAACATCGCCAGCCATTAGAATGCCACACTGATCGAAGTACACAAACATTGGACAAACTATGTTAAATTACTGATTTATTTAGGTTTATGGAACGTTATATGAT
Organism: Macrosiphum euphorbiae; assembly: GCA_949089665.1. Classification (NCBI taxonomy): domain Eukaryota; kingdom Metazoa; phylum Arthropoda; class Insecta; order Hemiptera; family Aphididae; genus Macrosiphum; species Macrosiphum euphorbiae. The sequence continues at coordinate 60,624,427 of CARXXK010000003.1, read as the reverse complement.
TATGACATTAAGTAGGTAGGTATACAAACTATCAAGTAAACTATGTGATAATTATTATTGTGGTTCAGAACAAAATGCAGCCAATCAAGGGCAAACGAGTTCGAATCATAACAATATGGTAGTTATAATACACCATAAAATCATTATAACTAATAAGTATACGTATTATACTGATCTGGTATACTATATACAGTAGGTATCTAATTATTTTATAGTTTTTATTTTTAGTTGTTTTCCATCAAAATTAATTTACCAAAAGGCCATTATTATGATCATTTTTCAACCACAGGAATATTCTGTTGCTCTGAGAATTTAAATATTATATTAAATATATTATGGGTGAAAATACCAAGACTTGCTTTTTTATAAACTATCAAATTAAGTTAGATTTTAGTTTGGGACTTACAAAAAATAATGAAAGGCTTAAAAAAACGTTCTAATACTAAATAAAAGTTTTAAAATATTTTTTAGTTACACATCGGTCAATTTAGGTAAATGTATATATACATACCGAGTGAACTAGGAGCGATAACTCTAACTTGTTTGTAAGAACTGACATTATATCCTCGTATAAACTGTTATGTAACTTACCTGAAACAAAAACCATAATATTTAACTACATTTAACAAAATATTAATAATTATCATTCTAAATAGTATACATACAATTTACAATAAATTAAAATATATACATAATATATACCTAATATCTTTTTGGATATTACAAAATACAAGTTATTTCGTAAATCAGTGAATATTGTTAAAATATTTACGTTATTGTATCAATTTGAAGTACATACCTAATAAATAAAGCTTATACTATAATAATCAACAATTTAAAATTTCACAACCTTAAAGCATTAAAACATAAGCTGTACAATTTATAAATATTTTAAAAATTACGTTTAACGATTTGATTAAAGTGTAACGATGGCACACAACCCGATTAAAACAAAGAATATTCATATTTTGCTTATTATCAACACACGATTTTTTCATGGAAATCTTTAAGCTCAATTTAAATTATAATATAAACTGTTAGAATATTTTAATATAGAAACATAACCAACTATATACTAATATTTGTATATTGGAAATTGAAAAATATATGTCATATCACTATAGTGATATAATGCATATATATGCATATATATGCATTTATTTTTTCCAAAAACATTAAACTTACATGAGATTTAAAAAAAAAACATAACAAAAATAGTGTTATATAAATTAGTCATTTTTCATGAGTACAGAACGGATGAACCAAATTAAAAGTTTTAACTGTATATGTTTTATAAGTTTCGAAAATTGTTTTTCCATTAAAACCCAGTCATTATCTCTCAACCATTAATTTCTTATGTAATTAAAAGTTTAAAAACATGTGAATTGTGGTTTCTTCAATTTTACACAAGCTTTAACAAAATATGTACTATATATAATATGTAATATTTAGGAAGAAGTAATATTATTATATATATTTAAAATGATATCATATGATTATCAACACAATTATAAGACAACCTGTATTTTAGAAGATAAAATCGGATACTTTATCTTCTAAAAATAATATCGAAAGAACGTTTGATTAATAATAAGCTAATAATTAACAATAAACACAATTGCATTGCATGATATTTTCCGGTACTAATTAAAACAAAGATAATGTACACTTACAATTTATACTATAACATTAATACCTATAATATTTTAAATTATGCTAATAGGCATAATGTACATAATTATAATCGTTTCTATTTATTGTATGTAGGAAAATATTCATACAGTAATATATAAAATTATCTGAAATTGTAAAATTTTCAAAAATATGTAAAATTACATTACATTATTTAAATGTATACGTAAATCTCAGAGATGTATTAAGCATAACATTTATTTATTTTGTGGTGCATATTATACAATACATGCAGGGAAACAAATTATTATACATCACGAGCCTTCTTGAAATACAGAATACTATATTATAGCATCTTTAGTCGGCGAATATACTATCATTTAAGAAGGATCTAATTTATATGAGCGTTCAAGAGATATGATTACCATAGATATTAGATGTATATATTATACACATTTGAAATTTGAATTAATAAATTGACAGTATACTCATTAGTTGAGTAATTGGGCCATGACAAATTTTAGATTGTAAATAATTCTTAAAATAATTAAATACTGAAAGATCCAATCGTTAATTTAGACCGTCATAAAACAACTAAACCTAGACTATTTAAGTGAGAAAACGATATGGTAGTATGCATAGTAGTACCTATGTACTACTAATTTATAGTAATTTCAACACCTCAGGAATCCTTTGTTATTAAACACAAACGATAACTACCCGGAGAATACCAGGAAGTTTCCGAACAATGTGTTCTAATGATGATCACTTAGCATAAAATACAAAGATAGAAAGATGATAGTATTCAATATATAACTGGATAGTGGATAGTTAGGTTGCATCAATTTATTAAGACCAGAGTGTTTATAATATTGAAAATGTAACCATATTAAAGTCTAGTATATCAAGTTAAATAGAAGCACATTTGTTTTGTTTTATTAGTTAAAACGATTGTTATTTTATATTTTCAACTTTCAACCATCAATGTCATTTTCGAGTGTTTTTTTAGGTTTAATAAGTAAATAATAATAATATTAACTTAGAACGTTTCAACAAACATTTGAAAAAGTACTCGGTGTTCAAAGTTTTCAGTACTTTTTTTCCGAACAATCAGTTATTTTTGTAATGGCATGTCAAGCAGTAAAAATCATACGTAACGTCAGGAAACTGGAAAGGAAGGTACGCACAGAAGAAGGTAGAACGTTCGTAAATATTTTCCTGTTGGCAATATACAAATTGGGGATCGCATTAGAGGGAAATGTGACATTTTTCACCAGTGCTAAAAGTGAAAAATATAAACCGTCAACGGCACAAGACATCGTGTATGACGAAAGAGTATTTTTTCTCGGTGTATAATAATATCGACCTGGTTAGATGTGGTTGCCAAAAAAAAAAAAAATGTACGAGTACCAAGGTTAACTACCTACTAGTTTTAAGTAAAATATAAATATAATTTAATGAGGTATGTCTAAATCTAACGTTATATTTTTACAATGTATGGACATAATAATTAATTGTAAGTAAACAATTTCGAAGTTTTTTGGATAGTTATACAAGATCAAATGCATATTATTTTAGTTTAAAAACATGTTTATTCTGTACAACATTAAAATGTTAAATCTTTAATCAATGATTAAAATCCATTAAAATATGAAAGCAACTAGACAATGAAAAAGTGACAACACAAAAATGTTTAAATTTAAATTAATAAGCAAATACCTAACTACTTACTTCCAAAATAAACAGAAAACGGTGTATCAGAAATGTACATAAATATCGTAATAATATAATAAGATATTTATAGATAAATTATAAATAGTGATGAGCCTAGGCCTTACAAAATGCAATATGTTGAATAAAGTTGTATTTCTAGAAATATTAAAATATATCATAACAATAATACAATAGTTTACCAGCAGGAATTGTACGAAAATGTATCACATGAAGCAAACCCAGCTAGTTACAAGCTAACAGACTTGAAATACAAACTTAGATCGGAGATACTTTAATAGATCAGAGATGCACTTCTATTCTGGCTTGATGGTTATTAATATAGTTATTTTTTTAGTACCATATGAATATGCAGGACTTGAGCTTGCAGCGTTTCACTAGACAATTTGGTACAATTATAACAGAAAATAATAAATAAAATAAAATAAAATCACCAGAAATTTTTAATGGAACCAATGCAAGTGTAAAGCAGTAGGTTATGTTTTTTTTTTCATTTCACACCAAGTACCATTATAAGCGGTATATGCTGCCAGATTTTTCGTTCTAAACTGTCTTAACTTTAAGATTTTGCTTGTACACAGGGGAATTTCTATTGTTCTGTTAAATAGCTGCATAATTTACACTTGACGGAATGACAAGAACCCTTTTTTCATTTTATTTTGTAAATTGTTCTTGGATAAGAAACAATAGTGTAAGCAGGTATGTGTTGACATTGAGAAAGGATAAAAACAACGATAATAAAAATGTTTAATATAATAAACAAATATATATATTACTGAATAGGTAATACATTATCGATCTATGCAATTATACATTGAAAAATAATTAAGCTAAATTATAATATATTAATTAAGTACTTCCGTAGAAATAACTTACTAGTTACTATATGACCAAATATATAATTACAATAGAATAAATATAAATTTGAACACACCATTTTTTCGAGGTGACACGTCATATAGTTTTAGATTCCAAACTAAGTAATAAATAAAACTATTATAAAATGATTTATGAATGTATTGGTTTTACAATAATGGGTATTCATTTATTTGGCTGTGATCATTATTCTAGTAAGAGTTTCATGTGGTCTTATCTTATGACTGAACATATAATCTTTTTGACACATTAAAAGGGTCAAGTTTTAATTTAGGTGCTCATTAATTTCAATAAGCATGACTGACAACATGCAGATTTTCCACAAAGTTGATTTTAGTCAGTTTGTTGTAAACAAAAACTAATAATCTCATAAACTTTATTAACTATTGATTAACTTTTGAGTTATACGAGTATATCTCAGCAATATACATAGTAAGCATAAAAAAATGTAACCTTTTATAAGTAAAATAAACCATATTGAAATTTGATTATACTTTCAGTTTTTTCTTGTGTAATTTTTAAATGTCTATGACCTGAACATTTGTTGAATAAAATAAGGCCGGTATGGTCTTAAAAAATTTAAATACTAGAAAGAATATAATGGTCTGTTGTCGAAAATAATGGATTGTACTCGTAGTAATGAACAGGCACAAAAACACAAAATAATGATAATTGATAAGGTTAAAACCAAAATTAAACCCATGTGAACCTATAAAAATAATAATATTTAAAAAAAGTTGTACAAGTATACTTATAGGTATACCATAGGTACCACTCTGCTGTGCATTAGGTGTCGAGTGATTCACTGCAGTCTGCAATGTATGAGCTTAATTTTAATTCAATGATATATCATCATACAGAAAAAACGATTCTGAATAGAGATGGTGGTCAACCTAGGATATTTTATATTATTTTAATATTGCTATATTAGCTATAATAAAAAGGTAGGTTGAATCCATTTTAGCAAAATAATATTGCATACCTTTTTTTTAAGATTTTACCGCCTTCAGCATCTAAGGTCCACATTTTTTCACATGTATTTTATATAAAAATTTGTTAATATTTACAATATACATACAATTTACATTATTTTTTGATTAAGCTAAAGTTTGTTTGTTAGATTATATTTTAGAATGAAGTTGATAATATTTGAGATTTGAGGGAGACTAAGAATTTTTTTTTATTATTTGACACTGCAACTGAAGCTATTAGTTATTTTTTTGTTTTGTTTGTAGGTTTTTGTTTGTGTGTGTTTGTTTTAGCAGAATTTTTGATTTGGGCACCAGTAGGTATCTGACATGCCCGGGTGGGGGATGGCGGCACTTTTTCTCCGGACACCGTGACTTGCCCGAAGAAAAATTCAGCCCATGGCCAAGGTATCGAACCGGCGTTGGTGTGCATAGCAATCGACGCCTAAGTCCGCTGGCCACTCCATCCCCCAGACTAAGAATTGTGCGTGTTGGTTCATATATAGAGTATTCCTCGAATATAAATATATTGCATATAACTATTATCCTAACATAATAATTGTTATTTTTAGTTTTTTTAGTTACTATTATCTATAATTTTGAGGAATCTTGTGTTTAATTTTCAAGACTTAGCTATAAAAATTTAACATTTTATAAATTTATAACAACAAAATAATTTGGTTTTGATGAATTTTGTCAAAATTTGAATTTTAAAAAAAAGTCTTGCTTATGTACGTTCATATAATGTTCAATTTTGTAATACCTGTCAAGTATAATAATAATAATATATTTGCAGAAATAATATACAATACATTTTAAATTATATTTAACAAGTTTAAGTAATAAGTAATAACGCGTATATTCATTATTTTAAATACTCGCATTGCAGTTAGGTCGGATGGTAGGTAGGTACTGTACAAGACGTTTTGACGTATTATTCGTCAATCGTTAGAATTATAAAGTATAAAGTATAAACCGGAATATAAACACTGATTACATACAATTTCCATAGTATAATCATTAATAATCTGTGGTATTTTTAGTTTTTTTTTTTTGCCATAAGTTAGTAACTTGTCGTAGATTTTTCTTCTTAATTTTATAATTTTTAGATATCATACTACTTTGTCTTATCACAATATGATAACATGATATTATAATCAAATCGCCTCAGGACGCCATATTGCGTATAATTATGTATATTTGAAGACCGAATATTTATACATGACGTCTAATATTGAAATGTCGTATCCAAGATATATATCCACCTTGGTCGTACCCATTCTTTATTATCTGTGGGTGGGGATACGGTCAACTTACAGATTGGAGGCACCTTCCTCCAAGCGTCGTTGCACTTATTCTTTAGTCAGACTAAGCGTAGGACTGGCAACCGACGGCCGCGGAGCCGTCCCACCGCCAACGCACGGCGACCATCGGCTTCTTTGCGCATGGCCAACAAACCGCGGAGTACCACCGCCGGGGAGTCCACGGCCGCGTTCTCCGGCCTTTTCAAGGTTACGGCAACAGACGTTTCCCACTGTGCATTTTAGGTTATAGAACATTGTTGCGATGTATGATATAAGTTTCAATGCTAACATCGCACCTCGATGTTACCAAAACATCGTGTAAACGGTTTAGTTTTAAAAATATTTTAAGTTTACATATAAACATCCCAGAAACGTTGACGTTTCAATATCTCTGACACAAGTTGCTGCAACAGTACAACAACAGCGTAGTGATGTGATGGAAAACGAATTATATTAATTCAATTATTATTTATAAATAGACAAATATAGTGGTATTTTTATATTAAATATAAATAGATAAAACAAATTTTGTATATATTTATATATATCCCACGCTCTCCGCTAAAGCGCGGCTAGCTAACTACCTAGTACCTACCACGTACCACCCACCGACCATCAGTCGACAGTCACCACACATGTCATAATATTTTTAACACTGCAATTATTATTGTTAACGGTTTTTCTGTGCGTTGAACATTTTTTTTTTATTGTATAATTAGTATAATTACTGCATAGTACCTATATAGGTATGATGAATGCACCAAGTTTAAAAAAGGTAAGTGAAATAATATATTTTAAAAACATTTTTTCTGTAGACTTCAGACGGTAACTCGTATCTACGTGTGTACGAAAAGGTCAAGCCATGCATAGCTTAAATTTTAAGTACTTACCTAGTACTTATACCTAGTACGCTAGGAGACCTAGACGCCATATAAATTTGTCGTCTCCGTCTTACACGTCATCTACGTCATGGCAAGTTTTCGTTCACTAGTTTCAATAATTATGCTGTTATTTTTGATAGGTATTAGAGTAAATTCACCTATTATACAACTTTTAGGTACCTACCTAAGAACATTACGTATTCTCTGCTTCAACTTTTATTCGATATTTTAATTTTGAGATAATATGATCATTTTAAATATTTTGTAATCTTTCACTTACCCATATCTTGCTTTAAAATTAAAATATCTGAAAAATCGCCGGCACTTGTGCATAATATAATGTTCTTAGGTACCTACCTAAACAGCACACTATTTAAACTAGTGAACCGAGATGTTGATGTTCTATGTCATACACTCGTAAGTACGTTTGTAAGTCAGAGACAACAAACATATTGGTATAGCGTCCTCTTATTTTATTATTCTCTCAAGCTACTATGATTTTGATAATATTTCTTTTACACAAGTAATTTTAGGTCTACATACAACAATAAATTCGAAATAAATCGTATTTTTCCACTATTATTTATAATTTTTTCAAAAGTTTTATTGTATATTGCAGTCATCATTCAGAAAAAAATGGGTTTTGGCAGTTTTTCCCGAGTCCAAGGACTATAGTGTTATACCTACCAATTGGCTAGTAGACAAGGAGAAATTAGCCGAAGGTGCTGTTAAGTTTTGTCGATGGCCACTCACCAGAGTAACTAGCAATGAGTTAAAGGATGCGGTTGATCCAGAACCGTTATGGGAAACATACCGTGTAAAGATAGTTGGCCGTAGTAAAACATATGGTAAGAATTTTAGATAGCTAGCTATTTATTGTATAATATACAAGTACATGTAAGTACAAGAGCGTCACTAGAGACAATTTTTTTTAACAAAATGTAAAAAGAACTCATGCACGTTAGGACAAGTACTCGTTTCAACTATTCATTATACCTACTTACTTATTACTTATTGCACTCTTATTAAAAACAATTCATACTATTACTAGTTTCTAAATATAGTTACTGACCTAATTATTTGTAATTAGGCCATACTTACTTCAATTCTATTTTGTTAGTTTTTTTTAGTATAATAGTATAGTTAATACCTATAGTAATTTACCATCATAATATTAGCTGATTTAAATATTATTATTGGTTTATATTATTACCTATTCATAAATTATTGTTTTTTTTTTTTTTTTTTTTTTTTTTTTTTTTTTTTTAGTGCATCACTTGATGTATCTGTAATATCTACTATTAATAAAGTTTTATTAATCCAATGTATCTTCCTTAATACATTCAGATAATTTTGGTAAAGCATGGCACCAAAAATTTATTGAAGAGTCGTCAGCTACGGAAAATGAAGAAATGGATATTACAAAAAAAAACAAAAAAAAAGCAACGATAGTGATTCAGATGAGAGTGATAATGAAGGTAAAGTAATTTTCATATTATAATTATTATTTTAGTGAATTTATGATTAAGCTATTTTTTTTAACTGTCCATGTTATACATAATGTTTAGGCAATAGTGGTTACTATATTGAGGAAAAGTCTAAGAGTCTATGTGTTGACTTACAAACAGAAAACACATGCCCATCTATATATAATATGCTACCACCAATGCTACCATCAAACATTCCCTCACAAATTGATGATTATTCTGGAAATGTCGAGGAAAATGTAGAGGCAACTACATCAATGACCCATTTAAACACTGCTGTTTCAGAATTACAGGTAATTATTATAGGTTCTCATTAAAATTTTGTTGTTCTGGAAAACATTTTTAATTAAATATTGATATAACTAGGTATTTACTTATGTACTTAGTTATTTAGATATATAATATTCGATTTTAATTAATGATAATTGATAAATTATCTAGACTATCAAGTTACCTACCTATCTATAGGTATTTTAACTTTAATTTGATAGAATTCATTACTAAATAAATATAGGTACTAAATGTTTAGGTCTATTATGGATTCATAATATCCTTTATAATTTTGTAACATAAATAATTTTTTTCAGCCTAGTATAAATACCAGTCACTTCCCCATGACTACAAGTTCTTATACTCATGGTAATAATATGACATTAAATTATTATATAATCATATTATAGGTATTATTTCTATTTAGTAATTTATTATTTTACATATTAATAGGTTTTGATGATTTAAACCCAAAGTTAATTGAAGTTCTGAATAACTTATACAGAGAAAATATTGCTACTAATCTTATGCTCAATCGTGTGATGGTAAAAGTTGAAGGAATTGAAGCGAATCTTAAAAATAAAAACCTGAATACTGATTCTACAATATATCTAGATACTGAGTTTTTAACACTATTCCCAATTAATAGTAATAATGGATTCAATCTGATAGAGAATCAAATACAAAACTCTTCAGATTTTGTTTCAAAATTGGTTAGATACCTACTCATTTACAATTACATTTGAATAAATACTAATTTTTTTTTATTTAACAAAAGGAATCATTTTTAAAGTCAGTTGGAGGTACTAATCCAAAAAACCATTTAAATAGAGTTTTGGCTAAAGTTTTCACCAATGAATTTGGCATCAAGTGTTCTTGGACAGGACGTGGGCAGAAAATTGAAATGAAAATTGGAGACTCTCATTTAATTAAAATCATTAAAAGTAAAAACTTAACTACATATACTTAGCCAAATAATATAATTTATTGAACAATGAACATAAATTACTGAAACTAAGTAATTTGATAACTGTCTAAAATATATTATTTGATTGTAAAAATACATAAATAATTCATTTTTAAACTTATTTAATTTTAAAATCATTAGAAGTCATCAAAGATGTTTCAACAAGCTTGTTTACAGAATCTGACTTTGACAAGACAGTATCAGATTGGCTAAGACATGCCAATACTCGACATAATAGAACACTAAACATTTGATTATTTCCTACCAATGTTATATTATAATTTGTATAATAATATTTTTTATTTAAATCTGTTAAGTCACAGACAAAATGTTGTTATTACCTGCAGGCTAAAAACTAAAGTTTATTTTAAATAAAAGTAAAATTGAAAACAGTTGTTTTGATTTAATTTAGTATATTTTAAATAATTGTATGTGAACAATAGTTCAATATAATAAAGAAAACTCCATTTGAAAAAATTTGTTTTCTGTTATTTTTTCTATAATTCTTATTTTTTTTTTACATTTCCATTTTGTTTTAGACTACAACTAATCTAAAAAAGAAACATATTGCCTCAATATCAAAGCGCCACTTTAAAAGAATTTTGAAGAATGAAAAAGAAAAATGTGTTATCCAAGTAGAAAAACAAAAAATGACCGAAAACGTTAATATAAGCAATACAATTATTGCCGATATACCAATTTTCAACAGTAATCATGGTGTTTTTGACAATACATCAGAAATGGTTGGTAACAATCTTCTCAATTTGAGTAAAGACTTATCTGGTATTCAAACATTAAATGTAACCCAAAATACTTTAAATTTATGTATTGAAGACATATCCGAGAATAGTAATACAAATTTATTGGATAAGTTAAGACATTGGGTTTTAGAATATAAAATTTCACATAATAGTTGTAATTCACTACTTATTATAATGAGGTCGGAGGGATTGAAAGTACCCAAAGATGTGCGTACTCTTATGAGAACACCTAAAACACATGAAATTTGTAATATGACTAATGGTACTTACATTCATTTAGGCTTTGAAAATATGTTAATACCAGTTTTAGAGTTATATTATAAAAATGTAGGAATATCTGACAACAATTTAAAAATAGGGATTAATATTGATGGTTTACCTTTGGTAAAAAGTTCCAAAAGTCAAATATGGCCAATTTTAGTTTCTATTTTAAATTTTAAGGAATTGCGTACTAATGTTTTTCCTATTGGTATTTTTCACGGTTACCAAAAGCCTCAATCGGTTGAAGAATTTTTTAATCCATTTGTTTCGGATATTTTAAAAGTATTAAAAGATGGTTTGTATGTAGGAGGAAAATTGTTAAATGTAGAGATATCAAATATAGTTTGTGATGCCCCTGCAAAATCCTTTCTTTTAAATGTAAAGAGTCATAATGCTTATTTTGGGTGCACATCATGTGTGGAGGAAGGAACCTATTTACAAAATCGTGTATCTTTTCTTGGAACGGAGTCAAAATTAAGAACTGATGAATCATTTCGCAAACAATTTGATGATGACTATCATAAAGGGGATAGTCCATTACTGAATTTACCAATTAATATAACTGAAGTAGTATGCTTTGACTATATGCACAATGTTTGCCTTGGAGTAACAAAAAGATTGATAGAATTTTGGGTTAGGGGCAAAAAAAGACATTAGATTAGCTGACGAAAAAAAAAAGCAAATAAACAATGAATTAATAAAATTAAGAACATACATGCCTTCTGAATTTGCTCGGTTGCCAAGGTCTATTGACGACATTGAGTATTTTAAAGCAACAGAATTGAGAAATTTTGTCATGTACACTGGTGCAATTGTCTTGCAAGGTAAATTAAAGAAAACTTTTTATAATCATTTTATGCTTTTAGTATTTGCTGTTCGTATTTTAGCATGTGCTGAAACTTGTCAGACGCTCAATAATATAGCTTCTCAATTATTAAAAAAATTTGTTACTGATTATGCTACATTATATGGTCAACATTTAATATCCTACAATGTTCATAGTTTGATACACCTACCTATGTTTTCAATGATACATGGACCACTTGATAGTTTCAGTGCATTTAGGTATGAGAATTACCTACAATTTATAAAGAAATCTTTAAAGTCTACAAAATATCCATTACAGGAAATATTAAATAGAATTGTAGAAAAGCAAAAAACTGATAACTCTAAGTTTGATCTCTACCCCCAGTTGCCCCATTTAAGCAAAGAAATCCATCAACATTCACTATCAGTTTTAGAATTATCTGATACAGTTTATAGAAAATATAGTTTAATAAGAACAAATACAACTATAGATACATTAAAAGAAAAGGATAAATACTTCATGTTAGATGATAACGCATTGGTCTCAATAGTTAATATTGTAAAGTCTAAAGACAATTCTGTAAAATTTTTTGTCAAAAAATACCTAAATTGTAAAGAATTTTGCAATGGACCTGTTATTTCTTCCTTAATTATAGGTATGTACAAAATTATAACTGATGAAATATCAGATATATATTGTGTAAATGAAAATAATTTAAAACATAAATGTTTTTGTGTTAGTGTAGGTAATAATTTAGCAATTATGATAACATTATGCCATGAAATAAACATGTAAAAATAAATAAAAAGTATAATTTATATTAATATGCTGATATTAAAATTAGGTAAGTAGGTACCTATTATAAAAAAATAGTTATTACTTACCTAAATATCTAAACTTCTTATATTTGTATATTAGTATTTAGTTTTTTTTATTGTAATAATATGTAATGCATTAATACCTATAATATACTATGATATACCTATCTATATTATTAAATTGTTGTTTGTTGGTATTAATATTTAAATTGTTTTGTCTTCTAAATTGAAAATGTTATGTTTATAATAAATAGGTACATAATATTATGTTTCCTATATCCTACATGCAATAAAATAAATATATTATATATTATTGAAACTTGAGAGTATTTTTTTGTACATTTTTATCATAATCTATTATATTATTATGGTTTATTATTTTATGAGCTACTTAATTAATAAATAATAATATATAGTGCATAAAAAAATATATGCAATATTTGTGTCATGTTTAGGCCGTTGGAGGGTATGTTATCAAAAAATAGATAGCCTCTGGCTCTAGTAGTAGCTGCGCTTGAATTACCTATTCATTTCTTAGTTTAAATGGATTATGCTGGACGTACGTAGGTAGGTACCTAAATTTGCTATGTTATGTATTTCATGTTTTTAAGATGGTGACTACAAATACAGTTATTATAGTATAGGTACACATGTTAAGTACTTTTTTGACATTAAATAGATCTCTAATTTTCTTTCTTCTGAGAAATATCAGAAAAAATAAATGTACCTATTTGAGACACATAGATAGATAGGTACCATATCTACGTAATATCATTTGAATTTATAGTAGGTAGGTATTTAATATTTATGCTGACATGTTGTAAGAGACAATAGTTCTTAATAGTTATGTTGACGTAAGTTTTGTACCTATCTAAAATGAACATTTTAGGTAAGTAATGTACTTAAATGTATGTTATTTTCACATAATAATACAGTATTAAATTTGTACAGAAGTACTTTGTTTTATAAACTAACTTTTCGTTTATAATAATACTCCCCGGCCCCCGCTGCTTAGTCCTTAATGGCTTAATCTATCATTTCTAAGCTCAATATTGTGAAAATGTTATTACCTAAATACAACAATTACACACATTATTTCCAATAGGCAGTCATGGTTAGGTAGGTTAAGGCGTTTCCCAGTTAGGTAGGTTAAACAACAATCCTCCGTACTTAGAGTTCGATACCATGATCGGACTGATTATTTTTACACTTTTTTCTCATTTTACTACAATCGATCTCGTATAGATGTTGATCAATAACATCTATGTAACATCTACTAAATGTAAAATAGATGTTTATAAACCGTTTTATTTATAACATATCAGGGATGTTGATACGATGTTACAAAATATCTAATATAAACGTCAATACAACTAATATGAAACGTCATCAAATTTGGACAACGGCAGTTACCACAACATCGGCGCAACGTAAAAGTAACAATGAACGCAATGTTACAAGTTGATTTGAAACGGTTCTGAAACGTTTATGTGACCGAATATTGCACAGTGGGTTCTTCCGTCCTCGCCCGGACGAGCAAGCTGTCCCCGCGATCGTCGACAACAGAGCTGCAGCTCATCAATTTCCTTTTGGATTTTAGAGGATTTTAGCCACGGCTTTTGGAAACACTTTTCAGTGCCCAACGAAACGCAGGTACCTACTTAGTTCATCAATTCTATGCTTTGCGAATCCATTTCAGATGAACGGTCACCGGAACAATGTTTTATACTAGACACCATTTATACAAAATGACAAACTTTTCGAAATGTTTATAATGTACTAGGTCTAGGTATAATAATAACTTAAAATATGTAGAAGTGGAAAATCTTAAATCTGCTCAAAAATAAATAAAATCCATAATATTTTTGTTTACACATATTGTTTGTTTTAGGTCGTTGTTTATACGTGAGTATAACAAAATTCTCAGAAAATAAATTACCGAAAAAACTGAATACGTACATGAATTATTTAAACTCGAATACCACACATCTTCACATCCTCATTCAAGAGACAGGAAAATAAAATACAAGAAATGTTTGGGTTTAAAGTATTAAATTTTGAATTCAAAGACTATTAGAATCAGAAAATTAGAGAAATTAGAAATTTTTTAATTTTATAAAAAAAAGTAATTTATTTAATGTCTTTTAATTAAATTTGGTTTAACATAGATTATTCATAATATATTAATTTATTCAAAACGAGTAGACATTTTTATAAATGTTATTCGAATATGGTTAATTATTTATTAAGATAATGTCCAATAGGTACTAAAACACATTTCCTCAAAATTAAACAAAAAAAGCAACATTTCTTTAGCCTTATGGCCTAATACACCTTTAGTTGATTGGTTTCTTATTCATATTGTTTAAAATATAAATAACACAGTTAATACATTGTGAATAAAGACCAAAAGTTCATAGAAAACCTTTAAACTTAAAAGTTAGGCACAGAATTAAGTATATAAACATATATAATATAGGTAATGCACATATTAAACGACTCATATGAATATTAATATTAATATTTATAATTCACATATAATGCACCTGAGTCCAAGAAAACACGTTTGTATTTAGCTACCTGCAGTACCGTTGATTATGAAATTAAAATGTCTACAAAAAATAACTGTGTTCACATATTTTTTTAGATTATTCGGTAACTGTACCTACGAACTATACTAATAAATAAAGACCGGATTTACATGATTTATATTTGAGAATATTTCATGGGTTATAGAATATTTAATCCATTTAGCATATTATTTTGGAATATTTCGTAAATTGTGAGAAAAAAATTGTATTAATTTTTAATTTTAATATTACGGTAACCAGAAAATAATGTTTTGAACATTTAAATTTTTTTTTTTTCATTTCCAACTCTTACTAAAGTGCAATAGTATTTCATTAGAATACGCAACTTTTAATACCTAATTATACTTCACTATGAAAATAATGTTGAAAAAAAAATTTTTTATGCATATTAAAGAAAATAATGATATTTATAGATAATTTTTGCATATTTTTTAAATTTTTGAGAGAATATAATGAGAATATTTAAAGGTTTTTTAGAGAATATTAGCATTATATTTTAGGTATCTTAAGAGAATATATATCTGGTCTTTACTAATAAGAAACCTTATACATACCTTTTACATTTTCAATCTATAAAAATGTAAGATATTTTATACATTTTTAACTAAAAAGTAATTTGCAAATATTCGGGATTTCTATGAATTTTGTCAACATTTAAACTTCAAATGCTAAGAAAGGAATTTTTTTTTTAGTTATTATTATTAATCATAGGCATTTGAAAATCCAATTTTTATTGGTATAGGTTCAATCGTAAATACTTTATAAATAATAATTATGAATTTTAAGTTATTTCTAATTTTATCCATTTAATTATTGAACAAATAATTAATAAATACAAATATCGAAAATAAATATTTGATTTCTGTACCTAGATAAAATACTATTACTCCTCCTCAATGTTGATAAATGTTTAAACAGTAAACCCATTCATGAGCCGTATTATTATAAGGCGTTCAACATATTAAAGGCCATATTTTTTTTTTGAATGTAGTGCCTTCATAAAATAACTATCTTTTTATTTCATATGGTATCACAACTGAGGCGGGACATACGATACTATTACGTCTTCTACAAAATAACTTAATTTGAACCTTATACAAAAGTTACCTACGACTATGTTTTATTTATTTATTTTACAAAGCAGTAAATACTTTAATATTTTAAAATTACAAGAACAAATATTTAAAATAAAATGATTAAACAATAGGTAATACCTACCTATGTACGTTTATATATCAAAAACTTTTCATTACATGATTACTTATGAACAAATATAGTCTAACATCAACGTGGAAAATAAAAATCTAAATATAAGTATAATAAAATACGATTTTAAAAAATATTAAAATTAATAACAGGAGTTAAGATATACAAAAGTAAAACGTTACACAAATTAACAAACTCTACAAACTCAAATGTTACAAGTCATGAAACTGCATAATATAATGTATTATGTTTATCATATCTACTCTATATTTTAAAATAAGTCAAAATTATATTTTATACTACTGAGTAAATACTTTAAGTAATCAGTACCTAAATACACAATACTGACTTAAAATATAGGTTTTAATCAGTTTTATTTATAATTATTTATACCATAAAGCATAAGGTAAAATATATAAAACTTCCAATTGTCTTATTTCGTGTGAATAACATAGCAACTGACTGAAATTATGAAATAAAGTAAAAATGATGGTAAAATATAGCTCAAATATAAAGTACCTGATATAGGTTGCTTAATTTTTCTAATTTTACTGTTTATGAATTACAATATACATTAATAATAGAGAATTATTTATTTTCACAATAAGAATTTAAAAATTTAGCTGTGAAACAGCAGGTTGTTATTCTAGTTGGAATTTATAATTATAAAAACGGCTGTATCATCTATCCGAAATAAGATACTCACTGGAAAGTACAATTCAACCCCTAATTTGATCTCAAAGTCAGGTTTCCGCCATATAATATTGAATTTATTTTTATTTATTATTATTCAAAATAGGCAGTATATACTATATAGTTCAAAAACAATATAAATTATTAAATTATTGATTACCTATATATTTATGATATACAAATGAAATCATAAGAACATTATTTTTAAATTATTAAATTATTATAAAAATAATATATAATATGAACATAATTGGTTTTATAATTAATTGATAAGAGTTTCCTTGAGAGTTTAAATATAATATTAATTATATCAATAGATACCTATATAAAACAACAGTGCAGTCTTTTAAACTACTGGTACAACAATATAATAATACAGTTAAAAAATTCTAAAATATATCAAATATATTTAAATATTTAAATTTTTTATCTTTTGGAACTTAAAACAAATACATTGGAGGCAAATAAATTCCAAATATTGGTAACACTACTTTTGGTTAGGTATTTCAATTTCAATTTGTTTTATTATACATGATATAATATTATACTGGACTGAAGACAGGTTAGTGGTCACTGAAGGTGCAGGTAAGTATCTTCTGATACAGTGGCGGATACGAGAGGGGTAAAGGGGCGGTCGCCCCCCCTTGGACTGACTTTTTAACGTTATTTTCTATTATGATATTTGGCTAAACAAAAAGACAATTTAATTTTTGAAAATTCGCCCCCCCCCCTTGGGTGAACGCTACTGTTCTGATCTAATATAAAGAGGTCTGGCATTAAATTTTTCAAATAAGTGAACAAGAAACATCTATAATTATTAATTATATAAGAAACCTGTTTATAATTTAGGTACATACATCATTAATAATTAATATGTTCATTGTATAATGTTGTAAAAAAATGTTTATATATTAGATATAATGATTTAAAAATGCCATGGTATAACTATTAATAATTGCTGTAATTTAGTTGACATTTTTACAATACTCATCGATTAATAGGGTGAAAAACCCAATGCATTTAATAGTATTGTATGCATTTATCGGGATTTAAATGCAACTAACAATTGTGTAAATCATAAAAGTAATATTTAAAACACGGGAGTCGCTGAGTCACGGGAATTCATTACACTTTAATGGCGATAAAACAAATTACATGTATTAATATCAGATGGATTAATGCTATTATTATTATGACTTTACTCTCTATAATTTTAAAACTATAGTAATAATACAAGCCAGAATTTTAACGGTTGTCGCAGTTAAATATCGAAAGTACTTAGCAAACAGTAAACACACAACAACATTTTTTAATTCCAATTATTTTTATTAATACATATTTTTATACATATAATAGAAAGAAAAAAAAATTGTGTGTCAATGTTTAGGTCAAAAACAGGTATCAAAATCAAACAAATTTCTGAAAAACATGGCCCTGCATTAATTATCTTAAAAAATTAACTAAAATTGTATACCTACAGTATAATATTCACTATTTATATAAGATTAGACTACAGTAATATATTTTCTTTTATTGTGCAATATTTCTCAATTAAGTAACACGTTTTAAAAAAAAAAACCCAGTGTAGTCGCTCTGACGTATTGTAGGTTCTCAGTGTAACTCATGTAAATTAGTAAATGTGTGTAATTAAGTAAGCTCTGTGATGAATATGTTAAAATTAATTTTAATGAAAAATCAATACATTAAAAAACAACGATTTTGTGTTGTATAAATAATTTGAAAATGTTCATGATTTTTACAACATTTGAAGACCGCAACACTTATAAAAATTTTACATAGGTACCTCCTATTCGATTTTTTTAAATTGCTTTAAAACATCTTATGAGGTACTTTGTATTACATATTCAACCTTTTTACCAAAAAAAAATAGTCTATGTAAAATATATCCAACACAATCGAAAAATAGACTAAAATTTAAATGATCCAAAATATTTTGAAAATTATATGAATTAATGATTTATGAATAATTACCAACAAAAATTATTTTGTCGAATTTACAAAAATTATTTTGTCGAATTTAACTTGATCTCTGTAATTTGATTTTGTTTCTCCCAATGATTTGAAAAATACTAATTTCTTAAATTTTTTCCACGGGAATAAAATTATACTACCTAGCAAGTTAGTAAAAACATCATTATACAACGAATACATTCATTGCAATACTCAGAATATAAAATAGTAGTGATTGCTAAAAAGTTGAAACGAAAAAATGCCTGTATACTTTTAAAATAATTCTAAGTACCTAAACCCAAGTTTCTTTACAAGAACTGAAGCTATTAACCAGCACATCGCTGTGAATATTATTGGTCACCCAAGTAACGATTTCGGGTCTCGTACAAATCCACCCCAAGGGTACTATTAACCACACCCAACCACGTTTATTTTTCGCTTCGTAAAAATTTCCGTGACCAATGTAAACGACACTTAAATGCTACGATTCGATTATAAAACGAAAATTTGTGTAAGTATAATTACGTTGCTTAAAGTTTCAGAGTAAACTGAAGAATCGATAATGTCGTTGACGGCAATTTCGAGAGCAAAAACAGTAGGCTACAATTTCACCTCATGAATATTTAAAAAGGGGGTACGAGACATCATGCCACATCCACTCTTAACCCGCTCAAAATTACCTCTCTTCGACAGAATCAAAACCCATGAAATTAAATTTCACCCATTATTTGAAGCACATAAAACGCTCGGTGTCGGTGGTTTTCCGTTTGTCCAACCCGCAGTCGCTATCCGTGGATTATACGATTGTACGGTTAGCATATAACGAAAACGAGAAACGTCTTTAACTTTATACATATACCTAATAATATAAGCTTAAAATTAATCGGCTATTCAGCCCTGCCGTAAATGACATAAAAAGGACCATTACAATCGACAGTAATATAAAACACGCACCAAAAAGCTTCGTTTATTTATTTATTTTTTATTTTATTGCTCCTTAAAAAAAGGTTGTGCCACGTTAACATCCCGTAACAGTTCATTCGAATATCAATATAAGAAATGTGTTGAATCTACGAGAATGTATAGAGACAACAAGTTGGAACGACTCTTAATTGTTTGTTAAATATTAGGTTTATAATTTTTATATGAATAATATAATATGATCTTGGTATCACCGTGGTTGGCGGATAGAGAGGTTGGTTTACAAAATATGTCACATTCCCTTCCATCATATTTTGTGTTCCTCGTGTAATTATAAATATAGAAATATCAATGAACCCTGTAGCGGTTTAATTTTTATAAATTAAAAATATAATACATAATATTAAGTAATCTTATCTATATAAAGATCGGGTATGTTATTATTTAAAAAATCTGTTATTCTCACATTTGTGTGATTGTGTACAATCATCAAATGTTTTACTTTACTTCTTTTTATATTACCTTCTTAAAGTAAATACTTATAATTAGATAATCGTAAATTTAATTGAAGTGCTCAATTATTTCTTCCGTTCCATTTAAGGTCCACTGATCATGTTTCAATACAGGTACCAGTCAATTATATCTTTGTCCATATTTTATACTTTAAATATTTATAGTAATTAATACTAAGTTAGTCTTATGATTGATATATATGCACAGGTATATATGCTGTATATAATACGAAAATTAAATAAAGTATAATAATTCAAAATATTTTGTTAAGAACATTTCCAATGTAAAAATAAAATTCATAGGTACAAACGTAGGTATTATAACAGTTTTATAAATTACTAATTATTTTTGAAATTTAATTTATAAAATAACTGGCATAATGTGACTGAGGTCACTATACAAAAATGTGATATTTAGACCTAAGCACTTGACCAGACTATAGAACTTTGTTGGACGGATTTAAATTATGAAAACAGATTTTCAAACCTAACAGGTTTATAATGTTTTAATCGAAGCGATTTTTAATGGTAATTTGTTTTGTTAACTGAAATATCAACGAACAGAAAAATTGTATTTATTTTTATGTTTTGATTGTTGTATGAGAAATACAATTTCTATCACACAGTTAGACACACCAATGTTCATTTGCTGGTCACGCACTGACAAGTCTTTAAAATACCGTCTACCAAGTAGCTATATTTTTACCCTTTAACCTAACGGGTAACTGCAGTCCTATTTATAAAATTTACATTTTGAAAATAAAAAATGAAATGCTATGCATAGAAACCAAAAAATCATGAGTAGAATACCTATATTTTTTAAACCACGTTCGCTGAATTGAACATTTTTAGCATTCAAATTTGTATGTAAGAAATCCAAACAAAATACTGTACCTACTTTTAAATTTAGTATTTTGAAAAAAACACTTAAATAAATAAAAAAATAATTTTGACTCAATTATATATACTTGATTGGTCAATAATGCGTATTTACAATAGAATAAAATATAACTATTTGAAATGTCATGGTTCTTATATACTTACTTAATATTACTTAATAATACTTAATTAACTCATCAATCTTAATATATTGTAAGCAAGACTTGATGAAGTAGTAAAGCATTCCAAGTTTGGTCTCAATAAAGCTTTATGATGTGACTTAAAGGGCTGTGAAAAAGCTGAGACTCGTCACCCAGGATGATATTTTAGACAAGAGGCTTTTAAGTAAACGTTATTTAACTCTTAACTTTCCTTAACAGGGTTCAGGCACGAGCAAATGTTTACTAACCTTGTGGAAATATATTCATGTACGGATTCATGAATGGATACGTTTGCCTCGATTTTTCCAAAATTGTTGAGGTGAATAAATAACGTGAAGCTTATATTGATGGACAGTGGACAATACTTATATCCCATGATCATAATTATTCCAAATCTATTAAAAATTCGCCAAAATGAAGAAGAAACTCACGTATAAATCGTAATTTTGTATTGTTATTTTATTTAGATAAGTAAAATGTATGTATCTTTATAGTACATAATGTTGTAACTCCAAAATAAATGTAATATAATACATAGTATAAACAACTACAAAGACTAAGATTATCAAGCCCTCTTTATATAATTCATATAAAAATATAAATCAAACAAATAGTAAAGCAAATAACAATTAGTTTATAATATTGTTTAGTCACCCAACGATAGGGTTCAAAATAATTATTGTCATTAATAGTTTACTAGGTAGCATAATTTTTTGAAAATGTCTGTTGGAGGTAAAACAATTTTTTACGCCAAAAAATTGGGGTGATTTATAAAAAGAAAATAGCAACTTTCTGTAAGCATTGTATCATACAAAGGTGAACAGAGTGCAACCTCCCTCTCTCGGCCATCTTTTTTTATACTTTTATTACAGTTTTCTTTTGTCTAGGGTTGACCGTAATTAAAACGGATTTCGTCGTTAAAATAATAACAACAAAACCAAACCTGGCGATATAATAGTAATAGAGGTGAAAAGGGAAGGGGGAAAAAATGAGAAACCAAGTTGCACCGGAACCATGTCCGGCACCCCTACCCACAATATTATTACTACAACGCATTGTGACATTTCCCGCGTGATAACTACGATGAAAACAAA
Organism: Macrosiphum euphorbiae; assembly: GCA_949089665.1. Classification (NCBI taxonomy): domain Eukaryota; kingdom Metazoa; phylum Arthropoda; class Insecta; order Hemiptera; family Aphididae; genus Macrosiphum; species Macrosiphum euphorbiae. The sequence continues at coordinate 60,601,635 of CARXXK010000003.1, read as the reverse complement.
AAAGGGTTAAAACGCCTCCACAAATGATGACTGAATAATAATAATTATAATACCATCATACCAACAATCAAAATAGTGAGTATGTAAACACAAATATTACTTGAAATCTGAAATCAACGATTCTGAAAATTTACTTTCTAAACACCATCAGCCAGCATCTATGCATATAGTACTAACTATAAGGCAGCCGTAGTCCTCACTGAGATTTTGGAAAGAGCCAAATATAAATGTTTTTAATTACTTGCGAGCTACATACAGTTTTTTTATTAAAGATTGTAACCAGCATAACGATAATAAATAATCAATTAAAAAAAATTATACAATTTTGAGAACCAAACATAATTGGAGTACCACTGATCTAAGATGTATTAAATGTTTCGTGGTGACATCATTATATTTCAATTTAAATATTATCTCAAAAATTTTCTGATGGTACCTATATATTATTTATCTTTAGAAATATTTGAAAAATTGCCACTAATGAATGCTATAGTTTTTCCCCAATAAAATATACAATTTGTACCGGGATTTATACTCAATATAACCATTTCCAAAAATAAATCTTAGCTGCGCACTACTTACAAATTCTAAGAGTAAAATACTCTAAAATATTGTTGACAATTTAAAGAATTCACTATTTTAAGCCATTAATATATAATTAGAAACATAATATTAACAAATAGTAAGTACCTGTAATGCGTTTAAAGTTATTAAGTTACAAATATTTTAAATACTTTAGATATATATGCGATTCACCGGTTAATGATTGTTGATAAAAGAGATACAATAATATGCTTTTTTTTTTAGAAAATATAAGATTATAAATTAGAATTATGATTGAATATTTTGTATTGATTGTTTGAACTTATATAGTTATTGATGTGCAGTTGAGTAAAATATCATAATATAATATTACAAAACAGGATTAAAATATCCTGTTTCTTTGGTTATTATTCTTATACACAAGCCTAATTCTAAAAACAAATGAATACAATCGAGCATTATTTTAAAACTCCATTAATGCCTCTGAACTCTTTGCTCTATTAAGAAATCCTTATTATTTCTCTTGATATAACTTTACATTTCTTCTACCACCATTTCCGGAAGTGCTCTTTCCCATTGGCGATTTCCGACGTCATTAAGTACGTGGTCACAGAAAAGTTTCCAAAGTTGAGTAAAAAACTTTTGTATTCTAGCATTCCTACAAACATTAAGTTTAGTTTCACGACAGTATTTTAGAAACCGGATACGTTTCAGAGAATTTGCTCTCTTTTAATGTTCAACACATTATTAGGGAATCGGACGTAGAGTTTTACCAAATATTTACTAGGTTTATAATTTGATTAAATTATATAACTTAACAATAGATACTCTTAAAAATGTTATTTACCTACATGGCTTATAAAACTTTTAACATGCACGTAGGTATTAACTTAAAAAAATGAATATTAAGTACTTACAAAATTTGAGTTGGTATTACACATTTAAAATATGCTAAAAATTCCAAAAATATATTCTATAATATACATAGGTACCTACATATTTTTTAAGAATATACTGTGTGTCCGCGAAAACAGGGTACACTCCATAACTCAGTTACCTACATTACTCAGTTCTCCATACATATTTTATCATTCTGTCTGCGAGAGATAGATGATCCAATAATCTAGTTTCATGACCCGCAAACAGAATTCAAAAATATGTACAGGGTACTGAGTCGTATGGTTAATTTAATTATACAGTGTGCCTTGTTTTCACGGATACACGGTACATATACACTGTAAAAATGTGTTTTAAATACCTATAACCATGAAACTAGAAAAATATTAGGTATCCAATTATGATAGCTTAAAGGTTATTTACATTTTATTAGGCATATACAATAGTTGCACATAGGTACCTTATACTTAAATAATATACATATTTTGAATATGATACCTATCACGTATTTATAATATATGTTCAAGATAGTTAATTTAGGTATAATCTAATACCTATACAACTCCAACCACTTAAATATTTTTGAAATAGGTATAATGTTCATCCCCAGTGGTGTAATTGGAGTGTAGTAAAAGTATTCAAGTTTGTAGGTCGTAAGTTTTATTTTTTTAAGACGATTAAGTTAATTTACATTTAACAATAACTCAATGATCTCATTTATCTAGTTTTCAATATAGGTAGCAAATGATAAGATATAGTCATCATCAAAGTTGCTACCGCGTGTAAATTTTAACCATAATTAAGTTAGGGTTGTATTTTAGTTCATCAATATTATGTTGAAAATAATTTTAAATAATTTGGTAACTCTTTTACACACATTTTTGTATCAGAGGATTGAGACTATTGAGGGACAGACGAGTGAGAGAGAGATCAAGTATTCATTATAATCTTGTTATACCTATCTTGTTATATTAATCGCTTAGTACCATTGCCAAAAGCTGATGGGCGTACCTATATGTAAAATAAAAAGTTTGAAACACCAAAAATGAATACAACATTACAACACTGTTCCTCTATTTTTTTCCGTGTCAAACAATCTTTGTAAATACATAATAGATGTATACACCTCGGTATGGACTTATTGTAATTTTATGTTATTCAGTTACCTGATAGGACTAAATAAATATAAAATGAATAATCAATACAGAAAACTTAAAGTATTACATTTTAATAAAAAAAAGAACATTAATATTAAAATAATGTATTAATATTATAATGTGTATAATTGTATCTGTTAGAAAATTTACTGAAAAAAAACAAAAACGACATCAGTGTATTCCAATAACGATTCTACAGATATTAAAATTTAGGCAGCATAGAATAAGAAATTAATGACTTATGGTTACAAATATTATCCAAAATATGTTGCATGAGTAGTTATGACTATCAACCTAGGTTGCTGTATTTGTTTACTCAGACTCTGGCATGCACTGTGGCCTGAAAAATAGTTGGAAAAAATAATAAATATTTCTTGTACCTAACCAATGTGACAGGTCCCGAGAGATCGTTTTGCATTTATTCTGCAGTACAGTTGGATAAAGCTGTAGATAAAGACCGAGGGAGATTTCTCTTTTTTCGGGTGGAAAATCAAGAGAGCAGAGGAAAATGGGAATGCCGATGACTCACAAATGTTTTTACGACACATCACAACAATACGTGCAGCCCTACCCTCCCACCAAGCAAAATCAACGGAAAGGGTAGGAAAAGATGACGTCAGTACCAAGTTGTTTGGGAATGTTTAGGGGTGTGCTGTAACTCCGCATATTCTATATCAAAATTAGATAACACGACTACAAAATCTACTACAAAACTATAAATGCAAGTAGATCAAAAATTATAAATGTTTATTAGAAACTATTCATCTAACTGAATGGTTGGGTATATTTGACGTGTTAGTAACCTTCCAATATACTTTGAACTGAAAATGAACAGTCATTGGTAGAGGGCGGATTTGAGTGTATTAAAAAAAAAACAATGCAATGTATACTCTATGAATAATACATTAATGTTCTTAAAGCCACTTAAATAATATGTTCTTTTGTAGTCAAATTGGTTGGTTTATAATTTATTTTTACACATAAAGATTTTAACCATATTTCACTCGTTTCATTTTCCACTTTGTAGCTCTTCAAAGTTTTCTCTAACACGAGCTTATACCTGCCTATTGATAAAACGACAAATAACCAAAAATCGAATAATTTTAAACATATGAATATTAGAAGAAAGGCTTAAATAGGTAGTATCCAATGACCATGGTTTTGAATATATATACATATACATACAAAAAAATAATAATATAAATCTTAATCACAAAAAACACAGGATAAGTTGCGATTTAAGTGAAAATAAATACATTTTGTTTCTTTTATAAATATTAGACTGCTTAACAATCTATATATTTTACCACACTAAGTAAATAGGAAGACTAGAACAATACATTAGTGAATTAATTAATATAAAAACATTGTATAGAAATACATGATGAGGGAAGCCATCCAGTGAGCATCCATAGATCATTTTAATACGAGTCAAATAATTACGGGTGTAAAAAAAGTTTGTTTGTAACAAATTTAAATGTATTTAAATGCACCTATTAATATTACTAGTAGATAACCGTAATTTACTCGGTGATTTATGCATAAGATAATAAGAATGTAGATATTGGATACTTTCTAAAATTAATTAATTTTTCAATATTTCAAAACTATGCAATAACATTTTAAATCTTATGAAACCTAGGTAGGTAGTTATATAAAAGTATCTACAAGATGTGTCATATTGTTATGAAAGTATATCTAGATGATTCCAATGATTGTTCCTAACTTTTCCGACTGCATAAGCATAAAACTAAAAAAGGTCATAAATCCTGAGGTATTCATGATGGATGAGTTCGATAAAAGTTTAACGCCACACCTCCTATACGGTATGTTGTTATTATATTATATACCTTGGGCTACCTGCCTCTGCATAACTACCGCAATTTATTTTTACCCTAGATTTATTTCAACAGGATTGTCTAAAATAACGTGACATGAAGATTATTGGCCATAATTTAAAAACATCAAAAATAAGCCAATAACCGATGGTATAATTTGTATTATATCACGTATGTATATTGTATATTATTGATTAACCGTAGACACCTAACCGTTAATACACGTATTTTTTACTACCCAGTCGTTCATAAGTTATTAATATGATATTGATTTTAATATAATAAACACGAGCCTATAGTGAGATTTAAAAGATCGGCCAAATCATGTATTTTGAAAACAAACTACAAGTAATTCCAAAAGTGGTGTATTAAATTTAATTATTTCATGTTATAACCATATTATTTTGTTCTTATTAATTTAATCGAGAGGAAATCAAATATACATAAAACTTAAGTTTTTTTATTTACTTAATTATCAACCTACAATATTTTTAAATAACAGGTATATTTTAAATTTATATTATACAGGTAACAGGAAATATAATAATTATGCTAAGATTTCATGTTTTTATATTATTTTAGTGGCGTAAGTACCTATGGCATCCTAGGTTGCGGCTATCCTGTATTCCTGTGTATGTTTTGTTTAATTTAATAATATGTTGACAGAAATGGTTTAACAGAGATCTACAGGGCTATTCAATCTAAACAAAACATTCTCAGGTCGCAGAATACTGAATGTCATGAGACTAAATCAAATTTACAGTCAAAACAAGAATGAAATTGAAAAACAATAATTTAATATTCTTGTAATACAAAGAAGTTTACCTTTTGTTATATATTCCATACTGTATTTGGAGTGAACTGTAAAATTAGAGCAAAAACTAAACTAATTATTGTACTTACTGATTTTAAATTAAGAATTTTGAATTATTATCAAATATGATTATCGCCAGGAATAAATAAATAATGCAAGTAATAATTCATAGCTTAAAAATAAAAGTCACGTTCAATGCAGTACCTATCCATAGTGATTTTATCCTTCAATTTTATCCATTATCCGATAAATTATAGTATAATGAAAATAAGTTTACAAACGATTTCACCAGTTTTCACTTGAATTAAATCACATAAAATTGAGGATATTTATTAAGAAAGTGTCTATCATTATAATATATATCTTTCTATTGAATTGCATTAATAAGAGCATTAATATTATTCAAAAAAAAAAAATAAGTAATTTAAATAATTTTTATTTGAGTTTGAACAACATTTTATTTATGGTTTATAAGTACCTCGAACCTACCTACCAAGAAGGATTAAGTAGACGTACTACCATAATATAAAAGCAATGGAAAAATTGGAGAAAAAATTCAACAAAATAAAAAAGGAATAGTTTACTTTTATTACCATAGGTACCTATAATTTACATAATTTAGGTAGATAAAAATAAATAAATAATTTTTTTGAAACCAATATAAACTTATATTTACTTTTATCCGTATTTGTATTGTTAGGTTTACGAATAGCAAATAATTATAACTATAAAATATAAGGGCATAAGCCATAAGGTAATTAAATATTTAAATAATCGACTTTGATACGACATAATGATCGTGATTGATATTGAACAAAATACTTTCGGTATTGGTTTAGTTGACGCCCGCAAGACCACGTATTCTAATCTATTAGTATTTTGATTCGAAAATATTTAAATCAATTAAATCAAAATAATTCAAATAAATACAAATATTTTAGAAATATTTAATAATAGCACAATGGCAGTTGTAAATTATTCTGAACAAAAAAAATACTACAATATTAGACTGAATTATATTTAACGAATTCGTAATACAAATTTTGAATTTCAGTCATAACCTAATAATATCAACTTCGTTCATAATCTAACATAATAGTTAAAAAAAAAATGTCTACTATAGTATAGTATTTAGAGACATTTGAAATATACCTAGTTAGTATATTTTATTCTATGTTAATTTGGCCATAAATTAAACATTTGTACATTAAAATTTATGTTGAAATAACACCAAACAAATTCGGTAGGTATACAACTATTTAAAAAGCATATTACAGTATTACGAATTATTGTGCGTGTGAAATAAATAAATGTTGGTATAAATAATAATTATAGGTGATACACGTTATAAATAATACACCTACATATTTTGATAAAATGTTGTTAACATAATGGCATAATAATATATATAATATATTATGCGCTTGGTACAACTAATTGCAGTTATACTACCTGTATAATTTGCCACATTATAACTAGACATTTTACGAATATTGTTGAGACAAATTACTATTTATTATAAATATAAATAATAATTTATTGTTTCCCACAATCTTATCATAGGTTATTCAAATTGGCAAAATATTATGATAAACTAGGTAGGTAACAATATGAGAAAATAATCTACCTAAACTAGGTAGCAACTGTAAACAAATTATTCGTAGTTATACGAAACTTTTGAATCACTATACAATAATTATTCTACAAAGTGTTCTACTGTAGAATGTTCATTCAACAATATTATAAACGCGCATTACTAATTAGGTAGGAGATTAATAAATTTACAATAATAAATATTATAGGGTATTATTTTGGGTATTATTAAATACCGTTAAATACCTTCTTAATAGACGAGTTGGTACCTATCATGGGTACCGAATTCGAAAAACCCAATAGGCATATTCTATAATTACATAATATTATAAATTTTTTTAACTTAAATTATTGGTATGTTAACCAGAAGTTAATCAAAACCACTCCACAACGCTAAACGAGTGTAAGCGTAAGTATAAGATGTCTGTTATTGTCATGTTGTCACCAAAGGACACATGAGGGACTCAAATTCCCGAAACGCACATTGTGAACATTAAAATGTTTCACATTCCACCATAATCTTAAGGGATTCGAAGTCTGGCGACAACGAATTGACTAAAGAAAACGGTCCAAAAACATCATACTACATAACTCGAAAGAAAAAAACGTAAAATTTTACCGATTTCGAAACTACATCAAGTAGGTATAACCTCGAGTATAATCATTAATAGGTAGGTACAAAATAAAAAAACTAAGATACAGCATAAGTGAATATAGTAATATTATTATTATTATTTAGTACCAAGATTTTTTTTTTTTGAATTTAACGTACTAAAAACAAAAAAACAATTAATTATAAAGTGCTTAACGTTCCCCCCACCTACGTGCGCGACAACGTTTCGGTGAACTTTTTTAATTAACGGTATACACTCTTAAAGAACAAAATCCAGCCGATCCGTCAGTCGGCGGAGCCAGTCAAGAGCTTTTAAGAGATACGGTAAATTATATAAATTAAAATAACAATAATACGTTTATGAAACGAAAGAACACAACATGCACTAACCGTTATAGACGATCAAGTAAAGTGTCCAGAGCACTTGCAGTCGGCACCGGGACGTCATGATTGGCGTAGCCGTTCCTGGTGGGTATAGGTAGTTGGACTTCTTCGACCGGTATCACATTTAGAGAAACGCGTCACGAACACACACGACGGACGACCAAGTCAGTTTTTATTTCCGATATAAAAATCGTTTTAGTTTTCCCCCGACGATCAAAATAATATTATAACCGTCTAACTCATAATCGACAAACAGACGGCGATGACACTCGCAAGCTCAACACCGAACACGACGCGACCGGAAAAACGAGTGCTGATCACCGACGGTTTTATTCGCGGAAAAACGCACGTACTTTCCGAGCGGCGGCAGCGAAAGAAAAAACGACACGGACCAACGGGACAGACGGCGGACCAACACTGACTCCGCATTGCCGAATGCCGGCCTCGCTCTCTGGCCGCCGCCGCCGCCGCCGCCGGTCCCGTCCAACCCCCTCGTGGCGCGGATCGACGGCCAAGTAGCGACACCTAACGGCAAACGTCAGCACTAGGAAAATACAATAATAATAATATTATTATCGTCTCTCGTCGCAACGGCAATATTTTCTGCTGTATTTTTCATCAATCATTAAGATTTGTGCAAATGTGAATGATATATTATATTATTACACTTTCATACAATATCGAATAATATGGCTTTTGATAATAATAATCGCGTGCCGCGTATAACGGTTTTAATAAATTGCCGACGTCGAATACCATCTGCCAATATTCGGATAAGCGATTTGCGATTATACCCAAAACATTACACATATTTTATAGGTAGGTACAGCAATAATGTGGTTTTTATTATTATTATGATTTTTTTTTTTTTGTTACCCGAGACGCTCGTTTTCTCAGTCGATTAGGTATTATGATTTTGAAACTTTTATAATATTATTATCATATAGTACTTTTACAAAAACATTTTAATTTATGATAACTTTTTCTTTCACGGCGATTTTTTAGGATTTTATTTTTTGTTTATGACAACCCGTAGCTAATAATATTCCATGGTAAAACATAATATTATACCAACCTAGTAGTATAGACTATAGTACATAATTATTATATTAAAAAGTATTGAATGAGCAGAATATAGTGGAACCAAACTTCGTGGATTATCCACTATCACGCTTTCAGTTATATAGGTACTCATAATATTATGCATATAGGTATTTCAAATTATAGAAATATTGTTTTATCGGAACCGATAATAGCTGATAAAACATTTTTAACATTTTCCATTAAAAAAAAAAAAAAAAAAAAAAAACAGTATAAATTATACCTGTATTATTTGTATATAAATTATAAATCGTTTTTATTGCATTTAATAATCGTTTTATCGCAATCGGCGGCATAGGTTTAGTTCAGTTAACTTACTCAGATAACGCCCGTTGTTGAATATCTATAATAAAATAATACATTTCCAGTAAAAAACATGCACCATGCGTCGCGTGAGAAAACTCTTGCCATTAAATAATATCATCATCGACTAATAATTTATTATTATTTCATATTGCGGCATAAATTCCAATGATAACAGTTATAAAAATGTGGTAAGTAGGTACCTACGTTCCGTGTATTTGTTTAGCATGTATTACGACATTATGTAGTTTCCACGCGGTATCCTTTTGTGTAAATATTAATAATAATTAATATTATTGTTTAATGTTAAGTTTATCAATTGTTATACCTAAATCATCGGCTACAGTTTAAAGAAAAGTATGTCTGATGATAATAATAATATAATATAAATATTATCCATACTTACTAGTTTACTACCTACTGCTCAACTGCTCCAGTGCTCGGAGACTAATAATTATATTTTGTTTTTATCTTCATACGTACGACGGCAACGCACAATAAATTTAAAAACAACGTTCACAATTATTATTGTAAATACGCATATTATGTACATTGTACGTGACATATTTTTAAGACCAAAATATAGTTAACCGTAAACAAAATATTATTATGTTTAACAATTGATTTCATGAGAAAACCCAGATATTATTTATTTCATTAGAATTATTTCGATAACATAATTCCATAATATTAATTGTATCTGTATAAAATGTTATATATATAAGATGTTACAGTGACATTTGTGTCTCCGTCTTGCAAGTGCGTAACATAGCAAATTGTACGCTCAGCAAAACACGTTTATCTCCTGTTAGTATAAAAATTAGAGCAAATTGACCTCTTATAAAATTTAAAGGCAAGATTATTATCTAGATAATGACATAAGCTTTTTATTATAATTTAACTTTAGAGCGAGTTATGAGTGTTTTAAAATTGTAAACTGTTTGTACATCTTAAAATACTCATAACTCGCTTTAAAATTAAAATATAATAAAAAGCCTATGTCATTGTCTAGATAATAATCTTGCCTTTAAATTTTATAAGAGGTCATTTCGATCTAATTTTTAAACTAACGGGAGATAAACGTGTTTTGCTGAGCGTAAAAATTGCTATATTACGCACTTGTAAGACAGAGAAAACAAAATAAATGCAACTGTAACGGCCGCTTAACTGTTACTTTGTTAATATTCATTTTTATTTAATTATTCAGTGTTCTAAAAATATGGAATCCTCGTTTTCTATTCAAAAGGTTATTTGTAAAATAATTATAATTAATTTACCTAGTAACGATGTAGTAGAAAACTGTGCGACTGTGTACGATATAAAATAATGTAATAAATTCATTGAAATAAAAATTCACAAGACTGGGTAGATTATTATTTAATCCATTTGTTCAAGTTTTTAATAGTTAGGCTCATTTAAGTATATTAATGTTCATTAATTAGATTTTTTTTTAATCAAAACAACTTTATGATAAAATTGTACTTAAATCCCTTAATTTCAATTAGATTGTATCCACCGTAATCATTAAAATAGTATTCGGTTATTCAGTTCAAGAATCAATACGAAAGATAATTAAAAATGTTCGTACTTGAATATTCTTAAAATGTATTATTTATAGTATTTTCTTCAGTAATTTGTATTCACTTATTAGAAACGTATAACACATACACATGTGATTTAATTATTCAATTTATTCAATATGTAGTCATTTGTGTACCTATAGTAAAGAGCCGAGATGATGACAGGTTTGGTTTACACCATTAGTTACTCGGTGCGACTTGCACCAGCCACCAAGTCAGGTATAAACGAAATATTACATATCTCAGGGGCCTCTTCAGGTCAATTCCATGGGGGAGGCGAAAAAGTTTTAGTGTTGAATACCGCTTTTAACAATTAACAACATTTATAAAATGTATTTATCTATTAGCAAAAACAGAACATGCATGGAGATACATCTCATGTCACATACTCATATCTACGTATATAAACGCCTTACAGGTTTGTATTCTGTACAAGAGTGGCAGCTCTTGTGTGTAGTATAAAATAAAAAAATAAGCTCAATTGAAATTATTATAATGACCCAAAACGAAACTTGGTAAATTTGTTTTTTACATTGGTCGACTACTTGGTAGTCCTTAGCGAGTAAAATAGTACTACGAGAGAACAACGACTGTACAATATTATTAATATGATTTATATGTTTGTTTTGTTCAAAATGCGTTTAGTTATTGTAGACAAAACTGAACTGTAATGATATTTTAAATTTACTGTACTCGAATATTAATTTTAACGGGTTATAAAAGCTATATTGACGCAATATTGTTTCTAAGGAGATATTTTAGTAACTGTACACTGCTATTTTAGACTAACAGCTATCGCAGATTGTACGCTTTTGTGGACAATTAATTAATTTACCTCATTGCGTCAAAAACACTATTGTGCACAACTGTACTGGTGTACGGGTGAGATGACTGAACATGGTATTATTGGTATATTAATTATTAATAAACGTTTCAAATATTAACTAAAAATAATTAGTAATGTATTATGTAATAGTAGAAAAAAAGACCTTTCGTCCAATAAATTTACTGTCCTTCTTATATTAAATTAATTAATTGGTTTAATAATTCTAAGATACTGATTTTTTTCCATGTGTTTCACTCATTTTTTTGAGCAGTAAGAACTAAAAATTCTACAATATTTAATTTTGATGGTGATAACTGGTTTCTGATAGAAAATTGTATATAGCACTTTGGTACTTTGGCATGTCTTGGGAAAATCACAGGACTTTAAAAATAATTAGTAAAAACTGTGTTGAAGCAACACATTTTTAAGCAAATGCCGTTTTCGAAGAAATTGATTTTGTTTTGTTATTGTATTTGACATAATATATGACTTGAATTTTTCACCAAAAAATGTTGTAGACAGTTGGCATAATATGTTGACTGATTTTGTGCTATTTATATAAGTACATTTTAAATGTTTGAATTTTGTTAATTTTTTTTTCGAACTATGTATTATAATATAATTATGCATTTTTTTATACATATAGATATGATTAGGTGTCATAATTTATTCCACTATTCGTGAATTTTGTTCTTGTATAATATATTTATTATAAATTCACAAATATAATTTTGAATTCAGACCGTATTATATATTTATACATTGATATATCTTGTGAAAATAATTCATACCTACCTCTTTGTAAATATTTTGACCATAAATACTAATAATGTGTGAATTTGTTTTGACGATCCTTCGTAGAGTCATAGTCCCGTCCCTTAGTTCACATTTTGAGGGGTCCTTACTCTTTAGGGAATTGGGAATGGTCCTTGACACTCCTTGTCAAAGTATAAGGGGGACCAAGTAATTCACATTGCTATGAATACATGAATAAATATTAATTATTAAATTAAAATGTAAATACTTTACGGTTGTGACCGTCTTGTACACAACTACAACTGATTAATTAAACCAAAATAAATTCTAAATTAATACACCAAGAAAATATTATATTGTGCAAAATGTGTGCACGCGTGACAATGTAGGGTCTCCATGAAAATAGCAATTCGTATACAAATGTATTATAATATTATCTTGTATCACTTACCCATTGAGTAAACATAGAATACCTCTATACGTTAGGTAATATACATAGATATATTAATACGCTTCTTCAGCAAAATGTATAATCGATGATTATATTTTCTGAAGAAACCCCCATTTAGAGCGGCAGCTACGTTTAAAAGGTATTGACTATTTACATAAAATTTTTTTTTGATACCGTTGAATTGTATAGATATTTCAACTGAGTACTACCTAAGTAGTATGGTCTATGGACTACGGAGAGCGTAATAGCGGGCAGTGGCTAGCTTTGTACTTGCCGCCATGTTTTAAGGAGCCATATAAAATGGCGTTTCAATGTTAATATTTTTTATTTGAACACATTTGAACAGCTGTTGTTTTTAAGTAAAGTTATTTTTCAATTACTAAAATTACTTGGTCAATGGTTTCCTATCCTTGTATTTTGTTCACAGGCGATCCTAACTTTGAAAACAAAAACTTTTTTTTTTGAACACCAGTCGCACTCATGTTTATTAATATCAGATTTTTAGCGAATTTAAGTTTTAAACACTTGTAATCTGTATAATATTATTTATGTCTTAAATGTTCATGTTTTTCTTTACAGAGCCAAGGATTGATAATATATTTTTTCTGGATTGGTATTCATGAAATAAAAATGTAAAAGTACCAAATTGAAACTGTACTTTTTAAAATAAACTTTGGTATATTATAGGGCACGGTCGGAGATTGCAGGTTTATAGATTGTCGTAAATATTGTATTGGTATCTACTATCTAATACCTCGAGTATACAAATAATTATAGATATTATATTATATTAAAGGAACGAGTCACCTGTTTATTCTCCTAAAAATCGTAAGCGGGAGTGCAAAAAACTTAAGATGTGCTACGTGCGAATATTAAATGCAAAAATTTCAAATAATGGGCACCTCATAAATGACCCTGGCCTAGGTGTTCCATCGAATAGATTTGGATTTGCCAATTGCCAAACATTTTCGACGAAAATGTCTATATAGTTAGGTTTTGGGATGGCTATATATAAGTTGGTTTTAATTTTCAGGTCATAATTTAACCCGATGTGCACCAACCGCGATAACCATTTTAAATGAAGGCGCGCGTAACAGAGGCGTATTAATTGGTAATTAAGTTAGGTACTTTTTAGTTTCTATTTTTTTCATCTCAATGATAGGCGTATACTTTTGTTGCTGTCTATATATTATCCACGACAGTCGCACGCGTGCAATCGCACAAATACGGACGCACGCACTTGCCCGATCCTATAGGAATAAAAAATATAACATACTTGTACCTACCTATACATTATGTTGCACAATATTTTACGATTTTATCCGATACATTATATTATTATTACTTATTTTAACATCGTACTATATAATATACTATTTTTCAGTGACCCGCAGTGGCAGGCAGCTTGAAATATTTTGACCCCAATGCACGCACAAAAACGTAGGTATAAAGCGTGGGCACCTACCAAGCGACGAAGGCTAACGTTCTGTGCTGTTTTGTTCGAAGGTAATACTTACATAAAAATAAAATTTTAAAAAAATAACGTTTTTTTATAGATATTGGCAGTACGCGTGGCGCATATTAAACAACCAGTGTAGATATATACCGTGAGTGGTATACAGGGAGATTCACCAAGCATGCTCATCTCCAATAATGTAGTTATTCAAAATCTAGTTTTTGAAATTTTTAAATATGCTTCAATACTATATTATTTTAAATTCTTGATATTTTTTGTACTACTTAAGGAGTGTCCTATAGAGATACAAACTTATCAAATGACAAACACCCTTTTCTACTGTAAAGAATTTTAGCAGATCATTTTTCAAAAAATGTTGACTTATCAGAATTAAAATTCAAAAGAGTAGTCTTTAACTTATTTACATTTTGCACTAGGTCCATGATAAATGGGTTTGGATGGTTGGTTATTTTAAAATCTTACTGATTTATATATTAATCTGTCAACATTAATAGTTTTAAAAAATTGGTCAACGTACAATAAATACTAGAAGCTTTATCACATCCATTTTATATTTTTTAGTACTCTATCATTAATATATGCATTTTAATGACTGAGCAACTTGTAGTTTGAATTTCGAACATAGGTACTTACATCAATATTTTCAAAAAAATTATCCACTAAATAATTTACATATAGTAAAATAGTGGTACTTACTAATAATATTTGAAACACAGGTGTTTGTATAGGATCTACAGAAGTACAGAACACTTCCTCCATAGTATATAGTACAACAAAACTCACGATTTTTGAAAATAATATATTATAGTTTTTGAATAGGTAGTTGAATTTAAAAATTCCAAAATCAGAATTTGAATAAATTAATTTTATTAAAATAAATGGAAAAATTGGAGTGAGCATACTTCTTGAATCACACTGTATATATTATACACGGCCGACTATAGACAAAAGCTCATGTAGGCCAGTGACGGATCGGCGCAGGTCGTATAATATACATTACACATGTATAACTTGCGTATACTTAACGGATGAAATTCCCCGACGGCGGTCTGGTTTGACGTGGAAAAGGCGCGCTCCTGTGCAATTCGTATAATTTTATACAAAATATACGCCATATAATCGCCCACCACCCGCCCCAGAGAACTGTTAGGGAGCCGACGTATCACGTAGTTATATTAATATTATTATTATTATACTATATAGTGGAGAGAAAAAATTTCGTCCATCCGTCTCGTCCCACCACAGCACGACGTAGATCAAACACGATGGACGAGAAAATTTTATACCCGACCAAAACCACGTTAATATGATGGACTTTTGGTTATTATACGATTATCACTATTATTATTCAGGTTATTTATATTGCATATTATTATAATATGCAGGACGTATTAAGTGGTGTTTTAATAATTCGTATTTAGTAGTGACATGGCTGCTCGTGCTTTGGTGCATAGGAGCACGGCCTCTGAACCCATCCAAGAACAAATTGTTGGATTTGTATAATACAATTTAATTGGTTATGATGTGCTGTGCATACTGCACAAACAATTTAAAAACTATTTATTAGAAAAAAAAATATGCTGCCTTTTGTCGTTGACAAGCTTGCACACTGCGCAGCCTTTTAACGATTAGATAATTTCGCAGACCACACATTCATTGTGCAATGCACTATTATTTACAATTTACATGCACCAACACATTTGCTGATATAAAATTCGGTATTTCGGAGCACAATCAATTATGGCGGGACAATTGTCAGAACGCAACCACCATGATTGCCCCGACTAATAATTATTTGTATTTTAACATTCTATAGGTTTTAAATATATGTCAAGTATCCAACTACGTTTTTTTTGGTATGCGTGTAAAAAAATGTAACATTCAACATATCATAAAAAATGATGTGCACCACCCTATACGCAAAGATCCGTCGCTGTTCGTATTATATTCGTATTTAATCATATCACAATATATGTAGGTATACCTACCAACTGTTATTTTTTACGATAGACGCGGTACTAAAGTTTTGTGGTTAGTGCCGGTATTTAACCGTCTCTATCTACAAGGTTCCAATAATTTTATAGCAATAATTTTTTGAAAGGCTGGGCATTAACGAATTGATAAGCTGAAGGTTAAATAAATATCAACTTATTAACTTAACCAATCTACCTACCTAATTAGTTTGCCTGAACGTTAACTTAAAATCAACCTTTTAATATTCGTAATTAAGTTTATTTTGAATTTTCATATTATCCAGAAAAATATTTTTGTCTATTATCGTTCACAATTATTATAACAATAATATGTTCATAAAATTTAGAATAATATATTATTGGAAAAAATAATATGTTATAATAATATGTTAAGAATTTCATATTTTTATTTATTTACTAGCTGAACCCGTGCACCTCGTCGCCCATTAAAAATACCTACTCCATATGTATTTTACAGTTTATATTAATCTCAAAACGTTAATTAACATAATCAAAATGGGATTACCCATCATTTGTGCCCAGGTTCACGCTTGCCAACTACAGAAGGGCATTCTGATATACAATATTTCTCGTTTTACCATCTGGGGCGTACACATACAAATCTTCCGGTCTCCCGACGCGGGAGCAGGCAACATACAGCTGTCCATGGGAGAAGCATGGATTTTCCAAATTTAGGCCACACACTTGTAGTGATTGGCCCTGTGCCTTGTTGATGGTCATGGCAAAAGCGATTCGCACCGGAAACTGCAAACGTTTGAACGTGAAGGGCAAATCCGTAGGAATCATTGGGATTCGGGGCAACATTACATATTCGCCCATAAACTTTCCGTTTAAAATTGTAGCCTCGATAATGTTGTTCATCAATTTCGTTACCGAAAGCCTGGTACCATTACAGAGTCGGGGAGGATTGATGTTTCGTAGAAGAATGACGGGAACGCCAATTTTCAACGATAGAACGTGCGGTGGCATGCCTGGCAAATCAAGCGAATTTAAGAATTCAGGTGGATAATTGACTTCCTCGTCTTGACTCGTTACAGTGTCTATGGACTTGTAAGTTTTCAATTCGCCTGGTACCTTGTTTTGAATTCTGAAATTGATAGCATTCACATCGATGTTTTTGGCTGCCAATATGGCCCGGGCACCGAGCCACTGAAGATTTTTGTAATTTTGTGGCAGATTCGGGAAGACCTTTGCAATTAACTCATCTGCGGTAGCCGTGATCTTACAGAAATCGGCCGGCAATGTGATGCATTGTGTTGATTGATCGACGGTCATTAAGCCATTACCCATATCTAACAATTGTTTTGCGAACAAATCTGCCGATGCCTCATTCCGTAGTTATAAAAATGAATCGTTAGGCACTATAATAAATAACAAACGTGTTAAACCATTGGCAACCAATAACTATTATTATTATGGCTTTGAAACCCACGGTAACTATTTAAAAACTAAAAGGTCCATAAGTTTCAAAATATTATATAATTGATATGAAATCTTGGTAACCTTAGTAACCATGGTAACCTTAGTAACCATGGCAACCTTGGTAACCATGGTAACATGGACACACAGACACACAGACACACTGACACACTGACATACATTCATTTTTATATATATAGATAAAAACTAGTTTATCATATTAATAACTAATAATATAGGGGAAACATTATTTTCCCTTAAAAAACATTAATATTCATGAGCTCGTGAATTATATTCATAATACTTATCACTTAAGTTATTATTGTTATTAATACGACTATTGTGGGTTGTGGCCGTTTCAATTTAATATATTTATAAAAATTAGGTAACCGCTCTTTTGTACAATTGGAGTCGAGTGTACTTTGTGGCCTCGTTATTGAGTGTAATGAAGCTAAATTTGAATTCAATGACAATTGATAAATTATTGCAAACGAAAAACGATTCTGAGCAGAGACTGTCATCACATCAGCCTATATAACTAAATTTATTTTATCTTTTATATTATATTATTATATATTACTATTATATAGTAATTTATACGATTAGTAATACGGTATAAATAGGTAATAGCTTAAAATTAATCTAAATATTTTGTAAAATGTAATTGCTTATGGTAACAATTTCATATCCCCACAAATATAATATTTGAACTTCAAAGTTCAAATGTCTATAAACAAAAATTGTGTCAATACAATTTTCAGATATTTGGGTTTCAGCAAACATTATATTCAATTTTCAAGAACTATGTATATTAATTGAACATTTTAAATTATGTATATTTTTAACTACAAAATAAATGGCATATTCTTGTGATTTTTAACAAATATTTTCTAAATATGATCTTTAAATAATTATAAAAAAAAAATCTTTGAGTTACCTAGCATTGAATATTGATTTTTATACACGCATAAAGTGTGATTTTTACAGCACGATCTACCAGTTTTTATACTTAAATTATGCATCATTCAAATTCTGTTTTTTGGATATTTTAAGTAATAATATAGTAGGTACTACTTTAAATACATTTAGTCCAGTGACCACTTATGTAAAAACATTTTATCGAATGTAAAGACTTGGCGATCTGCACGTGACCATTTCATCAATATTTGTTTTGGATTTGACAAACCACCTAATATAATTTTATAAATAGACTACTTAAGGCGCAACTGTATGTTTATTGCCTAAACTGACGTAGTACGACTGTACAAGGAACCTGTGATAATAAACACAGCCCCACAGGTGACGCACCACCCTCGGTAAATCCTTAAAAAACGGGTGAGTTGGCGATGAACCGGAACTGGAAATCATGATGATGTTAGGATATATGCGTACATAATACTGTAAAATTTTATCACTGAGATGTCGTCACACTTCACAACACTTCACAGTACGACCGAGTTTTCCCTAGAAGACGACAACCGACGACGTGCAGAAATTATCGCAGTTATCGGTCCACCAGTAAACGTAAACCATATATATTATGGACGACGGTCGCCTCGACCGATATTTTCGATGACCGTATACAGGGCGATTCACCAATCACACTCATCCTTTCATTCCTTCAATAATGCAGTATTATTATGCATGTTTGGAATTTTTAAATAGGTTTACTTTAAGACCACATTATTTCCTAATTTTTGATTTTTTTTGTGCTACTTACGGCGTGTCCTGTGGAGATACAAACTTCTGTATTCAAAGGACAATACCCCTTTTCTACTGTAAATAATTTAAAGGATAATTGTTCAGAATATTTTTAAGTACCAAAATGAAAATTCTAAAGAGTAGTTAAAAAGTTATTTAATTTTGTATACTAAGGATAGCTAGTTGGTCCATGATATAATGGGTTTTTAAGATACGGGGATTTGAAAATTTTATTAATTAGTATTAATCTATAAACATTTATAATTTTGTAAAAATTGTCCAAGTTTAATAAATACTTGATCCAATATTATATATATTTTATATTTTTGTAAAATAATTTTTAAGGACTGTTATCCTTAGTATTAATATTTTAACAACAGAGAAAACTAAGAAACTACCTACTCATTTTCATTTTGAATTGGGTTCATCAACATTTACAAAAAATTAACAAAAAAATGTTCAAAAATTCCAAAAATTAGGACATGAATAAATTCATTATTAAAGAAAATTGGGGGTAAGCATACTTTTTGAATCACCTTGTATACTCTAGAGCAGGTAACACCGATAATATTCGTCGTCAGTCTGAAGAAATCGTTGTTGTCGCCGGCCTTGCTCTGCGCGTCCATCGAGCTCGCTGTAGTGCCTTCGTTCGTATGTGGCAGTGGTGTAGTTTGTCACTGTCTAGTGCTTATGCAGTCGTGTGCTTGCGGAATTTCGATGGTACTCTGAGTACTGATTATTTCAATGTGACTCGATGTTGCCGTGAGCGACCTTAAATTAACAGTTAATTTATCGACTGTAAAATTAATCGTGTCTACGTATATACAATATAACGTTACGATACAAATACTATACAAATAACATAGAATCGAAATATATTTTCATTAGTTGTTGTCTGGAGCAGGTTGTTTTTTGTGGTCTTTTAGGAGGATTTCAGGTGTGGTTTTAATCTCGGTCGGTGGTTTTTTCGTCGAATTTTCTGAGTTTATTTAGTTTTATTTCGTATGTCGTGAAAGTTTTTTAATTTATTTGTTATCCATGTTGATAAGTGAGGTAATCCCGTGTCATTGCGAAGCTGTTTATTTCGCAATTACCAAGGAGAATTCTCAGGAATTTATTTTGGAGAGTTTGTACTCTTTTTACTTTTGTTTGGGTGTGCGTAGATAATTAGGAGAAGTATTATTTTAGGCCGTATATAGCAGTACAGAAAATGTCCTGTGCCGGATTAAGTTATACGATTTAATTATAGGGCAATAGGATTTTCATCATTGCGGAGTATCCCCAGTTAAATTTTTTGTTAATGTGAATTTCACGAGTTAATTTTCGTCAATAGGTGTATCCCTTTAAGTATTCTTCCTAGTCATTCTAGCTGTGCCATTGAAATTCAACAGGTTATTGATGTGTGCAAGATTATAACATACTTTTGGTGGAATTTAGAGTGAGAAACATCTTAAGAACCACACCGGGATAATAATTCATATAATGCTTGTTTTGTAGGTTCGGTGTTGAAACAATGCTTTTATAAATGTACTACAAAAATTGAACAGTACAAGATACGTGTAATTCGGTGTCAAATATCAATTTCGAGAAGCTTATAGTTCCTTCAGGGTAGGTACCTATTTCCGTGTTTCACACATTCACGCCATGCCGTACGCATTAATATTTTTTGATTTCGTTCCACTGTTTATAACCGTCGGCACACCGTTTGAATCGATTTCACATACCCGAGACTCGAGAGCCACATAATCTCAACGGCGCACAATGGTTTGTAAATTGTAATATTATAGAGTTGGGAATTTCCCGATAAAAATTCTTGGTAAATTTGGTGAATCAATATATTTTGTAAATCATTTTTTTTTTTTTTGTCTTTTTACCTACCCAATCTATTTCTGGAAATATTTATGCTGACATTAATTAAGGAGTATAATTTATAATTTGCATCATTATAGTGATCTAAAATTCAAATCGGGTGAATAAGTAACGATATTATTGATACGTATGTTTAATACAGTGTTTATCTTTTCAAAATGTTTAAAAAGACTAAATACGGTTTGTATAAAGATTGACGACTAACGAAACAGTAGGTACATTAGTACTTATGAGCTACCTAAATTGAAGTTACCTATTACATTTTTAAATAAATTTAAAATTAAGGGTCGATGTTAATAACGTTGTCGTATAAAATTCAATATATAATATTATTAATTTTCAAGGTAACGTTTTCCTAGCATTGTTACAAGTAGCTGGTCACTATTATGGATGGTGTTAAATTTGAATTCAATGATATTATATCATTGTATACGAAAAACGTTTCTGAGGGAAGACGGTCAGTGAGCCTATGGTATATTGCTAAGTACATTTGATGATATTATTGTGAATAAAGTAATTTATTAGTATATTATAATAATAATAAAAGTAATAATAAATATAATTATAATGACAATATTAATTATATAAGTTTTGATATATGTGTGCTTAATAATTGTTGACTTCTTTAAAACTTCATAAAATAATATAATATAATACTGATTGATATATTTCAATACAATAAATATATAAATTTATATCTATTTATCTTTCTCCCTTTCTGTCTTTGGCATTTTAAACTGAAGAGTGATGCTATACATATTGGTTTTACAACAATAGGTATCTATAATAATATACCTTTATAATAATTTTAACATGAAAAAATGTTTTGATTTATTTGGAATTTGGATTGAATGATATATAATGAATAACAGAAAATAGATACTCTTTCAAAAAATGTAATATAAGTACACATATATGACAAAGTAAATTGAGGATTTTTTTTTAACGAAAACGATATAAAATATGCGATGAATAAAACGACAGTTAAGTGAAACCAACCTTCTTGAATACTTCATAGTATTGCTTAATAGAAATTTAAGTTTTACTATTTTCGAAAGTAATTATTGCTCTAAATAATACACTAACATTTCCTTATATATATTAATGTTGGAAAATATTAAATGTTTTTCACCATTCATCCAAGTTGATGAAAATAATTGATTATTTAAAACATATTCTTAATTGTTGGTAAAAAGTGTATGACTATTGGTTACAGATATGATTATATTGGCCAATATCTGTCCCAGACCCGTATTTGGACCGTATTTTGCCCTTTTGACTTAGATATTTATTAATGTATAATTATTTAATTATGAGTTATAACTCATATGGGTATATATATATTATATGGATTAAGAATATGGGTACCTCGTATACGAGAATAGATCAAACGAAAAACCTACATACATAATTGCATATTAGTGCAGAGCACACTTATTATAAGTTGTTAAAAGTTATTTTAAGTTAGTTGTAAAATATGTTTTGACTTTTGGGCATATTTGTATGATTTTTTTAGAGCTTTTAATATCATAAACATCCTATAACCTTACAGTTCAACGATATATTATGTAGTATCTATATTGTATATACTATGCTCGAGGTATTCAAAATTATTCATTCACGGATCCTTCGTTATATCCATTAGTAAGGACATAGAAAAAAATATGTTTTAATGTTTAATTATTTATAATATAAATTATATATTATAAATACATACAATTATATCAAGATCACAAATATAATAATAACTATTCATATGAAACTCAGATTAAATGTTTTACGTATAGCACAAAATAATATAATTTAATAATCGTCGTCATCATTATTTGTTTCCCTCTTCTGTGTCACAGCTCCCCTGAAAAATACTCGCGACCTTCCTTGGACCAGTGAAGCACAATTTGAATACCTCTGTACTAAGCAATTTGGGTCCATTTCTATGCCCCCCCCCCCCCCCGATTTGGAATTTTCAAATTCTGATTGCGCCAATCGTTTGTGCACGAAGTCCGATCATTTGTGGACAATTATTTCCGGAGATATCTCAAAATCAAATTCGGTGCACCTAAAACCTACGCCTTATTATAACCCATCGCTTATAATAATCCTTTATATTAATGATTAACTGTCGGTATCAAAGAAAAAATTAATGTTTAGGTCACTGACCCTGGCACCACAAAGTAAAAAATGTTATTACAAAAACGGTTTCACAAATTAGTAACCATTTCGTAATAATTCGTAACCCAAAACCTGACATTACATGAAAAGTAATCAGTGTGGGGGCAATGAACCCGCACCCCCGTATATGTTCACTTAAAAATATAAAAAAATCATACAAACAAAATCAATTATTGATTTACAGTATTTAATTATGCCTTATTTTTTAATATTTATATAATAATTTTCAAACATTAACTAATAATAGATATTAGTTTAAATTTATAAATATTTTTTATATTTGTAAATATAAAAAAATCTATACTGAAGAAAAAAATGTATATTTGATAAAAGAAAGCTTGATTGAATATAAAATTGATGTTAATAAAAAGAAACATCTCATAAAAAACTATTAAAAAAATCTAAATTAAATAAAAAAATCTGTATTTCTTAAAAAATATTAATAACAATTGTTATTTGATAACAAGAATTTGTATGATTTTTTAGATTCTGAGTGGAACGATGAATGTATTGATTTTACAATGATAAGTGTTTTTTTTTTTATTTTTTTTTGTGTCTGTCATCACCTTTTAGGACAGTAAAAGTGCTTGAATTTTCTTCAACAGTATCTTTTCTGATAGGAAAGTGAATCTAGTTGGTACTTTGGGGGGTCAAAAGTAAAAATTTTAAGTAGTTTTCAAAAGCGCCGTGAAAAACAAAAGACAAATTAAGGAAAAACGGGAATTTTTTGGTGTAACTTTAAAACAAATGACCGTAGGTAAGAGAAATTTTCACTGGTTGTTTATATTTGTATTTTCTGTACACGATAACATTTTCAAAATATTTTGATTTATTTAGGGACATTTTCAGTTTCCAATTTTATTAGTTTTTTTTTTTATGAATATCAATAAAAATTTATTAGTTGGTTAAAAAAGCTTGAAAATTTAATAGAAGGCTTCTAGTATATTGTTTCAAAGGCAGATGAAAAATATTAAAAATCCTTAGTCACAGTTTTTTTTTATAAGCATTTAAAGTCCAAAAATTGACAAAATATGGAAAAATCACGAAATTTAGCAAATTATTTTGAGTTCAGAATTCGTAGAAAATTTTCCTCTTAAATCTTTATCAAGAAATAAATGTCTACAAGAAAGTCAAATTAAATTTTTATGAACGTTTGAAATTCAAATTTTTACAATATTGGATATTCACTCGATTTCTCATGTAACGATTTCCTTATTTTGTTATAATTCAAAAACGAATAACTGAATAGATACATGAATAGTTCACTGGATGTTTATATTAGCATTTCCTATACACCATACAATTTTGAAAATATTTTGACTCTTTTTGAGCTGTTAACAGACATTTTCAGTTTTCAATTTTTTTAGTTTTTTTTTCTATAAATATAAATAAAGTTTTATCGGTTGGGCCAAAAAGTGTAAAAATTTAATACAAGGCTTATTATATATTAAAAAAACAAAGGTACATTTTCTTTTTATAAGCATTCAAAGATCGAATTTTGACAAAATGTATCAAATTTAAAATTGAATAGGTGCACCGACTTTGATTTTGAAATATCTAAGGAAATAATTGTGCACAAACGACCGGACTTCGTGCACATTCGTGTACAAACGAAGCACAAACGATTGGCGCAATCAGAATGTTAAAATTCCAAATCGGGGGGGGGGGGGATAGAAATGGACCCATGCAATTTTACAATTTTGTGTGTTTTTATACCAGTGCGTAGATTAAGTTGCTAAATTCTACCTCGATTAAAAAATCGAATTCTTACAAGTTTTCAACATTGATTCACAATGATAATAATATGATATAATAATAGCTTAAATATTTAATTTTCCTCGCCACTTTATTTCTCATAATAACGGCGGAAATTTGAATGTTAAAGCCGATTGTTCGGTTCCAACTGTAAAAGTGGTAAATATTCCAACAAATCAGCCGATTAATTTTTATTGACTGATTAAATTGTAACCTCCGCGGCGTCGAGTTTTTGAAGTTTTTAGGTAAGGTCTTACCTAATAAATATCAAAGAAAGCCGCCGCCGCTGCCAAGACTAATAGCTGCGATTGAAATAGTTATAATTAAAAACTTTTACGATATTATTATTAATGGTTTTGTTTTGTATATACCTAATATTACATAATGCATGTGTGTGTATTATTCAGAACCTTTTAAAATATCTTAAAAAACTTTGAAAAAGTATTTGGTATAATTATTCAAATACTTAAGAAAAATATTACTCCGAATAAATTATTTACAATAAGTATAAGGTGTATTCCAAATACTTTTAAAATATTTTTTTTTTATATATGATAAAAAAAATGATAGCTACTAATTTATTGGTTTCGGGGGAAAATTTGAAATTATAGTCATAATATATTGTATTATACAATATAACTTTGATATTATATTTCATGAATTACAACATAACAATAAATAATATTAAATTACATAAGTATTATAATATTAATATTAATAAATAAAAATATTCGGATAGGCCCTTAGTCTGGTATTATAGTATACCTACATTTTTAATTACATTCGAAATAATATCATCAAAAATAAGAACGACGAAAATGATAATTTTATTACCAACACGTAAAAAATGTTTCACAAATATTTTTTATTTGGCTCTTTTCAATTCCATTGAAACTATTGAGACTCCTGGTAGCTTAGGTTATTAGATTGGTCTTCATTGCAAAGCAAGAGATCAATTCCGTAATATTAAACGCTCTTTTGTTTCGTTATAAACTGCATAGATTACTTAATTAGTTAAATTTATTTATTTACGAGTATTTTACATGATAGTTGATTGAAACTAATATATTATTATAGTATTGTATTAATTATTGTACCTATAATTGAACAAATAGTTTAAAACTGCGTAGTTATTTTTTTGGGAACTAGGTATGGACAATTCTATGGAATTTCACAAATGCGTTGAATGTACACTATAGTATCTAACACACGCTCCTTTTTACTACACAACTATTATAATTTAAAATATACAATTTACTGGGAAACTTAATATTATATTTTAAAATCATTTTTTACAATAAAGGCGACTCAAATTAATTTAGTTATTTATCTTTTCATAAAATAAATGCTTCCTCTAACATTCTAATAAACCAATCTAAGCATGGCTTCCGTCAAATATTTTTTCAATACATTTATGGATTTAATATTTTTTTATTCTATCATTAATATATTATACTTTTACTAAGTAATAAATATATACTCACACATATTTGAGTTATCAACAAATCAAAAAACGTTGTTGCAATATTAGTTATATGACGTGTTTTACTATTATAGTGTATGCACCTATATAAATATATAATATAATAAACTCTACATGTATATCGTTCGATTGTAAAACCCCTTTACAGATAATATTATAACGTACATATAACCATAAATTGTACAAACAATTTATATTATTTTAATTTAAAATAAATATATCTCAACTCTCAAGACCAAAGCTTTAGAAATAAACATTCATCTGAAGTGCAGCAGTTATTATACAATACTGGGAAATCATCTTGTTCAGCCCTCAGCCCGTGTCTGCTCTAAATTACTAAAACCATTACCTTTAGTAACAGCGTATATAGTAGTTGGTAGGTATTATTGTATTTTATACGCATAAATCAGTAATTCCTAAAAAAGGGGACTGAAAAATCTAATAATAACGCTAAAGCTGCAAAGAAACTTGCTGCGTAAATAATTGACCTGGATTGGTTGACGGATTTTGTTGACCTTCAAAACGGATATTTTTTACTCGAAACCCACCCCGATCGCGATTGTCGTATGTCTACACGCTATTTGAACGGTTTTCATCGCATCGCTTACTCGGTGCATGCCTGCAGTGGAGTTGGCCTCCCTCCACGCCTTTCTATTCAAAACCGTACCGAAGAATTGAAATTGTATGTAAATGTAATAAATAATCATTGTAAATCGTGTATCGCTGTAGGTCAAAAATAACAAACATTATTTTTTTTAGGGGGCGGTCAATTTCATACAACCCAAACAAAATATTAACTGGTAGAGTTGTATAATGCTAAAAGAACTGTTGCACATATATTGTTTATGTGCGTCAACAGTGGCGTAATTACGGGAGATATGCGAGAGTCATATAATCCATCCCACTTAGCATTTTTTATTTAAAACTGACATTGGTGTATTAATACAATAATACTATATACAATGGCATCATAATTTATGGAAATAATACAAAAAATAACAGTATTTCTTTTCTGGCTGTAGTTATTATTCATGTCTTAGGTTATTAATTAGGTACCTAGTTATAAGTGTATAACCAAGATAATAATATTACTTCATAATGTATGGTATTTTCGATACAAAAATAATGATAACATGCTGGCCAACAGTGCATAGTGTTTTATTGACTTAATGTTGTTAATAATATTACAAATTGGTATATCTTAAATCATATTAGTTGTTATTATAGCAAACTGCACTGTGATCCAATCTATTTTATTGACATTTATAGAAAATAAAGCTAAAAAAAGGTGGGTAAGTGGATGTCGCTCTGCTGTACAGTAGGTTACAAGTGGGTCACTGTATAATTGATGCTATTAAATTTGAATTCAATGATACAATATCATTGTATAAGAAAAACGATTCTGAGCGAAGACGGTATGTCAGTCTAGGTTAAGACAAATTATATACATATCTATGGTATTAAAAAAAATTGACCTATAATAAATTCCAAATTAATCATATCACATTATCACAATATCCATTAGGTACTAATAACACGTTATACACCAACAACAAACCCTGATACTATCATATATATATAATAGTACACTTTAGAAGTTTCAAGTAGGTACCCACGAATAATATTATATAATCACAACAAAATAACTAGGTTTTTTAATATGTAATTTCGTCAAAATTTGAACATAAAATGACTATAAAAATAAACTGTGATTGTATATTTTTTAGATTTTTCGGTAAGAGAATTAACTACTTACGTGAAATCTTGTTTTAAATTTTCAATCCTTAGCTATAAAAACTGAACATTTTATAATTTATTAATTACGATGATTAATAATTTTCGAGATTTTGAAAAATTCTGTCAAAATTCGATGTTAAAATGCTTATAAAAAAAAATTGTGCCTATGTATTTTTAATATTTTTCAACTGATATTGTAACAATATATCAGGAGCCTTGTATTAAATTTTTACACTTTTTGGCCCAACAGATAAAACTTAATTAATATTTATAGAAAAAAAAAACTAAAAAAATTGAAAACTGAAAATGTCCGTAAACAGCTCAAAAAGAGTCAAAATATTTTCAAAATTGTATGGTGTATAGGAAATGCTAATATAAACATTCAGTGAAATTTTCATGTATCTACAGTAATTCGTTTTTTAATTACAACAAAAAAAGGAAATTGCCACATGAGAAATCGAGTGAATATCCAATGTTGTAAAAATTTGAATTTCAAACGCTCATAAAAATTTAATTTGACTTTCCGGTAGAGATTTTTTTATTGATAAAGGTAGACAATCTTATGAGTAATCTTGTATTAGATTTTCAAATCTTAGATTTAAAAAGAAAAATTTTTACGAATTCTTAACTCAAAATAATTTGCTAATTTTCGTGATTTTTCCATATTTTGTCAATTTTTGAACTTTAAATGCTTATAAAAAAAAATTGTGACTAAGGATTTTTAATATTTTTCATCTGCCCTTGAAACAATATATTAGGAGCCTTCTATTAAATTTTCAAGCTTTCGCAACCAACAAATAAAATTTTATTGATATTTCTAGAAAAAAAACTAAAAAAAAACTAAAAATGAAAATGTCCCTAAACTGTTCAAAATAAATCAAAATATTTTGAAAATGTTATCGTGTATAGAAGATGCAAATATAAACAACCAGTGAAAATTGCATGTACCTACGGTCATTTGTTTTAAAGTTACACCAAAAACCAAATTCAATTTTCTGAAAAATCGATTTTGCGTAAAAATTCCCGTTTTTCCTTAATTTTTCTTTTGTTTTTCCCGGCGCTCTTGAAAACTACTGGGAAATTTAAATTTTGACCTCCCCAATGCACCAACGATATTCACTTTCCAATCGAACAAGATACTGAAGTCGAAAATCGAAGCATTATTTCGACTACTTATCGTGTACACAGACACAAAAAAAATAAAAAATAAAATAAAAAATAAAATAAAAAATAAAATAAAAAAAAAAATAAAAAAAAAAACACACATCATTGTAAAATCAATACATTCATCGTTTCACTCAGAATCTAAAAATTGAAAATAGAAAATGTCCTTTTCAAAAGTATTTTCAAAATTTCACCAAGTAGGTATAGAAAGTGAATACCTATATAAACATTCAGTCAAATTTTCATGTATTTACAGTTATTCGTTTTTGAATCACAACAAAATAAGAAAATCGCTACATGCTCTCATGTATGATAAATCGAGTGAATATGCAATGTTGTAAAAATATGAATTTGAAACGTTCATAAAAATTTAATTTGACTTTCTTGTAGATATTTTTTTTTTTTTGTTAAAGGTTGATTGGGAATCTTGTATTACATTTTCAAATCTTAGATTTAAAAAAAACATCTTTATGTATTTCTAACTCAAAACAATTAGCATATTTTATTCATTTTTACGTATTACTTAAATGCTTATAAAAAAAAAATTGTGAGTATGTATTTTTTTAATATTTTTCAAATATCATTGTAACAATATATTAGGAGCCTTGTGTTACATTTTTAAGATTTTTTACCCAACAAATAACATTTTATTGGCATTCATAGAAATAAAAACTAAAAAAATTTGAAACTGTAAATGTCCATATACATATTGAACATTTTATTGTGTATAGAAAATGCTAATATAAAAACCAGTGAAAATTTCATATATCTATACTCCTTTTTAAAAGAGAATAAACCGCTTTCGCGCATGTCGAATGAGTCGATTGGTGCTTCGAGAACCACGTGACAGTGTTGGGTAAATTACTTTTAAAAAGTAATGAAATTAAATTACTTGTTACTTCAAATGTTTTTATTTAAAACGTTACCTAAAAGTATTTTTATCACGTTACATTACTTTTTTCATTAATTAAGTAGTGCCTCACAAATAACGTTACTTTTTTTATCATTTTTTTTTAACCATATTCAATTCATAAGATTCAATTATTATGTATATATATATAAATATAATGTATAGGTATAAAGTGATCTATTATCACTAGATCTATTATACTTATGTACAATCATCTCACCTATATTGCTATATAGTCAAGTCATAAATCATAATTAATTTTTATTAAATTTTATTTTTAAACTAACTCTTTTTTTCTGCTAATAAAGTGATAACATTTATTCCTGGAATGTTAAGTAATATTGTTAACTATTATCGGAATCAAAAATAAATACAATTGATTTTTAATTTTTCTGGTGGGATATCCTATCTTCTTGTTTTTGTAATAGGTGCATTCAAAACTATTATTTTAATAATGTGGAAAATAACGCGTTAGTGCAATACTTCATAGAAATTACTTTTCAAAAGTAATTTTGTTACAATTTCGTTACTCTAAGTAAAATGTAATGAAATTACTGCTGCGTTACTCAAAAAGTAATTACGTTACAGTAATTTGTAATTTGCGTTACGTTACTACCCAACACTGCCACGTGATCACGCTTACAATGGGAAATTGGTGGGAAATGAACATAAATTGGTCCACGACCGGTATATTCTCTTTTGAAAAGGAGTACCTATACGGTCATTTGTTTTAGAGTTCCACCAAAAACAAAAATCTAGTGTAAACAAAATTGTGCCTGTGTATATTTAATATTTTAACCTGCTATTTTAAAAATATATCAGGAGCCTTGTATTAAATTTTCACGCTTTTTGGCTCGACGAATAACATTTTATTGACATTCATAGAAAAAAAAACTATAAAAAATGGAAACTGTAAATGTCCATATACAGTTCGAAACATAACAAAATATTATATGGTGTATAGAAAATGTTGACCTCCCCAATGCAACAACAATATTCACTTGCCCATCGAACAAGATACTGATATTGAAAATCAAAGCATTATTTTGACTACTTATCGTGTATACAGACACAAAAAGAAAAAACACACACATCATTGATACATTCAGCCGCTTAGAATCTAAAATTAAAATAATAATTTTTATATTTAACAAATTAATTTCTATAATTTATAATTTACAATAAAAAAATGACAATGTGTTTAGTTTCTAACCCATTAAGGGGCAAAGGGGCTGTATAAATCGTTTTTATGTTTTGTGTCGTTTCAAAAATTTGCATACGAAATTATCTGTAAAAAATATACAACATTCTATACCAATCACTCGGGAAATTAATTCATATTTGAATTCTGATTTCACAATGCAAACATAAAAATGTATATCAAATGGTTTTTAAGTTGTATACATTTTTTATAAGTACGTTTGTTTATTAGTCCGTGCTAGTTAAACAGAATATAAAATATTTATTTTTGTTCATAATTATGGTAGTTTCGAGTTATTTCGGTAATACCTACATAACGTGTCGAAGGATTATAATATTACGAATATTACTTTAGTGAACAATAAAAACCAGTAAAACGGACCTTTTGACAACGAAACAACTGATGGTATCGTTTATCATGCAATATGCATATATTATTATGCCTATACATGGTATAAGTATATATTGTATCGGCTTTGAAATATCTACCTGCAGCAAAAAATTACGGTTTTACCCGTTATAGTCTAAGAAAAACGAGGCACTAACTTCAAGTCTATATTAGCATATTACAGTAGCTGTACACTCACACCGGTGGTCGAGACCTTTATTTTAAATAAATAATGATAAATACGAAGCGGAAACTACACGCACGTGCGCACCTCCGTAAGATATAAAATACCGATTTCCCAGGGAAAAATGATAAATTTAGAATACCAATATTGAGCGTAGAAGTATATTATAATACCCTCACTTCTTATATTATTATATTATTTATAAACACGTTGCGTATAATACGAGTGAATGAGAATAAAAAAGCATAGGGATCAAATCGTATGATATCTATCACTGCGGCAGAGCTATAATACACACCCGCCTTTATATTATGTATAATCTAGTTGCATATTGTATATTATTCTATGATATTTTTGCCTATTTGATGAAATCGTGTTACCATAAAAAACTTGACAGTTAAACGTCATTATAATTCAAAATATTGTATGGTTATTGGAGTTTTTACCAACTATTTATAAACAGCGTAGGTCAATTAGTTTAATTTGATAGAAGTAATAATTATATTTGTCAATATTCAATAATTTTACTTTCTTTTTATGGTCGTATCCCATCACTTCCCGGAACAGCTGGTTGCTTTGGGAATTGCTCAGTGAGCCAAATATTCAATAATTTAATAATATACAAATGTTACGCTCTATAAAGTCGAAACAATTGTAAAATTCGTAAAAGACTTTAATAAGCTTAACGAGATTTCCAAATTAAAAAAATTAAAACAAGAATTTAAAATATGTTGGTGAATGAGAAATACAAATTTAGTTTATAGGAAAACTCACATGGTGTAATAAGGTTTACAATATATAAATAAAAACAAGTGCTTTATTTTAAATTGAATTGTCAAACTGTCTTGAACAAAGAAATGAGTACCTAATGACTTTACCATACACAGATATCGGTCGTGCTTGGTGATGGTTGGGGGGGGGGGGGAGTTAGACCTCTATTTAAAAATTATTTGTTACTATCCACTATCTAGACTCTTGAGTATAAAATACTTATTTTACATAAATTGTCAATATCTAAAAAAGTACCTAACAAATTACATTTTTTTTAAACTTTTGTTAATAGTTTTATAACAAAATTATTATTTGTATCAAGTTTTAAACAATATAACTACATTATACAGAATCACGAATCACTTGATTTTCATATATATTGAGTGTATATTTTTCTATGATAGACATGACTACATGAGATTTTGATAAAACTGTGGTGAAGCTTACCCCTCGGCACTCTTCGTGCCTTGGTAGTATCATAATAATAAGTTACCACTGGTAACTTACCAGTACAGCAAATTTAAAATAGTGTTTTTTTTTTTTTTTTAATTCAACATTTAGTGAGAGATAGCTGTACCCAAAAACAGTATTATACAATCAGGAACTGTTGAAAATTAAATAAATTGTAATATTAAAAAAAAATATTTATAGCTATTTAGCTATTATATAGGTTCTCAAAACTGCTTGACCGATTAAACTGTGAATATCAATTTTTTAATGAACGATTTCTCTATTATTGTTTCTAATTTCTATTATTATTATAATATGCTATATATTATAAAACTGATATTTAAAAAGGTGGACAAGTGGGTACCACTTGCAGGCTGTACAGTAGTTATCGAGCATGTCGTTGTAATGGATTTGTTATATTTGAATAATATTCAATGATAAATAATATTGTAGGTAGGTATATACAAAAAACGATTCTGGGTGAAGATCAAATTATAATTTTTAACTACCTATAGTAAGTATACAAGTTTTGTGACCTTTGGCTAACACAATATTATAACTACAATAAAGAACACATGGCAATAATTTCTGACCATTGACGCATACGATATTATTATGAGCCGTTTTGAATTTGTACTAAAATCGCTTATTTAATCATTTAAAATAATTTATTTTGATAACTGTATAATAGTTATATATTAACCAAAATAGCGTTATACCTACTAAAATATACATTATTCGAATACGAAATATATTTACTTATTACGTATACCTACATCCGTGAACACGTAAATATGGACAATATATTATTTTATGTATACCCATACGCCACACGTATATTAAGCACACGGATTTAATTATTTGTATTTACGAGGACCTCAGTATCCTCGGGATGCCGATTGGATTCCCGATAGGCCAATCAATGTGTAATATGGTACTTGGACCGATTGGACTTAGCGTAGAGTTAGTATTTACTTTTTGATCAATTTATTTTGATTATAACGATTACCTAGGTATCTACAACCTATTATGAGTTATCTACACATTTTTGTATCATTAACGATAATATTTTTTCGAATAATAAATAAGATTAACTAACGAATATTAATCTACGATTTACCTAACCATTGTTATAATAAAATAGCAATAGTTATAATAACTTGTTAATCATTGTTATAATAAAAAAAAAATAAAAAACTACATGATGGAACGTATTATTTACTGTAGGTATATTAATATTTATCAATAATCATAAATGCTCATGTTTGAATATTGTTATAAAATTAATATTTTAACTTTTTTTGGAAAAGTTACAGCGTAGGAAAGGTACTTACAGACTACAGTCTATAAGTTATAGAGTTAACTCAAAACATTGGTAGGTATAGGTACCCACAGTATTTTATTACCAATGAAATGAATGCACTAAATTATTTATGGGGGAGCATCTGTGTAACAAGGGCAAAGTATAAAAGGGTCACGGACACATGGGATGTTACAGCTCCCCTGCGCCCAGGTCAGTACTTACAGACAGTTCGCTCCTGGGACATAATATGGTCAATTTTCTAACCGGATATTTTCCACCACTAAGTACCTGCACCTGGAGTTTGGACACGTCCGAGACTTCTGCAGATTTATATAATTTAATCCTTAAATCAATTTTTTTGTGTAAAAAATAGGAAACTAAAGATTCTAAATCAGTTATAAAAGTAATTATGTATATATTTCAAAATATTTACAATAAGTTATTAAATAAAAAAATTAGAGGATTGGACAAACTAAAAAAAATGTCATCAAAATATTATTTTGAGTTCTAAGCTTGTGTGGCCTTTTTACATTTGTTGTTACATAATAATTTTATTATTTATACGCTGACGAGGATTAAAAAAAAGTAATAATAGAAATGCCCATTATCAATACGTTTCAATACGTTTCAAAAGCACATTATTGTATACGCGACGTGGCGTGGGGGTGGGACTGAATTTAAAACGAGTGTGTCCGATCTTAACTGGGCCTGTAAATTTTGCACATTCACTTAATAACAAGAAATAAGACTAAGGTGTTAGTTTTTTTGTTAGTTAAAAAATATATTGGAGAATAATTGGAGAATAAATTTGATCTCATTGTATGCTAATATTTTTTTTGTAAGTATACAAACATAATGTTAGTTTTTTATGAAAATAAACGGCTTGATCTTGTTGCTCAAAGGTGGAAAAGAGTCTAAATATAGATCCACGAATACTTAATGTGTTATACGATTTAACCTGTTCAGTAGAGTATATTAATATGCCATACTGAATTATATAATATATATGTTAATTAAAATAATTTTAATATTACTATTGACTATTGAGTATAGGTATATTTTATAGGGTATCTACAAATTACAATCGTTATAGACAAAGTAAATTAAATATATTATGTACTAATGTACTATATACAAAATTATATTACCTAATAAACATGAAAACATTATAAAATAAAACATAATGAATATTAATTATCATGGCTTATAATATTCCCTATTACTTTAATCGTTACAAATTAATTATTCGACAGATATAAACGTCATGAACTGTTAATGGTGTTTTAAACAACTTTATAAACTCATTTTCTTTATAAAATATTGTGATAAAATCATTTTGGTACGTACTTTGAAACAATGTGACAATATTTAAAATAAATCTGCTGTTATTCGAAAATTGCCCAGAAAAATTATTGCTAAAATGTATTCGAAATATTTTTTTTAGCTATGCCATAACGCACGCTGTTGTATTATTTTTTTTCTCGAAATTATATTAAATAGAAAAGTACAATAGTCCTAAAAAAAATAAATAGTAGTGTATAATATTTTTAACTGGTATGTTTATGTTAGGTTAGGTTATTCCTTAACTCTTAAATAAATTAATTATAAAAACTATAAACACAAATTCCTAGAACGAACTTAACTTCTATACATATGCATATTTAAGTGTTCAAGCTAACTAAATTCAAATTAGTTTTTCCCACATATCTGAACTATTTAAGTTATTTCATTGTCGTATAAAATTATACACGCTCAGTATAATAAACTCGACATGCTATTGTGCTATAGCTATATATAATTATGTAAATTAATAGTAATTTTACTGAAAAAATGATTACGTCTCATGTCTAAGTTGTCCACTAAAGAAAAAACAATAAATTATCATTATCACGAAAATATATAGTTTATAAGTTTTATAACAGTGAATGAATGTTAAATGAATGCAAACATGAAAATAAAAAGTGTATTTTTTGCATTTTAATTTTTATATTAGTATGACATTTGTGACTATTTTATGTATAAAAAAAACAAGGGAATTCGTTTTCAAAAATGTTTGAATTAAAAATGTATTTATTTCTGCCGTCTATAAAGTATAGATATTTTCTTTGTAAGTTTTTATTTTATAAACAATTCCAGTAGTGCAAGAGATTAATAGTATCTATATATATATATATTGTTCAATTATGAGTTTTATTTATGTAAGAAATGGTACAGAATTAAATATTTATTCATCTTTCACAAGGGACTAGAAAATACCATATCCAGTTAATTAATTTAAAATAAAAACAACCCCTCTGCCGTTTATTCAGTTTTGAGTGTACTTCGTCATTGACTAGGTCAGTAGGACCTGTAATATAATGGATGTGTCAGATTTTAATTCAATGGTACGTCATTGATATTTTATTGTTTAATATTTATTTATACTATTAAAAATTATTTATTCTTCTGTTAGTAAGACAGTAGGTATTGAACTTATGTTCCATAAATATCAAATAAATTATAATCCTAGTAAATAATATAGTTCCAAGTTCCTACGATTAATATTTTTTTGAAATACAACAAAATGACTAAAATCGTCACACATGTCAAATGACTATGAAGAAAATGTAAAATATACTTTAGGTACTTTTCAATTTTTACAATTAACACTTATGAGGAACCTTCAACCATGTATTAAATTGTAAAGCGTTTTAACCAGACATAAATATAAATGCGTCAACATTATGAACATTTATAGAAAAATAAAAAGTATAACGCACTTCATAATTTTAAGTTCACTCCACTAAGAATATAAAAAAACAGTTGAAAAACAGAATTTTTAGAACATCTCTTAACTTATGTCAGATAATATTTTACACACACTTACTAACTAACATAGTAACATAATACATTTACATGCCTATCGATATAATATTATATTTAATATAAACTACTTTAGGTTATTGAACTAAAAATATAAACTTTGGAATCAAAAAATTAGTTCAGTGATCAAAATGATCAAAGATCTTCTTGAAGAAATAATTAATAAATAAATAAATTTAAATAACTCAATAAAACAAAATTACATTGGTGAGATTCAACATTTTAGCGAAGGGTTCTTTTTGCTTCCCTTTCTCTCAGACACTACCCACACACGCATACACCTAACATTTCAACTGTAACTATAAATAAATTTATAAAATGTCCTGCAGGGTCAAACTATGGAAAAAATACAGTTCTGCGAATAACGATAGGGTTACTTATTAATATTTTGTATAGTATTATGTATAGTTTACCTCACCCAAAACCCACATTTTCAATTATTGGTCACGTGTAGATAATATTATGTCATAATACGT
Organism: Macrosiphum euphorbiae; assembly: GCA_949089665.1. Lineage (NCBI taxonomy): Eukaryota > Metazoa > Arthropoda > Insecta > Hemiptera > Aphididae > Macrosiphum > Macrosiphum euphorbiae. Next base: position 60,563,464 of record CARXXK010000003.1, on the reverse strand, counting down.
GATCTGATATTCTGATATACTTATTGAGTAGCAGTGGTTTTTACTATCTATGGTTTGAACTGACTAATTCTAATCAACATCGTTATAGACAATAGTGTTTGTTTATTTTAATTTACTGACGAATGATAGTTGATGGTATTCTGTTTTTAAAATGTTCTCGATTGTTTCAATGTATATAACAAAGCAAGTACAAACAGTTCTCAATTTTCAATTTTTAACTGTGATAAATTACATTTTTCTAACCTTCCTCCTAAAAACTGTTTTTTTTTTCTTTTTTATAAAACAATAAAATCAAAAATATCATAAAACCGATAGCTGCAAATATAAGGTTTCTCTATTCCGCTGTGCTTGAAAATTAAATTACATTACATCGACTAGGCAAATTTAAAATATTAATTTTCCACATCAACATTATGTTTGGTTTAACCGGATGAAGTTTAAAATTATCATTTTGACTTTTATAAAAAAAAAAAAACTATACATCTGTGAAATCTGACCTCCATACCGGATTACTGACACATCACAAAACACAACTCATAAGTGTGAATTTTCATGTTCTCCACCGTTGTGGACAATGTAACGCGTTTCACGTGTTGGTCGTACCTGCAATGTTTGGTCACGCTATGCCAATGCAACATTATAGGTAGTAGCCAGTAGCCAGTAGGTACTATATGGGTAGGTTAGGTTAGTACCTAACCTGTACACGTATAGGTGTGGCACAGACGGAAAGGGATATCCATCGCGTGAGTCAAATAATTGCTTAACCACTATTATGGTATCGCAATTCCGGGTACCTGTAATATACGTGAAACTAAGTCATCGTCGGAAATCAAAACTAAATATATATTAAAAAAAAACGGTGTGTCTATGAACTAGATTAGAACGTTTTGTATAAAAAGCCAAAATCATAAAGTTCAATTTATTTACTCCACTAGTATTTATTTATTTTTTTATTTTCGTTGTCGTTTTCATAAGATCACTGCAGTTAATAATGAAATCGTTAAAATTTCGCTTTAGTAATTTAGAAATAAGCGTACCTATGCTATAAATATGTAAATATTTTATGATGTATAATATGCGTATAGGTACCTATGTCGTATAATATTCATGGAGTTTTTTTCTATACAGAAAGCATTAAAAATGCTATACTCGTAAAAGACAGACAATTTAAAAAACCTGGATAATTTATTATATTTCTTCTATTTAAATTTTAATAATATCATTTTATAAGTTTATATTTTATTTTTAATATAACATTTATTATTAAAAATAAATTAAAACCACGAGTAGCGAGACTAACTTTTTAGTTAGAGGTCGGTTAAAGTTTTGACTACTTCAAAAAAAAATATCTAAAAATCACGCCACTGATGAGATGAGTGCTATATTTGTTTAGTTCCTCTCCCCCCATCACTACAAGCGTATCTTTTGCAAAAAACATCGACAAGCTTTTTGTGTTTTCGATGGAAGATAATACATATAAAAATGTGTAAGATTGTATTTGGGATTGAATAAAAATGTTTTGTGTCGGAAACTAGCTTGCGACTAAGATGTTTTATAGCGAAAGCGCATATGTCAAAATCCCCCCTCCCCTATCAGAATGTGAATTTCATGCGGACAACTAAGTATAATAATATGGTATTATAGGTGCTTAACTATTGTCAAATCACTAGTTGTTTCCCTCTCTAACCAATGAGCAATAATGTATTATAGTAGATTTTCATTCAGCAGAACCAATCTAGTGTTGTTTTAATCTTTTATTGTATCTTAAACTAACTTTTTTACTTATTAATTGTTATATCAATTAATGGAGTGCTCTTTGACATATCGTCAACCTTAAAGTTAAGAACATTATTCGTGTTTGTACATCAGATAGTTTTCTGTAACTTTAAGTTCAAATAGTTCAATATTCACTCAAACATAAAAGCTTATTCACATGGTCGGTTATGCTGAATGCATGCTGTCTATATTATGTTTGCGTGTGGGTCGGAGAGCAAAATATATTATAGTGCGCTGAACATCCTCTTAATGAAGTGTAAAAGACGAAAGTTATTTCTAGTTTAGTAACTACGAGTATAGCAAAATAATTTAGATACGTTTAAGTAGAATTCAACATGCACAAAAATGAATAATCCTGCATAATATTTTACTTATGCATACCTATTATAATATGTTCATCAGTTCTTTATATAGTTTTGAAATTCTCGTGTCTGATCTTAACAAAATTGTAATAAAAAAATATCAAACTTTGTGTTTAAAACTATCTTATTATTAATAACTTAAGAATGTTAAAAAGGTTCTTTATATGAATTATAATTCAATTAAAGTACTAATTACTCTATCATAAAATTTTTGATGCTCTATGGAAACTTGACTATACTGTATAGACTCAAGATTAATACAAATTACCTATTTTAAATAATTATTTAAAACTTTAAATTTTATTTTATTAAAAAATAATACAGTTTGTACTTAATACAAATAACTGCTATAAATATAGGTTTATAATAAGATATATAGCGATTATTATCTAAGTTTCATAAAAAAGTGCAAGGTTGATCAGAAATTTATATATTTAAAATGTTTAAAAAAGTTATGACTTTTAACGTAATTTGAACGCTAGCACCATAGGTATATTTTGCAATTTAATAATAATAATTAATAAGCCTACATGTGAAACTTTATTAAATGGTTGCAAGTAAGTTATATTTTTCTTTTTTTTTTATGTAAACTGTAAAGTGAAAATAGCGTAAAATACTCTACAGTGAACTTCGAGAATTATGCTATACAAATATCAAAACCCATTTAGATATAATATATTATTTGGAAGCCGTATACTTGTATGTCACTTTTGTTTCGTTTCGCTCCACCAAGCATCCACTTAAAGTACAAAGTTTGATCAGTTCAAAGTTTTTACATTTTTGTTTTTTGCTTTGCAAGAATTGTTTTAATGAATAAGGTACCTATACCTATAATGCAGCAGTCCTATAATACGCTAACCGGGTAGAATGTTCTAGGTATTATAATAATATAATGATTATGCAAAAAAGGTGTATCTAGATCTGTGAGTTTTGGAACTTACTCGCGTAAAATTTGATACCCGAACAGCCTATAATAGTTGTAAAAGTAATTGGATTATTCACTACTTTATTGCAATATCTGAGTTTGAGTTTAGCCTAATTATTTTAAGTTAACCCAATAGTTTATTCCTTACAATATAATACTATTTATAGTAAATGACAACCAGTAAGGAAAATATACTTTTAGGTGTTGATTAATAGTTAAAAGACACTAATATATTATTATATATACATAGGCGCAAAAATTCCAAATTTTTTCAGGGGAGGGGGGAGTTAAGTCATGCATAATATTGATTAAAAGAAACGTGAACCATAACCCCCCTCCACAAACATACACACTCACCATTCAACTATAGTCATTGACATACAAATACAATTAATTATTATTTACATTCACTGTCTATTTTATATCTATTCAGCAAACGGAGTAAAATACACAGCTAACACCAATATATTATCTGTGGTAAAATATTATTATACAACATGATCGGGTCATATAATTATCTGGCCTTATTTTCTATAGACAATTAACAAACTAATAACAATTCTAATAGCCCCTTTATAATATCATAGCCTGTTATCGGAATAAATACTGCACTTCAAAAACAAAATTTTAAATAACTAAAATATTGTAAAAAAAATCTGTTTTAACCCTATTTACTTATAATGCTAATATAGAACAAAATAGGTAATTTTAATCATAATTATTGAAAGTTTAATACTATCCGTTGAACACTATAAATATTATTGAAGATGAATACGATTTTCTATAGCTTTAAATTTTAGTTGAGGTAGGAATAAAAGTGTCATCAGATAATTTATGAACTCATTATATACGCTAAAGTCGTCTATGCAATAATTAGACATATAAGACCATATACCACCCATACGTTTGTTTATTTCTGTAGGTAAAATAATTACAAGTTACAAATTAAATCGTACGCTTCATCAAGGAGTGATTTGGATGGTTGTGACTTAGGGGGGGGGGGGGGGGGGAGTTGATGGACGAAGGTTAAACTTTTATATATTCAATTAGATATAGGAACGATATTTTTAACCTCGTAAAGAGGGTGGAAGACTGATATACCTTTAAACGACTTCTTAATGACTTTCCAATAGTGTTAAATATGTTCAATGAAACAAAAGCACAAACAAAACTTCGTTAGTTGTACTCGCATTGCCTCGAAACGTTTTTCTTAAGTTAAAAACGTTCTAGAAAACTTAAATGGATACTAAAATGAATTGAAGGATTATTTGTTTTTCATACAATTTAAATTAAATTTAAAATACAAATAAAAAACGCGATGTAGAAATCGTGGTTATTAATCAAATTATTAGAAACAAACTGTTTTATTGGATTAAAATAATTAATTACTAATTTAAAAAAAGTACAAAATAAAATAAATTTAAATTCAACATAAATAATATATATATATAAATACTAATAGTATTGTCAGAGTCGACGTATTAAATTAACCGGAAAATAGCATTTAAAAGGCCTAATTGAAGTGTATATTTTTATTAAAATAGAGCATTTTACATTATGAATTAATAATACCCATGCAATATACATATTATTATATATCATACCTATCATAATAAGCAAATCTGATGTACAATACTACAATGGTAGGATGTGGAGGCGTGATAGAAGGGAGTGCCCTGCAACGACACATCTTCAAAGATTTAAACTCAAGGTTTTTTATTTTAATAGAAGTTATGCTTAATAAATGAATGGATAAATATGTCCCAACGTCGGGTTTCGTATAATGTGATTATAATTCGTATACGGACAATACGGTGTACTTAAAGTCATAATAATGTATCTAGAGCGCAATCTATGTTTATTATATTGAAATGCAGAGGTACCTTTGACAAAAATGGTATAGTCACAACACAACAATAGAACTACAAAGTCTTAATTCTTTATTGAAGTATCAAAATCTTGATAATATTTCATGTAAAATGTAATTATATTATATTGTAAGTAATGAACTTAAAAAACAAATTTAAATAATAAAACCATATCAAACACATATCATGTATACCTATATATTGTATATTATTTATAAGTTGGAATTAAAATATAACCATTTATATTTTGTTTGAATTCTAACAACATTATTGTTTTATTCTTTTAGTACAAATATTTAAATTTATACCAATACAAGACGTATTCTTCATATCTGCACAGTACCCTTTGGACAATGACGTGCATTGTTTAGATTTAAAAAATATGTATACAAGTGGTCGTACCGTGGTTGTCAAATTTATAAATTATATGTATGTTTGATTAAGATTTAAAAACCATAAAAGCCTAAGGCTAACATTTAATAACTGTAAAAAAAAGTTGTTGTCATTGTAATCAATTAATTTGTATTTTAAACATTAAATATTACAATATCGATCAAATATTTTAAGCTTCAATTTCTAATGTATAGAATAATCAATAGTATTAAAAATATTTGATTCATTAATTTGTCATTTCCAATCGTTACTTTATTTTTTATTTATTTATTTATTTATTTATATATTTTTTTGGTCTACCATAATATATAATAGTTCAATCCAACCACTATATAAAGTACATCAAAATTCGATTAACACGCGCATTTTGTCCGATAAAAGTTAGACCCTATCCACCCGATCCACAATAATAACAACAAAGAATGGTTTTCTACACAAAAGAAGGGATCCTTAGCTCTTGCGAAGAATTAAGGGCAAATAGATAAACTTTTCATTGCTTCAAATAGTATATATTTATCCCAACTGAAACCTCTTAATCTCGCCAGTTTATTTTTCATCAGAGAACTCGACACTCAAAACACCTTATAAACTATCTGCAAGAATGAAGGGAGACTTGTTTTTAAAACGGAAATCGATTGAGAAACGATAATGGCTGGAATTTAAACGATTCACACAATGTATAAGGTTACACCGTTGATGAAGAACGAGAATTCTTAACCACCCGTAACAACATAGATTTAATGGGATATTATAGGGATGTTATCTAATAGAATTCAATAGAAACCATATTATACAAAGTAATACGAAAAAAGATTAAGAAATTACGGTGATCCGAAAATTTGAGAAAAAAATTATTCATACGCAATTAAAGCTTTAGATAACAATTATTATTAGGTATATAATATATTGTCAAATTAGTATT